>CM059192.1:89229649-89818399 GCA_030323885.1 Branchipolynoe longqiensis
ATTCCGCGCGACACAGGTAGCGCCCCATACACGCGCGCCGAAACTGGGTGGGCGCGCGACTTCGAATCATATGAAAGCAATGAATAATACAATAATAATAATAATAATTAACCTTGGACTCTGCTTCGTTCTTTATATTATTATAATCCATTATAATACACATCGCTGCGCTTTTACAAGGCTTTTTGTTTTACCGAATGCTAAACTCGTAGAAAACCTGGGACGTCGATGGTAGACGCGTGGTTGATCGACAGGTTCTCATAGGATTAACATTACGGAACTCAATCCAATGAGAAAACAAGGCTTAAGCGGTTTGAATCGATGACCTAGTTTTAGGAACTATTTTCTTGCAAATTTAGACCAAAATCTTTGATTTCACCAATTTTAAGTCGTTTTATCTCGAAATAATGGCAAAAGATGAATCAATATGTGTTTTTTGTAACTCCTGTACAAAGACAAAGCATCAATTATCAGTTTTAACAATCATAATCGCATCAACAGAAATTCAACATATACGATAGCGTAACTTAGCAGCATAATGTAAACAAAGCAATGACAGTGGTTCTTTTTGAACTTCAAAACCATAATACTTATCTATATTATTAAATAATAATAGATCTACATGCTTTTGCTCATTTTTAGAGGGGGCAAATTGGCAAAACTCTGGGAAAAGCAGTTCTGAGAAAACGAGCTTCAAAGTTCACAAAGTGTTTCTTTCAAATGTTAAAGTCCAGTATCATCATCTAGAATTCCATATTATATACACAAATATCCAGTCAAGTAATTATCTGTCCAAAAAACTAGTTTTTCTATATGAATACACCAAAAACCAGAAATCGCCAGTTTGACCCAAATTCATGTTCCGATCACCCGTGTCTCCCCTTAAGTCTGGGAGAAGATCCGCATTTTCGCAGAAATTCTCCCCTCGGTGTAGGTGTATTCCGAGTTCCGCAGGACCCTCAGGAAGACCTGAAGCTGTGACACAGTACGCCAGGTCACAGCTTCAGCTTACTCACCGGAAGTTGGAGTTAATGCTATTGCCATTCTTGTCCTTTACGATAGACCCTATTCTTTAAACTCAGTTTGCACCGATAATCACATGCTTCCTGATAACCAAACCTGGTTGGGTTGTTGTCATACATTTGTTTCTAATGTAGTAGATTGCAGTGAAATTGTCCTCGCAAATATTTTATACTAAATCAAATACAATTTTTTATGTGTATTGACCTCCAAACACCCGTCCCCCACCTTCCGCCATGTAAGCTGAAGCTGTGACCTGACATGCTGGGTCACAGCTTCAGTTCTTCTTGAGGGACCAGCGGAACTCACTGGGTGCGGTGGCCTAATCGGTAGAGCGCGGGCCTCGCTTGTGGAAGGCCAGGAGTTTGGTTCCCGGTCGAGTCAAACCAATGACTTTAAAATTGATACGTGTCGCTTTCTAGCCAGGCGCTTGGCATTAATAGGATAGGGCAAGGACTGGTTAGCTCAGTGTCAGGATAATGTGATTGAGTGGGATATCGGGTCATGGTGTCGGCAGCCTGAGTTCCCAGTGGAGCAGCACTATTAAGTCACCATGAGTGTGCACTGTCACAAGTCGGTACCTGTCCTGATATGACCTTAGATGTTGCTAGGACATAAAGCTCCAACAACCAACCAGCGGAACTTGGAACATCCGTATTTATGAGACTGTACTCGCCGATATAAATATATAGTATCCCAGGGGGACAGCACTATGAAGTCGTCATCAGTGCGCACTGTCAGAACTCAGTACATGTCCTGATATGACCTTTAGCTGTTACTAAGACATAAAACCAATAAATAACAAATAAACCAAGGAAACCCCTCTGTGGTTATTGTATGTAACAAGTGGCAGACATGACAATAATGCATACGGTGCTACACATAAATTATGCATTTGTAATCATTGGAGCGTGGTGTGTATGGATATATAGTGTATTTTGATTTATATTATTGCTTTTCTTTCCACCTGATGATTTATGTATCAATATCGAATGAGTTAGAGCGTCCGTCTCTCGTGTTGGTAGTTCGTTGGGTTGTGGGTTCGAACCCTGGTCGAGTCAAACCAATGACTTAAAAATTGATACTTGTCACTTCCTAGCCTGGCGCTCAGCATTATTAGGACAGGGCAAGGACTGGTGTGCTCAGTGTCAGGATAATGTGACTGAGTGAGATATCAGGTCATGGTGCTGGTGACCTGGTCTTCCAGTGGGGCAGCATTATAAAGTCACCATGAGTGCGCACTGTCACAAGTCGGTACCCATCCTGATATGACCTTAGATGTTGCTAGGACGTAAAACAACAACAAACAAGCAATAAACATTTTCAGTTATACAAAGCATACTCCTTTTCCAGACCTCCCCTTCCTTTTTTTGTGATTGGGGATTTTGTGAATGAAGTAAGGATATAGAACAATTTTTGTGTAAAGGCTTATCCAACATTTTCACAGTCGTACAGAGCATACTACTTCTTCAGACCCTCTCACCCCCCCCCCCCCCCTCCTTCAATAGGTGGTGGATGGTGGTGTTGTGAATGAAGTAAGTATATAGAACATTTATTATTGCCTAGGAGTTTATCCAAAGATTTCAAAATTTCCCCAGTCATACAAAGCGTAATTCTTTTCAAAACCCCCTCTCCCCTATCGATAAGTGGCGCTGTGAATGAAGTAAGGATCGATATAGAACATTTACAGTTTATTAAAACTTGTCAACATTTGCCATGTCGTGCAAAGCGTACTACCCCCTCTCCCCTATTGATAAGTGGCGCTGTGAATGAAGTAAGGATATAGAGCATTTACAGTTTTATTAAAAGTTGGACGGGATGGCCGAATGAGTTAGACTTAGAGGGTCTGTCTCCCTTGCTGGTAGATCGTGGGGTCGTCTCCCTTGTCTGTCTGTTGCCCTTGCTGGTAGATCGTGGGGTCGTAGGTTCGAACCCTGGTCGAGTCAAACCAATGACTTAAAAATTTATACTTGTCGCTTCCTAGCCAGGCGCTCAGCATTATTAGGACAGGGCAAGGACTGGTGTGCTCAGTGTCAGGATAATGTGACTGAGTGGGATACCAGGTCATGGTGCCGGCGGCCTGGTTTCCCAGTGGGACAACAATATAATGTTGCCATGAGTGTGCACTGTCAGAAGTCGGTACCCGTCCTGATATGACCTTAGATGTTGCTAGGACGTAAAACAACAACAAACAAACATATTAAAAGTTGTCAACATTTGCCCTGTCATGCAAAGCGCACTACTTTTCCAAACCCTCTCTCCCCTATGGATAGGTGGCGCTGTGAATGAAGTAAGGATGTAGAACCTTATCTTATCTAAAGAGTCATCCGAACATTTTCACAAAATGTATGCCAGGAGGGAGAAGGGGTGCAGAATGTAGAACTAGAAGGGCATACTAAGTCAATAGAACCTGTTACTGCTGAAGTCTGGGGAGTCAGTTTTGGCAAGCACGCTAAAATTATTTTTTTCACGTTTACACTTCAAATGTCTACCAAGTTAGTCATTTGAAATCAACGTTACTTCAAACTATGGTAAGGTAGATTATAATGACCAACCTAATATATGTATCTCAGAAAATGACAGAAACTCAAAATCATCGGACTATACATCGGAGAATAAACATTGGCTCCTATCCAATTTTTCAGTCAAAATTTGATAAATTGCTATTTCAACTCTATTTCACCTAGTAAATTAAAAAGGAAAATTGGATCAACTTTGGTTATCAATGAAAACAAAAAGTCAGTGTGAGTAAAGAATTTTTGCCTCCACCCCTAAACCAAAAATAAAGATGTTGTATTATGTAATATAATTTGGTTATTTTTGTTTGTGTGTTGTTTTACATCCTAGCAACATCTAAGGTCATATCAGGATGGGTACCGACTTGTGAGAGTGCACACTCATGGTGACTTTATAGTGCTGTCCCACTGGGAAACCAGGCCTCCGGCACCATGACCTGGTATCCCACTCAGTCACATTATCCTGACACTGCACCAACCAGTCCTTGCCATGGCTAATAATGCCGAGCGCCTGGCTTGGAAGCGACAAGTATCAATTTTTAAGTCATTGGTTTGACTCGACCAGGGTTCGAACCCACGATCTACCAGTACAGGAGACGAACGCTCTAACTCATTCGGCCATCCCTTCTGGTCTATGTAATATAATGAGTCTTGTGGATTTATATTGCATACTCTATATTAATCAAATCAAATGTGTGTTTGTTTGTCTGTGTGTTCGCCAGGTATGCAAGTATTGCAGGTATTGCAATACCTCAGGGAGTTTGACGCCCCTGCCTTGCAGAGTTGTAAACCACTGCCTTGTGGTACAGGTTTTTGACAGAACCGAAGGCTAAGGGAGCAAACCCTAAACAGAAAACCATGTCACTGTGGCAGCATTAAGGGCGGTTGATGTATGGAACTCCCAACATCTCCCGACCGGCCACTGCAGGGACAAATAGTTTTGCGCCTGTCTTGACATGTTCTTGCCGGTGTGAAACCTCTATTTGCTCCCGGAGAGAGTGCCACTGGTAACTTGCAAAAGCCAGCAGCACTTCAACACTTTTGCACATTGGGTTACTAACAAATCACCAGCTTTCATGAAATATAAAACCTGAAGCTGAGAGACATTAAGACCGACTCATGGACGCAACTCTCACAGCAGAGAGCTAAATGGAGAGCCGCAGTCAAGTAATGAAAGCAGTCTTTGTCGCATCGTGACCGACAGCATGATGATGATCATGTGTTCGCCAAAAGACCCTGCTGCCTTACAATGATCTCAAATTGATTGTGATAGTAATATTTTATGGCTTTTATTGTTTACTCCATTAAATTGTTTACTCATTAAAATTTGTATTTTATTATTCTAAGCCTTTAGTTATATGGGCCGAATTCACAAGTAGCCCTCTGCATGAGCGATCTTTAAAGTAAGCTTGTACAAAGTACAATGCAATCTTGTGGGCTCAGACGCAAGATGGCTTATAAAGGAAAGCAATACATGTACAATTAATCCAAGGAAGGATGCTATAAAGTATAAGGCAAACAAGTTATGGACGTAATAATTCACATATGAGACTGTCTCAAAAGGTGCTAAGCAATATGGGACAAAACTTTGTCCATAGTATCGATCAACACACTATCTACTTATGCATTTGCTCATAATAAACTGATTTGTTTTTTACATGGTGTTTCATAATCCCAATAGAATACATATTGATTCAAAGCAAATGTCCTTGTGTTTTCAGTGTAACTGTTTCTGTGCTGTTTTGTGTCAATCGTTACTATGGACAAAAAAAATGAAGAGTTAGCGCCTTTCGAGACAGGCTCATATATATATATATATATTACCTCGGTATACAGCCTCAGGCTAGCCTCAGGCTAGGGAGAAGGAAGCACGTGAGGTACCAGCAATTTGCATATACAACTCACGACTGGATTACGTGTCGCTGGGTTGCTCCGGCAAATTTAGTCTACATACAAGCAAATACGCAGTAGGTATATTAAAAACTGTGGTTAGCTTAATTATGATGCATTAGAGCATCATTATGGAAAGTTTAGACTTTCTTTGGTCCATTTTGGACGAGTTATTTGGTTATAAAAAACCAAGGATAGAATTCCTTCTCGAAGGAACGGAAAACCGGTCATTAGCGGTTATGTCAACACCCGGGTCACCGTGTGACTATGGGTAGAGATGTGGGTTTCGCCCTATCTCATGTGGAAATTCTCTCGTACTCTAATAGAGAGTAAGGTTGGAGATGCTCCTGGGTTTCTTTTATAGACTCCCCTAGACAAAACTTTTTCAGGCGTTTCTCCGAGTTTCGTAGCATTTTCTCCAACTTGTTGACGTAGTAGTCACAGGTGGGAGAAGTGTGCGGAACAGAGGGATGGGCGGGCCGATACACTGGTCCCGACCCCCGCGTAAGGTTTGGGCTTGACCCACAACCCACGCACAAATTTAGCTTATTACGCCTGTGTTATAACGGTATAAACACGTTCTCTAACACCAATAGATGTCCAAATGAGTTTGAAACAACCATATTGTGACATATATATATACCGGGACTGACCAAAAATCTTTGTTTCAGTTCCCGATGGCCACGAAGCGGAGTAAGCGCGGTGCAGCAGCAGCCGAGGGGCGTGTTCCGAGTGGATTGGACGAGGAGTACGACTCCTCACCCGCGTTGTCAGCAGTGCCTTCGACACAGCCCGGGGCGCATATTTCTCTCCGAGGCGGTTGAGGACATAGTGCCTGATGGCGCCGCGGCTCCAAATTGGGAGGCTCGGTTTGCGGCGATGGAGAGTCATATTATGTCTCTCAAACCACCGGTGTCTCTTAAACGGCGAATGCCGAGTGTCCAAGATGAATCATCATTTGAGGATTTCTCGGAGACAGACTCAGCGATGGAGCTTAAGGCTCCTCCTCCTCCTTCTCCTAAACGGAGGAAGAAGAAGAAACATATCATTTCTTCTGGTGATGATTTCACCAAAGAACGGGGGAAGACTGGACTTCGCAAAAAGCAGAAGACCAAGTCTAAGAAGAAGAAGAAGAGGAAAGATTCTTCTTCCGATTCTTCCACAGATTCCACTTCCACGGAATCAGACTCAGACACACAATATGAAGGTGTCTATGCTGCCATTGGTGGCAAAGTGGCTAAGAAAGTGGAGAAGCCAAAGGCTAAGCATGTTAAAACCACTACGCTTATGCACGAGACCATTAATGGCCATTTCCGCACGTTTAAACCGGCGGAAATTATCTCCAAGTTAGGAGATGAATTAACAGGCATTAAAGGTGTTCCCAACTCCATCATTAAGGAGATGGATCGAGATGTCAATATGACGGATGACCGTAAGAAATTTGAGGGTGTGTTGCACACAGTGCATAAGGCGGTGCTTGGTACCCTAACAGCTATTGCTCCTGTGGCAAATAGAATGCAAAGAGAAAATAAGTTCTCGTCTTTGGCTAAGATGATGGACAAAGGAATTGCATGGTTAGCGGCGGCAGGTAATTACCTGTCGTACCGAAGATATGAGAATGTCTTCAAGTCGGTTTGCACAGATGCTGGCAAAGAAGTGGCTCGCTCAAAGAAGATTACGGATAATGATGGGAAAGAGTTTACGCTCTTTCTCGCTCCAGAGCCGATTAAAGGGAAACCTTTAGATAACACGAAAATGTTTGGCGGTCAATTACAATACCTCTATAAAGAGGTAGAAACTGCAGCCAAGAGTGGCAAAAACATGGATGGTAAGAAGAAACAGGAAACCCCTCGTTTCAAAAGGTCACGAGGGGATTTTCGTCCAAGACGGTTCACCAGGGGAACCAGACCGGGCTCAAACTTCGGTCAAGCTTTTCGGGGCCGGGGCGCTCGCTCAGGCTGGACCGACAACACTGCACGGCCACTAGGCCGAGGCGTCAACTCGCCGAGACCCTTCCCCAGGGGCGGGTCCAAGTAGAGGTCAAAACACAGACGTTACAAGTCCTTGCAGCCTCTAAAACCACACAACTGTAAGCAACTTTGTGGCTGGCAATATTAATAATCATATTTCTGAGTGGCACAAAATTACTAGTGACCAAGAAATTTTACAAATAGTTAGGGGTGTTCACATTCCCTTCACACAAATTCCGGTACAAGGCAGTATACCTTTTCCTTATAAGATTGAACCCGTTGAACGAGAGGCACTAACTAAACAGGTACAAAAATTCTTTGAGAAAGGAATTATACAAAAAGTGACACACTGTTCAGGAGAGTTTATTTCAAACATCTTCTCGAGACCAAAGCCTAATGGCGAGGTTCGAATGATCCTGGATTTAACAATCCTTAATAAAATGGTTGAATATCAACATTTTAAAATGTTCTCGCTAGATACGGCACGAGATCTGATTACGCCAGATGCGTGGATGGCTAGTGTTGATTTACAAGATGCATATTATACGCTTCCCATAAGGGAAAAAGACCGGAATTTCTTCGGTTTCTTTGGGATAACCAACTCTATGAGTTTACCTGTATGCCGAATGGTTTAGCTTGTGCCCCTCATTTATTCACTAAACTGCTTAAACCTGTTTTCTCAGTAATGGCGCGGAAGGGTCATATAATGTTTCCATACATAGATGATTCCTTTATTATAGCATCAACACAAATTGATTGTGTGAATGCAGTTTTGGATTTATGTGCATTACTCACTAAATTGGGGTTTTATGTACATCAACAAAAGTCAGTGTTTAAACCAACAAAACAACTCAAATGTTTAGGGTTTATTCTGGATACACAGTCCCTTACAGTGTCGATAACAGAACAAAAAACTAATTAAGTTTATGACTACAGCGACTCAGCTTATTAAGTTATCAAAGCCAAAAATTAGACAGGTTGCTGTTCTTATTGGCATAATGACCTCATATGCACCTGCGGTGTTATATGGGAAGGCCCATATTAAGTCGCTAGAAATAGATAAAAAAAATTAGCGTTAACACGAACTAAAGGCAATTTTGAGCGAAAGATGTTTATTTCGCAAGAAGGGTTACAGGATATTGGATGGTGGATGCAACATATAGCAAGTTCACCAAATCCAATCCGCATGGCGGAACCTAATACAGTAATTACTACTGATGCTTCGTTAGAAGGTTGGGGAGCTCATCGTGATGGGGTCACAACAGGAGGTAGATGGCTTGATGATGAAAAATCAGACTATATTAATGCACTAGAATTGCGTGCTATTTATCTGGGCTTACGTAGTTTAGTAAAGATAAATAAATCACAGGTTAGAATACTAACTGATAATACTTCTGCCATGGCATATATTTGTAACATGGGTGGAACCAAATCAAAGTCTTGCAATCAGTTATCTAAACTGATTTGGAACTGGGCACAGGCTCAACAAGTCTGGCTGACTGTAGCGCATATTCCAGGGTCACAAAATACAATTGCAGATTATAAAAGTAGAAATTTCCATGACCATTTAGAGTGGTCTCTCTCTACACATTTGTTTAACTTCGTTTGTGAAAAATGGGGTACACCTGAAGTTGACTTATTTGCATCACGAAATAATAACAAGTTACCCTGTTATGTTTCTTGGCATCCTGAAGCGGATGCTTGGAAAGTAGATGCGTTTGCTATTACCTGGGAAAATAATTATTTTTATATTTTCCCACCATTTAGCATTATCAGCCGAGTAGTGAGAAAAACGCTTGGAAGGGACACTTGCTATACTGGTGGTGCCGATTGGGACACGCAACCTGGCTGCCAGCAGTTTCACAACTGGCAAAAGAACATATACGATTCCAAGAAAACTCGGGAATCTGATGCACCACGGACCGCTAGTGGTTCACGCGACGTGTCAACGACGCCCCTATTGGCATTCCTTTTCTAAGGAAACAGCTGCAGCAATTTGGATTGGACAAAATTACTGAGAACAGGATAGTATCTGATGCCTGGAGGCCAGGAACGGTCAAAATGTACACAACCTATTTAAAGAAATGGGGTGTACATTGTTTGTTAATGAAAGTCAAGCCAACAAATCCAACAATTTCACAAGTAGCTCGTTTTCTTCGTTCTCTAGAGGATGAAGGACTATCCGTTGGGTCGATCAATGCGGCAAGATGTGCGTTATCAATCATATTACCTAGAATTGATGGCGAAACAGTTGGAAAACATTATGTCCTTTGTTATCTACTTCGGTCAATTTATCAAAGGAATCCTCCAAAACCAAAGTATAGTCGGTTTTGGGATGTTTCTATAGTATTTAAGTTGTTTCAGGCTTGGCCTCACAACTCGTGGTTAGATATAAAACAATTAGGTTTTAAGGTTGCGGTCCTGTTATTATTAGTAACGGGACACAGAGGACAGACGATTGTTGCTTTATCCTTAATTGGATTAGAAATAGACAAGAAACAAGCTACGTTTGATTTAGCACAATTGCTCAAATCGAACACGTTAGGTGACCCTTTATCTATGGTTCACTTAGACTGCTTTCCGAATGATCGGAAATTATGTGTTGTGTCAGCCATACGGGCTTATATATCTAAGACAAAGGATTTACGTGCATCACAACAACTATTAGTGAGCTTTATAAAGCCACATAAGGCAATTTTACGAGACACCCTTGCCAGATGGACAAATTTACGGTGTTGAAATTTGGCTGGAGTGGATACGGGCAAATACTCTTCCCCACCAACTAGAGGTGCCATGGTCTCCACGGCACGGTTGCTAGGTATTTCTGTGAAAAGAATACTAGCGCATGCAGGCTGGAAGACGGCTAAGTCGTTTGCAAAACATTACAACAAACGACTAGAAAAGCCTACCGGCATTGCAAAGCGCCTGCTCGCCAACTAACAAGAATAGGTGAGAACAAAAACGTTGAATGTTATAATAAGAATGAATGATATTAAGGATAAAAATGAATTATGTAAAAGTCTCCCTAGCCTGAGGCTAGCCTGAGGCTAGCCTGAGGCTGTATACCGAGGTAAAATAGTATAGTTATACGAATCTTACCTGGGTATAGATGATGGATAACTGTTGTTTTCCCGAGGTATAAGCCTCGGGTAGACGTGGACTAGGGCCCACCCACCACGCCCTACCACGTCTATTCCGTTGGTGTACCATTACGGGAAAATCATAGTATCCATTGTATTGAAAGATCATTTTTTATCCTGAATAAGTAGGTTAAAATTGCTGGTACCTCACGCGCTTCCTTCTCCCTAGCCCACGTCTACCCGAGGCTTTTTTATACCTCGGGAAAACAACAGTTATCCATCATCTATACCCAGGTAAGATTCGTATAACTATACTATATATATATATGTATATACACCGTATTCTCACGTGTTAACACCCACCCCACCCTACTTGGCCAATATTTCGTAAACGGCCACTCCTTAAATGCCCATGTTTGCGTTAACGCCCACCCCCACTTCAGTGATTTGCCAATTTAAACACCCAGAGTGTTAACCTGCGAGAATACGGTGTATACACAATTTTTGGCGGTACAGTGAGTGTATGTGGTGGGGCCAGTGGTGCGTGCACAGGCTAGTGGCACCCCCAATGGATCTGAGGTTGACCAGACTGAAACAGTAGAACAAGGCTCCTCCAGTCGATGACTGAGGGAGGATTTAAGGCTGAGGAGTAGATGGAAGCTAAGCTTCCGGCCTTATTATACGAGTATAATACACTATTAGCATATATAACTCAACAGGGGTGCCTGTTGCTAATCCTCTTTTGTAATAAGCCACCTTAGAGCCTAACACCTAACATCGTTTCACTAACATGCCACTTAGCTTCTTGGACTTTTGCGTCCTAGTAACATTTAAGGTCATATCAGGATGGCTACCTACAGACTTATGTCAGCGTGCACTGAGGCGACTTTATAGTGCTGCCCCCCCCCCAACACACACAGGGAGGCGGTGCCACCTGTACCAATGACTTTAAAATTGATACTTGTTGCTTCCTAGCCAGGCGCTCGGCATTATTAGGATAGGGCAAGGACTGGTGTGCTCAGTGTCAGGATAATGTGACTGAGTGGGATACCAGGTCATGGTGCCGGCGGCCTGGTTTCCCAGTGGGACAGCACTATAAAGTCGCCATGAGTGCGCACTGTCACAAGTCGGTACCCGTCCTGATATGACCTTAGATGTTGCTAGGACGTAAAACAACAACAAACAAACAAACAAACCTGTACCATGACCTGATATCCCACTCAGTCACCTTATCCTGATACTAAGAAAAGCAGTCATTACCACATCGTAGTAGGCCTACTTCAGAGCGCCTAGGCTAGGTAGCGACAAGGATAATTTGTTATGTCATCTATGTGTTGTTTTTCTTTAGTAATACACCTAGAAGTCACACATCTCATTGCCACATTTCTCCACGCGCACTTGTATGTGTGTGTGTGTGGGAGGGTGTGTGTGTATTAAACTGATTAAAACTGCTTAGTCCGATAAAGGTATCACATTTTTTAAACCAGAACAATTATCTAGATTTTATTCAACATATCTAACTTAGATACTGATGCATTTCTTAAGCATTTATTGCCACATCTAAGGACATACTAATTCAATTCAATAGAACCTGTTACTGCTGAAGCCTATGGTGTCAGAGTTTTGGCATGCTTGCCAAACCTAATTTGACATGTTTGCACTTCAAATATCTCAAATGTCAGCCATTTAAAATAAAAGTTATTTCAAACTAAAGGAACGTTTATTACAACAACCAATCTAATGTATTTATCATGGGAGACACTCGAAACCATCGGACTATGCAACTTTAATTAATTGTGTGCATTTACCCGCAACCACTTCCTCTTTCCATCATCTCCCCATCGATTTTACTATTGAATCCCAATTAACCTCATTCCACTAGTATTTGATACATTATTTATATTCTATAATTGTATATATATATATATTTTACCTCAGTACTAAGCCTCTGGATACTCGTAGCCTAGGGAGAAGGAAGCACATCCGAGTCCAGCAATTAGCATAATCAGCTCACATCAGGAGGACATGTTGTGAGTAGCTCTGGCAGTTTTTCTACATTTACTACATAACCAAACAGGTTAGTATCTTTCAAAATCGATACTTTTGTTCAGTTCATGTTAGCATTCACGTACAAAGTTTTCTGAAACTTTTCGATAAGTTATTACTGTTTTACAGCTTAGTTTCAATTGTAATTGGTATGATCGAAAGAACAATGAATCCATTGTTCGGTTATTACTTAACAGCAGCCCGTTGCCGAACGGAGAGATGTTTGGCAGGAGCCACTTACATCGTTAGGGATTCATTCCCTGGGTCTCTTTAAGATTCCCCATTTTTTTAATTCTCGTTAAGGCGTACCTCCGAGTCCTATACTATTTTCTTCAACTTGTTGGCGAATAAAGCCACAGGTGGGAGAATTTTATAGGTACTTAGAGTGTGGGAGGGCACCGCTACACTGGTCCCTAACCCTCGTTAGGATCGGTTGGTTACCCATACCGTTAATCCTGCGACTGTCTATTAGCCATACGCCTGCGTTAAACATTAATTTAACGCCATAAAATACACACCTAGTATAATTATACTCTAATTATCAGTGTGCTATTTCGCCTAAGACAATGCCTAATCTTTCTTTCCGTTTACTCACAGCCTCGGAGCAATGGCTACAAAGCGTAGTAAGGCAGAGTCAACTCACACACTCAGTGCGGATGAGGACGGAATGCCACCTGTACGGGTACAAAGGTCGCCCTCTCCAGAACAAAGGGATACTGAGGATGGAGGGGGTTACGAAACCGGTCCCGGCCCAGCTGATAGGGACCTCGATGAACAGGTTGCCAGATTAGTGCAGCAAAAGATGGAGGAAAATATTCCCATCCACAGCTGCAAGCCCAAGAAAAGGCGCAGCAAGGCACCTCAGGGCTCAGACGATGAGTCAGAATGGGAAGGCTATTCCGAAGGGGCCTCAACTGAAGAAGATTCAGAAGAAGAGGTGTTTGTGTCTGCGTGAAAGTGAACGCGCAAACACAAAAGGTACAGTTTGTCAGAAGGAGACAAATACACGAGAGTGCTCAAAAAGAAGCCCCTCATGAAGAAAGCGAAAAAGTCAAAGAAGAGGAGGAGACACAAATGCTCCTCTTCAAAATCATGCGGAAGAGACCAAAAAGTGCAAGTAGTGAAGTGAAAGAAAGTTCACATAACTACTCTGATGAGGAAGACCATCCAAGGCCAATTCAATACCTTCAAGCCAGCAGAGGTAATAATTAAGATGGCCGAAAAGTTCACAGGAATCAAAGGAATTCCGGAATCTGCCACCAAAGAGATGGACCCTGAGGTAATACTCAGCAAAGAAAGGGAGAAGTTTGAGCCAGCTCTCTGCACAGTACACAAAGGAGTTCTCTCAGCTCTTATGGCCATAGCACCCATCACTAACAGGATGATGGCGCAAAACAAGTTCTCGTCACTCTGCAATGACATGAATGGAGGTATCGCATTACTGATGGCAACTAGTAACTTCCCCGCCTACAAACTGTTCGAAAACATCTTCAAAGCAGTCTGCACAGACGCAGGAAAAGAGGTGGCGCGGTCCAAAAAGATCACGGACAACGACGGGAAGGAATACACCCTATTCCTGGCACCGAAGCCTATTCAGGACAAGACCAGACGGGATGGCCGAATGAGTTAGAGCGTCCGACTCCCGTGTTGGTAGATCATGGGTTCGAACCCTGGTCGAGTCAAACCAATGACTTAAAAATTTATACTTGTCGCTTCCTAGCCTGGCGCTCGGCATTAATAGGAATGGACAAGGACTGGTCGGCTCAGTGTCAGGATAATGTGACTGAGTGGGATATCAGGTCATGGTTCTGGCGGTCTGATCTTCCAGTGGGGTAGCACTATAAAGTTGCCATGAGTGCGCACTGTCACAAGTCGGTACCCGTCCTGATATGACCTAGATGTTGCTGGGACATAAAACAACAACAAACAAACAATAAGTATCCATATATATTTAAATCATTTTTTAACCTAAAAAGTATGTAAAAGATTGCTGGACCCGGATGTGCTTCCTTCTCCCTGACCCACGACTATCCAAGAAAACACCAGTTATCCATCATCTGTACCCAGGTAAGATTCGTATAACTATATTATATATACACATACATCCTTGTCTCTGTCCCAGGCTGTCTGTCCGTGGCCATGTTTCCACCAGGGCAGGGAGGAACGAGGAAATCGGGGATGGGAATAAAGCAACTTTATTACCATGACAATCAACTCCAGCGGCATTTGTGGTTACATTCATCATTTTGAGGAGGACTGCAGGCAAAGTCTGATACAAGCATATATAATCAGTTTATCATATATTTTTTACGGTAGAGATTTTGTAAAGTACAGATGAACCTCGATCCAACGGACATCGATGCAACGGATTCCGGATCCAACGGACACAATCCGCTAGAGTGAATATCTGGTCCTAACGTTTAAAACTCCCGAGTGATATCCGTAAGGTTAAGTAAAGGTGAATGTGCGTGGGGTAGAGCCCCCGGAAAATTTCGTCGCTGCAACGGACAAACGGCTTTAACGGACAACTGCTCCCCCCTATTAGTCCGTTGGATCGAGGTTCATCTGTATAATGGTTTTTGTTTTTATTTGGCTCGGTGTTTTTGGTTTTTATCGAGACAAGTGGGTAGTAGGGTGGGTGGGTTTTAAGAAGAGATATGCAGCTGACAGGTGACAGTGGAAGAGTGAATTGGTAGGGGAAGATTGGGCAGGAAGAAGCATGGAGGAGAGGGAGCCTGTGATTGGCTGGGGAGTTAGGGTCCTCGCGGCAGGAGGCGTGTGATTGACAGGTGGGCACGGCTGCATCATTGGTCCCCCCCGCCCCGCGCCCCCAGTAATGACAGCAAATGACCACCTCTGTGGTCATTTAACCCAATTGTCAAGTTGTTCCAGTGTGCTGTCTCGCATGTTGCTATATTCCCAGACACAATTAACCCTCACAGAGTCAGTTTAATTAAAGCTGCATAGTCCGATGAAAACATCAACATTTTAAAACCAAAGCAATTATCGAGATTTAATTCGACATATCTAGATACTGGTGCACTTAGTAAATATTTGTCACCACATCGAACGGAATACCACACCAATTTAATAGAACCTGTTACTGCAGAAGCCTGTGGTGTCAGAGTTTTGACGTGCTTGCTAAAATTAATTTGACATGCTTGCACTTCAAATATCTTTAAAGTTACTAATTTAAAATCAACGTTACTTCAAACTAAAATAAGGTAGATAATAACGATCAACCTACTATATTTATCTCAGAAAATGACAAACTCAAAACCATCAGACCATCTGACTATGTAACTTTAAACACCACAGTATACACCACTTGACATGCAAAGGTACTTGCTTAAACTTGCATACTCCGATGGCTTTGAGTTTCCCTCATTTTCTTAGATGAATATATTTGATTGCTACAATCCACCTTAGATTAACCTGATGTAACTTTGGTTCAAAATTGGCAACTTTGCAGATATTTCGAAGTGTAAAGATGCTAAATTAATTTTGGTGTGCTTGTAAAAAAAAGTCTGAACCTATAGGCTTCAGAAGGAACAGGTTCTGTAAAATTGACTCGGTATACACTTGTATGCCGCAACAGATACTTAATAAGTGCACCAGTATCTAAGTTAGATATGTAGGTTCAAATCTAGATAACTGTTTTGCTTTTGAAAAGTTGGTGCTTTGATCTGACTGTAACTTTAACTTAGACATTAGACGCTCTGCATTTCAAGAATAGATTAGATCATATCCATGTTTGACAGCCCCCCCCCCCTCCCCCACCCACCCTTCTTCACAGACCAAACCTCAGAGCCACCCTTCTTCACAGGCAAAACCTCAGAGCTCTAGGTGTTCTTTGACATTCTAGGCGTGTCGGTTTAATCATGATCATGCTGTGATTAATTGACTTACTGTGTACTCTTAGAAGACAACTGTCTATATATATACATTCCGGACGCGGTGACCGAATCGGTAGAGCGCAGACTTTCCTGTGCGGGAGATCGGGAAGTCAAACCAATGAATTACTAAATTTATACTTGTCGCTTCCTAGCTTAGTGCTTGGCATTAATATGATAGGGCAATGACTGGTTGGCTCAGCGTCAGGATAATGTGACTGAGTGGGATATCGGGTCATGGTGCCAGCGGCCTGATTTCCCAGTAGGGCAGTGCTATGAAGTCACCATGAGTGTGCACTGTCACAAGTCGGTGCCTGCCCTGATATGACCTTAGATGTTGCTAGGACATGACCAAACAACATCAATATACATACATATATATAGAGATTTGCGGGGGGGGGGGGGAGACAGACAGACAGAGAGAGAGAGAGATATGGAACGCAGCTGACTTTATAGTGCTGCCCCACTTGGTGTGTTTGTTTGTTGGAGTTTTACATCCTGGCAACATCTAAGGTTATATCAGGATGGGTGCCACTAGGACACCAGGCTGCTGGCATCATAACCCGATACATCACACAGTAACATTATCCTGATACTGTGCTAACCAGTCCTTTTCCTATCCTATTTAAACAAAATTAATTAGTAGGGCTGGGTGTCATAGGCACAACACTTAATTATTCTATTTTATTCAATATTTATAATGTTTGTCAGAAATAATTTATTACTTAAATAAAATGTGAGCAAACTGTTAGTGATCTGCTGTAGATTGTCCTTGTCCTATCCTATTGATGCCGAGCGCCAGACTAGGTAGCGACAAGTATCAATTTTATTTTATAAGTCGTTGGTTTGACTCGACCAGGACTCAAATTCTGGACCTTCCCACAACGGAAGCCTGCGTTCTTACCAATTTACCGGGTGCGGTGGCCGAATCGGTCGAGTGCGGGCCTCCTGTGCAGGAGATCGGGAGTTCTATTCCCAGTTGAGTCAAACTAATGACTTACAAAATTTATACTTGTCACTTCCTAGCCTGGCACTTGGCATAAATAAGATAGGGCATGGGTTGGTTAGCTCACTGTCAGGAAAATGTGACTGAGTGGGATATTGGGTCATGGTGCCAGTGGACTGCTTTCCCAGTGGGGCAGCACTATGATGTCACCATGAGCGTGCACTGTCACATTTGGTACCCATCCTTATACGACCTTAGATGTTGCTAGGACGTAAAACTCCACCAACCAACCATTTTACCGATATGGCCATCGCGTCCAGTTTTCTTGTGGTGATTTCTTAGGGTGACGTGCCCCTTTGCCCCCTACCGGAAGTTGGAGTGTTGCATGCTGCATCGGTCTGCGAAGAACACACCCAGCTGGCACCAGCGGCAAATTGGGCGGTAGCTCCTTATGTGATGAACACGGCCGCCGCCGGGGGGCACTCACACTCACTAACTAACCATCACCCGCTTTGTTTTTGTTTAAGGCTGCGTAACAGTGGTGCCAAGTAGATAAGAAAAAAACGTTTGTTTTCTTTAACGACGCCTCTAGAGCACATTGATTTTTATCATTGACTATTGCATTCTGACATATTTCTTTAGAGGAAACCTGCTGCCGCCACATAGTCTACTCTTTCCGATAAGCAGCAATGGGTCTTTTATATGCACTTACCTGCAGACAGGACAGCACATACCACAGCCTTTGATGAACCACTTGTGGACCACCAAGTAGATAAGAGTGTGGGTAGGACGAGCTCCCTAATACACAAATTGTAAATAGGGAGAAATAGCATGGCCGAAGGGGGGAAAGCGCAGGATGGAGGGGTGGTCCGCTCACACAGGGGTGGTCCGTGGGGTCTTCCTCCAGAAGGTTGGGGGGAGGGGGAAGTGATGCAAAATGGTAAATTTTGATGGGGAAAAAATATGCGTGAAATTTTAACAAGCTAATAGTGGCAGAGAACAAATTGAAATCGGGAGATTGGGATTATTTTGCTATATTTTAGATTTAGGGAGATCTCCCGCCATATCGGGAAACTTGGCGCCTCTGGCTTAATCCGATGAACGCTCCAACTTTTGTCAAACCCAAAGCACTTGCCTAGATTTGATCCTGCTTAGCCAACTTATACACTGGTGCACTTGTTAATCGGGGAATACTCAGTCAATTTAAGCCTGTCGTATCCAGCATTTAGGTGTGCACACCAAAATTAATTTAAATTTGGCATGTTTTCACTTCAGGTATCGCCAGAGTTTGCCATTTATAATCAAAATCATTTCAATCTGAAGCAGTTTAGATTATAGCGATCAACATAATATATTTATTTTAAATAAATATGGCAGAAGCTCAAAACTATCGAACTATGCAACTTTAAATCCTCAAATTAAAATTATAAAGTTTTTCTTTCCTGGGTCTTCACCTCTTCTGTCTTGATTAAATCTATTTATTATTTAAAGGCTCAAAGTGTACGGAAATATATATATATTTTGTTAGGTTTAATGTGCTATTTACAATTATAAAAATTATCACAAATATACTAAATGTCCACCTTTTCATAACCTCTTCTTCCCAGCTAAACAACAAAAAATGTACGAAACAACAAGTTGATCTTACACTGAATGGTGAGGAGACATAAATCAACATGTCCAGTAAAACCTCTCTAAATCGAGCGGCCATGGGACCGACTTTAAGCGGTCCATTTAGGGAGGTGGTCGGTTTAGGGAGTTAGAATTGTTGGGATCCAAATAAAGCGATCGATATAGGGGAGTGGTCGATCTGTGGAGGTGGTCGGGGTTAGAGAGGTTTTACTGTAGTTGTATTTCTAAAGTTTTACAGTGGTCGTGGAAGAGGTTGGGGGTGGTGGAAGGGGGGGGGGGGCTATCTGGAGGGAGTTGTAGAGGTGCTGTGTGTTGGGGTATGGAATGGTGGAGAGGAGGGGGGGGGGGGGGCTGTTTGGAGAAAGTTTCAGGGGGCCTGGTGGAGGAGAGTTGGGGGACTGGAGGATGAGGGATGGGTGAGGGGTGGAGGGTGGACTGTTTGGAGGGAGTAGCAGGGGGGCTGTGTGGAGGCGTGGTGGAGTGGCGTTGGAGTGGGTTGTTGGTGGGTAGTGTGTGGGGGAAGGGGCTAGTTAATACCCCTGTCACATTACGACGCTTCTCGCCAACGCGTGTCGACGTGTGTGATTTTTTGACAGAACGTTGGGATACGTCAGGAAGCGTTACACACGCATTAGGCGCACATTGGTATTCGTTGATCTACGTTGATGGTCGGCGGCACTCGTCAGGGTATCGGCGAAGTTTTGTGCTTGCACAAAATATTCAACATGCGACATCGCGCGAGGGCCAACATTATGGCGACGTTAGGGGCGCGTCGAAATACGTTAAACACGCTGGAATAACGTTATGCGGATGCTAGGCATATGCCACACGCGCGTGAGGGTTGTTCCCACATGTCGCGCCAAACTTGCTTTTTTTGTCGTTGTTTTATGTCCTAGCAACATCTAAGATCATATCAGGATGTTGCGCCAAACCTTTTTGTTTTTTTCTCACAACGTGCGCCGCATGCTACCAACACGTTGCGCTGACGTCAAACTTTTTCCCACCGCGCCGAAAAGTTTGACGTTTCTCGACTTTTTTGTGTGTTGGCGGCGCGCCGGCGAGAAGCGTCGTAATGTGACAGCACCATAATGCTGTGGCACCTCTTAACACCTTACAGAACATGGTGGGTATTATCGACTCCACCTCATAATCCATAGTCCATTTTTAACTACACCTGCAGCATACCACTCACTACACGCGTCAAGTCCCCAAAGCAGTTCTTTTTTTTTTGTATTTCACACTGTTGATATTGACCAATAATTTTCTACAATCCATCTTTGAATATTCAGTAAATACACAGCTTTCGGTGACTTGGGAACTTGGGTCAGATGCACGTGAAAAAGGAGCCACATGCTTTAAAAAAAATCAAATGCATTAAAAAGAACAATTCAGGACGTGGGGACACAATGTTGGTATATATATCAAACAAATTCTTGAAGATTTATACTGCGTTTCATGGATAAGTCTTGTTTTCACCGTTAGGCAGTTGGTCGATAGAAAGCCCGAGCCTACACTTTTACCGACCCACAGGATTGTTAACCTCCCACACCACGTAGACATGGTACGAGAGCAACTGCCCTTTGGTGAGGCTGAAAGTTATACACAGTGGTGGAAATTCAAATTGGCGGAGGTGATGACATGGGGAATAGATTCACTGACCTTCAGATTAGGAGACTGACCTAGAAAAAAGTCAGACACTCCGCCACAGAGAACACCACTATATATAGTGGTTTTATCATGCGGCACATTGAGTATCTATGACGTTAGATGTTCCCAGAACTCCAACGACCAACAAGTCGGTACCCGTCCTGATATGACCTTATATGTTGCCAAGACATAAAGCTCCAACAACCAACCAACCCCCGCACCTGCCCACCCGTCAGTCAGGCCCCTAGGGGACCAGGCAGAGCCTCCAGTACCTTATTACTTCCGGTGGGTTGGGTGTTGGCGCTCGGCACATACTCTCCAAGCACGATGCCAGTGCGGTGTGTTCACTGAGTGCGGGGTGTGTGTGTGTGTGCGTGTGTGTGTGTGTGTGTATGTGTGTGTGTGTGTGTGTGTGTGTGTGTGTGTGTGTGAGAGAGAGACAGAGAGAGAGAGACAGAGAGAGGGGCAGAGAGACAGGGGGACAGAGAGAGAAAGAGGGACAGAGAGAGAGGGGCAGAGAGAGAGAGGGACAGAGACAACTGCTCCACTGGGAGACCAGGCCACCAGCATCATTACCTGATATCCCACTCAGTCACATTATCCTGACACTGAGCTAAACAGTCCTTGTCCTATCCTATTAAAAGTGGGTATATTTGGGGTTGAAAAATTTAAGGGTTTTTGATAGAAATTGAAAATATTTTGTGTTGGAAAAATTGGGTATCGGCGTTGTTGAAAAGTGCCTATCTTTTGTGTTGGTAAAAAGTGGGTATATATAGTGTTGAAAAAGAAAAGTATACTTTGCTGGAAAAGTCAGTATATTTTGTGTTAACAAAATAGTTAATTTGTTTTGTGCTCACCTCTCAACCATGAAACTCATAACTCATGTAAGGCAGTTTCCATTCATTCACTGATTCAGCTAGTCTAGTGAACAGTCTAAATAACATTGTCATAAGGCCACAGCGTGGATGTGTGGGATGTAATTAATAATGATTTAGTGATTTAAAGCTGCATAGTCCGATGAAGCATCAAATTTTCAAAACCCCCAAAAATCACCTATGATTCTACATATCTAACTGAGATACTTATGCACTTATTAAACATTCGTTGCTACACAGAAGGGCATACTGAATTAATTAAATAGAACCTTATCCTGCACAAGCCTATTGTGTCAGGTTTGGCATGCTCCGACTTTATAGTGCTGCCCCACTGGAAGACCAGGCCACCAGCACTATGACCTGATATCCCACTCAGTCACATTATCCTTACACTGCGCCAACCAGTCCTTGTCCTATCCTAATAATGCCGAGTGCCAGGCTAGGAAGCAACTATTATCAATTTTTAAGTCATCGGTTTGACTCGACCTGGGTTCGAACCCACGATCTACCAAAACGGGAGACTGACGCTCTAACTCATTCGGCCATCTGGTAGTTCCTCTATTCGACGCGCCGTGGCGTAACGGTCGGCGTTTTTAATACTACCTCCCCCTGGTGAGTATCGGGCACACTTCTGGGTTGCTAGGCTCTTTATGAGGGGTCGGCTGCTAGTTCTATGGCATGTTGATGCTGAAGGTGTGATTGTACCGCACTGTGGGTGGGTGGGGTGGGGGGGAGGGGGAGGGTGGAGTACTTAATTACAAACCAACAACAAGCAAAACAAGCACAGAAATACAAGAATGAAAAAAGCATTAAAGTTGCATAGTACAACAGTTTTGAGTTTTTGTCATTTTCTGAATAAATATGTCTGGGATGAAAGATCTTTGCGATTTCGCAGATTTCTGCGATTATTTATATTTTCCAATTGACGTTAAGCAAAATGCCAAGGAATCTGGATGTATATGACAACAATTGGGTAGTTTGAATCCCGTTCTTATATGACTTTAGATGTTGGTAGAGCATAAAATCCAAGCAAGAACGAGTTAAATATGGGCTAATAATATAGGCACAATAAGAATAGTTGAAACCTGACTTCCGGCATTTTCCCGTGATTCCCTGACAATGCTAATGTTATGGGAGAATATCCGCATTTCGCCAAAATTCGCTGTCGAATTACAGATAACCTCATTGTATGCGTAGATTTCCGCCTTTTTTTCTCTTTTTTTTTACGGAGACCACTTTCATCCCTGATATCAGGTTAATCATTATAATCTATCTTACTTCAGTTGAAGTAACTTTTATTTTACATGGCTAACTTTTGAGATATTTGAAGTGCTAACATGCCAAATTAATTTCGGCACTCATGCCAAAACTCTTGACACCATGGCTTCAGTAGTAACAGGTTTCTAGTAAATTGATGTATTACAACCTTCTATACAGCAACAAATGCTTAAAGTCACCGGGTATACCTCACCCAGATGCAAACGAATCCAGCATCAAAAGCTCTCCAAACATACCTTTGCTTAGTTTGTTCAGTTCATGGCACTGAACAGGTGGGAGGAGAGTTGAGGTCTGTGATGTATGAATAACATAGGTGGGATTCCCTCATCACATGACCTAGAGGGGTTCTCCACACACAGGGGAAGCCATGGCAACCACCAAGATGGCAGCCACAGAAAGCTCTCAATCCAACTTTTAAAGTCTATTAATCTACATGATTTAATCAATTATTCACACAAAACATAGCTGATTATGATAAATAAACATTTGAACTTTATATTTATCATTTTAGATTGCAATTTCTAACATTTCTTTCTCTATATGGTTATCTTAAAGTGTCAGTGCTGCTGGACTAAATACAACACAACAGAAGCAGCCAATGTCAGCACTCTCCCGCCACATATGTAGTTGCATAAACTGAAAACCGGCAAACGTATGCTTGGAGAGCATTTGTCGGAGTACGGGTCATGTCTCAGTGGCCTATACCTGGTCCGTTTAATAAGTACGCCAGTATCTAAGTTAGATATGTAGAATCAAATCTAAGTCAGTGTTTTGGATTTTAAAACTTGATGCTTTCATTGGTCTATGCAACTTTAAAGATTCTCATTAGAAGTTGCAAAGTCCAATGGCTTTGACTTTCCCCCACCTCCCCCTTTTAACACTGACAAAAGACTTATTCAGCAGAATAAACATATTTACCAAAAAAAAAAAAAAAAGAGATAAATATATTAGGTTGGTTGTTATGGTATATTTTACTTTAGTTTGAAGTAATTTTTTATTATAAATGGCTTGCAATGGAAATATTTATGTTAACACATGCAAAATTAATGTTGACATGCACGTCAAAAGCCTGGATGGCACAGGCTTTCACAAGTACAGGTTCTATTCAGTTTACCCAGCCATCCCTTCTATGCGGCAACAAATGTTTCATAAGTGCACCAGGGGAGCGGGACGTAGCTCATGTGGTAGAGTGTCCACCTGTGAAGGTGTCGGTCATCCTATTGATCCTGCTCAGTGGACCCATTTGCAGTTTGGGCTATTTTCCGTTCCAAGTACTGGTCCACAACTGGTTCATCAAAGGCTGTAGTATTTGCTGTCCTATCTGTGGGAAAGTGATTATTTAAAAGAAAAACTTGCTGCTTATCGGAAAGAGTAGCCTATATAGCAGCAGGGGTTTCCTCCAAAGAAATGTCAGAATGACCATATGTTTGACATCGAATAGCCGATGATGAAAATCAATGCGCTCTAGGGGCGTTGTTAAATAAAACAAGCGTTTACATAAGTTCACCAGGATCTAAGTAGGATATGTAGAATCAAATCTAGGTGAGTGTTTTTTGTTTTGAAAATGTGATGATTTCATCAGACTATGAAGCTTTACATTTAAACAAGGTATAAATAGGGAACTAAATAATTAAGCGTAGACATATCATTATGGCTGTTGTTAGAAGGATCTGAAAAGCAGTTCTGCGTGTTATTCTGAAATAATTTTGAGGAAGAGTTTGGCGAACTGTTAACTGAACGGCCCATGCTGTTGTGTGTGTGTGTGTGTCTAATGTGTAATGTTTCTGTGTAATGTTTCTGTGTAATGTTTGCGCGCGTTTATCTGTGTCGAGCCAAGTGTCATGGTTAAGTGACCTAAATACCAGCCTAGGCGGTTGTTGCCAATGAGTGATATTGTGATAATTTGAGGACTACTTTTGCGTTGGCCTGAAGGGGCAATGCATTAATTATGCCACGATTTTGTTTGTTGTTGTTTTACATCCTAGCAACATCTAATATATCAGGATGGGTACCAACTTGTGACAGTGCACACTCATTGTGACTTTATAGTGCTGCCCCACTGGGAAATCAAGCCACTGGCTCCATGACCCGATATCCCACTCTATCACATTATCCTTACACTGTGGTAACCAGTCCTTACCCTATCCTATTAATTCCGAGTGCCAGGCTAGGAAGCGACAAGTATCAATTTTTAAGTCATTGGTTTGACTCGACCAGGGTTCGAACCCACAAACCCATGGGTTCGGATCCCCCGATCTCCGAAAACAGGAGGTGGGCACTTAACTCATTCAGCCATCCCGTCTGGTCTTTTTTGTTTGTTGTTGTTTTACATCCAAGAAACATCTACGGTCATATCAGGATGGGTACCGACTTGTGACAGTGCACACTCATGGCGACTTCATAGTGATGCTCTAGTGAGAAACCAGGCTGATGGCACCATGACCTGATATCCCACTCAGTCACATTATCCTGAGACTGAGCTAACCAGTCCTCACCCTATCCTATTAATGCTGAACGCCAAGCTAGGAAGGGACAGGTATAAATTTGATAAATCATTGGTTCGACTCGACCGGTGACCTAACTCCTGATCTCTCGCACGTGAGGCCCACGCTCTACCGATTCGACCACTGCGCCCGGTCACGCCATCTTATTGACACTAACTCGCCCCTTCCCAACCCACACTACCCTTCTCACCGTGACGTAATTTATGCCTAGCCCCTAAAATGGTGGAATCAAATTGTCCATTTTCTCTGGTTCCAAACGCACTCAATTCATACGAGACCGCCATAAATCAAACCAACCCATAAAATACGTTTTAAGCTAAACCTACCCTAAGCAATTCTTTTAGTGCGTAGACCCTTCTTTTGTTTACCTGTACCACGTGGTCTGGTCAGGTGCAGGGTCATTTGGTACAATGGGGAATGCGGTGGTGGTAAACCTGGGAATTTATAGGCTAGTTTACATGTTTATACCCCAGTAACACTACACCTGAGTTTGTTTGCGACTACTTTGCAAGCATTTTGCGACCACCTTATGAGTGGTCGTTTTGGTCGCAAGGAGGTTGCAGTTGCTGCACCTGCAGCTTCCTTGCGACCAGTGCGGTCGCCGAGTGCCGTGTCAGGAGCGTGAGAATTTTGGTCATCGACCAAACCCTTAAACATCAGCGACCAGTTGGCGATTGGTCGTCGATCAGGTTTTACCTTCAATGTTGCAAGGACGTCACTGGCTTTTTGGTCATGAGGTGGTCGCAAACGAACGCTGGCCATAGTGTGGCTGGGACATCAGTGACCCAGACGGGATGGTTGGATAAGAGGAGTGTTTGCTTTACCCAGTTACCTGTGAGAAAGTAGTTTCAATGCTTTTCATTTTTATGTTTGGGTTTTACATCCTAGATATGAAGGATTAAATCCAGGTTGGTTGTTTGAGTTTTATGTCCTGGCAACATCTAAAGTCATATCAGGATGGCTACCGACTTGTGACAGGTGACTTTATAGTACTGCCCCACTGGGAGATTAGGCTATCAGCACCATGACCTGATATCCCACTCAGTCACATTATCCTGACAGTGAGCCAACCAGTCCTTGCCCTATCCTAATAATTGTGACCGCCTGACTAGGAAGCGACAAGTATCAATTTTTAAGTGATTTGTTTGACTCGACCAAGGTTCGAACCGATGGGTTCGAATCCCATAATCTACCAAAACGGGAGACGGACGCTCAACTCATTCGGCCATCCCATCTGGGTCATTGTCTTGACAAGTTTATGCTTTCACCGGACAATGCAGCTGTAATTAAACCTGTCACTTCTGCGGTAACCAAATCGGTAGAGCGCAGGCTTCCCGTGCGGAAGGTCAGGATTTCGAATCCCAGCCGAGTCAAACCAATGACTTAAAAAAATGTATGCTTGTCGCTACCAGGCCTGGTGTTTGGCATTTTTAGGATAGGACAAGGACTGGTTAGCTCAGTGTCAAGATAATGTGACTGGGTGGGATATAGTGGCCTGGTTTCCCAGTTGGGGCAGCACAATGAAGTCGCCATGTGTGCGCACTGTCACAAGTTGGTACCCGTCCTGATATGACCTTAGATGTTGCTAGGATGTAAAACAACAAACAAATAACCCCTTTTGATATATGTTAAGCCCCAGTCACACTATGGCTTGCGTCCAAAGAACCAACAGTCACTGGCGACCAAAGCAACCTATGAAATTGGTCGCCGACCTCTGGGCGACAAATTTGGTCACAAGGTTTTTGGTGCAGCAGCTGCAACCTCCTTGCGACCAAAATAGTTGCACAGTCAGTGACCACTTTGCGACCTTTTTGCGACCAACCCTTTTTTTGTGGTCGCAAAGCGATTTCAAGCAGTAGTGTAATTGGGGTATTAGAGCTGCTGTCTTCCTATAATCCTACAGGAGCGGGACGTAGCTCAGGCGGTAGAGTGTCCACCTGTGAAGCTGTCGGTCATCGGATTGATCCTTCTCAGTGGATCCATTTGCAGTTTGGGCTATTTTCCGTTCCAACCAGGTGGTCCACAACTAGTTCATGAATGGCATGCCGTCCTGTCTGTGGGAAAGTTCACCCTTTGCTGCTTATCAGAAAGAGTAGCCTATGTGGTGGCAGCTGGTTTCCTCCAAAGAAATATGTCAGAATGACCATATGTTTGACGTCCAATAGCCGATGATGAAAATCAATGCGCTCTAAATGCGTCATTAAATAAAACAAGCTTTACTTTGTCTTCCCACAGTTTGTGCGCCACTACTCCGCCTTCCTGCCCGCCTTTGTCATCATGCAGGTGTTCATGGGTTTATCCTGGCAGCTGAAGCAAATCGACGAGCATGGTGAGCTAATTCGCACTTCTGTAGTTATAATCAGGGTTGCCAACCCTTACGGTTTCGGCGTAAGGTGTATGATATTTTATGTCCCCATCATCATCTTACGCCGATCCACCTGTTTTTCATTTTCCAATATCGTCAGCCCTGCAATGCCATTAATATAGTAATATTATATCAAGCTTACTGATTATTGTGTCCAAAATAGGCCACAGAGCATCTAAGATTTTAACAAATGTCTGGGGGGGGGGGGCGGGGTACCCCCAGACCCCCCAATGTAACATTCCTTAAGATCTTCCGGTTTTTCCTTTTCCAATATTGGTAATCCTGTATAAGCCACACGGCACAAAGAACACGTATGGGGTCATCCACAAAATAAACTCGCACATATTTTACTGGGATCACAGATCTCATCAATTTCGAGGATTTCTGTGGCTTTTTATATTTATCGATTAACGTTAAGCCAAATGCCAAGGAATCAGGATGTATATGATAGCAATTGGTTAGTTTGAATCCCGTTCTTATATGACCTTTGATGTTGTTAGAACATAAACCTCAACAGGAAAGAGTTAGTAGTATAGCTCTTATATTGCTAGATGGTGTATGTATACGTTTAACCATGTGTATGTAACGCCCTGGGCGTTTAAATTGGCAAATCACTGAAGTGGGGTATGTGCGTTTACCCACACATGGGCTTTTAAGGGGTGGGCGTTTACGAAATATTGGCTAAGTAATGGGTGGGTGTTAACCAACACATGGGCGTTAACTCGCAAGAATATGGTAAGTTATTTATTTATATATTATTAGGTGGTGCATCAGCGATGAAAGATCTCCACGATTTCGTGGATTTCCGGGATTTTTGCTGTAGGCCCCTACCTCAATCCCGCAGCATGATCAGCGTGTAGGCTCTACTAACACGTTCAAACTCCGCAGCACTATAAGTGCATACTAATACATTGTTTAACGCCGCAGCACCATCAGCGTATACTAATACGTGGTGCAGACGCCGCAGTAATATCAGCGTATACTACTAATACATGATTCAAATGCTGGAGCACTATCAGCATATACCAATATGTATGAGACCCAACTTCCAGGAGTTTTCCGAGATTCCCTGACAATGCTAAGCTTATGCGAGAATATCTGCATTTCCGCTTTTTTTGCTGGAGACCACTTTCATCCCTGGTTCATACCTCTAATTGTGTCGATCCATCCTGCCCATAGGAGTGGCTTCTAGCTTCCCTGTGGCGCATGCGCGGTGGGCCCAGCCTTGGCGCGTCGTTCCGCTAGCACTCTTACTCCAGTTCATGCTTACGTAAGTTAAATTTTCTGTTATTAAAGTTGCCCAGTCTGTTAGTTTTACGACTTTTAGTTATGTATGGTATATGCAGTGTTTGAACAGAGTCGGAATATCTGACTTTCATCGGATATTCACGTATTAGTCAGATAAAGTCAGATTTTCGATAATTTTGCATTATTTTGGGATGAATCCTTCAGATTTTGCTTATGGTGTGTCACATTACGACGCTTCGCGCCAACGTACGTCGACGTATGTTATTTTTTGCCACTACGTCGGGGTACATCAGTATACGTTACGCGCGCGTTAGGCGCGCATTGGTATACGTCGACGTTCGGCAACAAACGGTGTCGCGCATCAGGGGGTTGGCGAAGTTTTGTGCATGCACAAAATTTTCACCGCACAACAACGTTCGACAACGTGTGGATTTTACGTCCGCCATACATTATGTAAGTGTTAGGCGTACATTAGATATACGTTAGTCAAACATTGTTCACGACGTTGCACGATGTTGACCTAGTTTAAAGGCGGTGGGAACATACAGTCCGCGTACTGACAACGTATGGATAACATATGCCTAACGTATGTCTAATGTACTTTTAGCGTTTCTCCAGCGAGTCTTGACGTATGTAGCATATGACGTGTAGTTCTGGCGATCGAATAATGTATATAACGTTCACCGGCGTTCTGTGAACGTACCATGAGCGTAATTCGAGCATTTTTTGCCAGGCCGGAGGTACGTTAGCCATACGTTGGTCATACGTTGGCCATACGCTGTGTATATGGTATGTATACGTACACCTTTGCCCCCCCAAAAGAAAAGTTTGACGCTTCTCGACATAAAAAAGTGATTTTCTGCATTGGTGTTGCGCTGGCGAGATACGTCGTAATGTGACAGGGCCATTACATTTCTTGTTCAAAACTTAACTTCAATGTCATAAATTCTTTGGAATGCTATTGAAAAAAGTTACTTTATTCAGAATATATATTGTTAATTTATCTGACTGGATGATCTGAGAGTTTTGAATGACTAGGAGACAAAAGATTATTGTTATTATTATTGACGCTACTCAATTCCGGGGCAAGTAACCAGCCGGTGGTGGTCAGGTGACATCCTGCAAACCTCCCACAAACTTACTGCCTACCTCAGTGCACCCCACCTGCCCACCAGTCCGCTCAAGCAGCACCCATAGAACCTTCCAGACTACATGCACCCAATACAATCAGATCCTTTCCATAATATACCTATAATCCCAGCATTATACGTTGACATTATTGTCGTTGTTCAGCTATCCTGAAAGTGCATATAAAAGACCCTTTGCTGCTTATCGGAAAGAGTAGCCTATCTGGCGGCAGCGGGTTTCCTCCAAAGAGATATGTCAGAATGCCCATATGTTTAACATCCAATAGCCGATGATATGAAAATCAATGTGCTCTAGAGCGGCCGTTAAGTAAAACAAGCTTTACTTTTTAGCTATCCTGAGGAGGCCAGCATCACTCGGAAACTGGGGCTGCCAGCAGATGACAGCGCAGTGATGGCGTCACGCGGCGTTTGGCTTCCCGCGCTTCCCATCTACCTGTACCTGACAGCCTACGCATGCGTCGAACTGTACGCCTTCCTGTTCCAGGCGCTGCTCATTGCTGAGGCCACGGTGGTGGGCCGCGTCTGCAGAAGGTATTCGATTTTTCGATACGTTTGAGTTTGATTGTTGTTTCAGGTCCTAGCAACATCTAAGGTCATATCAGGATGGGTACCGACTTGTGACAATGCACACTCATGGTGACTTTATAGTGCTGCTCCACTGGGAGGCCAGGCCGCCAGCACCATGACCTGATATCTCACTGAGTCACATTATCCTGACACTGACCCAACCAGTCCTTGCCCTATCCTAATAATGCCATGGGAAAAGTTGTAAGAGTTCGAATTCCAGCCGAGTCAAACCAATGACTTACCAAATTGATAATTGTCACTTCCTAGCCTGACGCTCAGCATTATTAGGACAGGGCAAAGACTGGTTAGCTCAGTGTCAGGATAATGTGACTGGGTGGGATACCGGGTCATGGTGCCAGCGACCTGGTCTCCCAATGAGGAAGCACTATAAAGTCGCCATGAGTGCACACTGTCACAAGTCAGTACCCGTCCTGATATGGCTGTAGATGTTGATATGACGTAAAACCGAAACAAACAACTAAAATCAATATTCAAAGCAATAATATTAGAATTTAAATTAATTGACTCAACAATTCTAAAGCTGATACCCGTATCCTTTTACTTCAATTATATAAAGAGTGTACATTGTTATTTTGAACTATGACAAAGACTTCATTAGACTGAAAGAACCTTCACAATCTTGGTAATGAGTCGTCATCCTTTACCTCACATCCTTTTACTTATGATATCTTGTGTATTTTAATTATATTTCAAGATCATATAAAACTAGTGTTACGGTCCTGAGAAATGACATCTGAATGAAATTCATTTGCCCCCCCCCCCCAACCCATGCCCCCCCCCAACCCACCTCCACCTCCACCCCCAAAAGAATTAAGCCATTGCGGTTTCGTGTTTGTGTCTGCCACCAGGTGCTGCATGTCGCTGCGGGTGTTGCAGGCGTTCGTCGCCCTCCAGTACTTGGCGCTGATTGGTGCAGCCATCTTGAGTGTCACGGTCTGTGGAACGCTGGGCCTCGTCCTCCTCATCATAGTCTACATCATCAAGGTAAGACCAGAAACGAGGGCCGAATGAGTTGAGCATCCATCTCCTATTTTCGGAGATCAGGGGATCGAACCCATGGGTTTCTGGGTTCAAACCCTGGTCGAGTCAAACCAATGACTTAATAATTTATACTTGTCGCTTCCTAGCCAGTCGCTCTGCATTATTAGTATAGGGCAAGGACTGGTTGGCTCAGTGTCAGGATAGTGTGACTGAGTGGGATATCAGGTTATAGTGCTGGTGGCCTGGTCTCCCAGTGGGACAGCACTATAAAGTTGCCATGAGTGCACACTGTCACAAGTAGGAACCCGTCCTGATATGACCTTAGATGTAGCCAGGATGTAAAACTCCAACAATCAACCAAGCATCCAGTATTCTCATTGGGTAAAGAAAAGAAAATGCTAACTAACCAACAACATATCATCCGCCATACTGATAGTATCTTAGATGTTGCCAGGACGTAAAACTCCAACAACCAACCATCATTGAAAGTATTTTGTGGGATTGTTGTGACAAAGGCTTCGTGTCTTGGTTTCCAGACGTGTACGCACTATCTGTGGGCGCGTGAGACCGAAGACGCGATTGGAGACTGTGCCTGGAACCGCTTCAGGGTCAACTCCTCCTTCCTCCTGCTCTTCCTCTTCACCGCAGCCATCAATGCACCCTCCCTCATCTTCTGGGCCAAAAATCTACCGTGAGTTTTACCGCTTCATTTATTATTTTAATGATGGTTTATTTGCCCTGTCCATAACATATAAGTTCATGATCAAACTTGTTCTCAATGCTTAACAGCTTAACTCATTAGTTTGTGGTTTATTATCTTGAATGATTTGTTAGTAATATTTGCAGGTGTATTTATCTCAGAACTACCTAGGAACTTCCTGGTCCACAATTACCATTCCTGATGGGTAATATGTGAACATACCAAAAATGATTCACCCCGTACTTGCAGTAGATGGATGAATCATCATCATCATCATCATGCTGTCGGTCGCGATGTGACAAAAACTGCTTTTATTACTTGACTGCCGCTCTCCATTGTTTTGTGCGGTTGTACATTTCATGAAAGCTGCCTGCAAAAGTGTTGAAGTGCTGCTGGCTTTTGCAAGTTGCCAGCGGCACTCTCTCGGGGAGCAAATAGAGGTTTCACACCGGCAAGAACATGTCAAGACAGGCGCAAAACTATTTGTCCCTGCAGTGGCTGGATGGGAGATGTTGGGAGTTCTATACATCAACCGCCCTTAATGCTGCCACAGTGACATGGTTTTCTGTTTAGGGTTTGCTCCCTTAGCCTTCGGTTCTGTCAAGAACCTGTACCACAAGGCAGTGGTTTACAACTCTGCAGGGCAGGGGCGTTAAACTCCCTGACGTATTGCTATACCTGCAATACCTGCACACCATTCAGATGGATGAATACGAACCCTATATAAAACCTGTCGAAAAAGCGGGGGAAAGAAATGAGAGCCTAATTTCACAATATAAGAAGCAACAATTATTCTTTTTATATGTCTTCATATTTCCCCGCTACCTTTGAGTTGAAAAATATAATAAAGCATATAGTTTAATAGAATTTAAAGGTGAAATCGACGGCGTTCTATGGCCGCCATCTTGTCTTTTTGCATTCTCTCCCATTTCACCAACTCTGTGCCGATATAAGTACCCATTTGATACTGGAGACTGGCATTCTACTTCCTGTTCCATACTAAGGCTATTTTCGCCCGTATTTATACTACGTTGTCGTTCACCCGTGTACTGCAAGTATGGGGTGAATTCTTTATCTAACCAAAACCATAATGGCTATGTTCTCCAATGGTTCCTAGGGTAGGTCATTTTGTTTTAGGTATGTCGGGGGGGTGATGAAAATGGGAAATATTGCACCTAGAGCGTGACTCGAACCCACATCTCTCTGCATTCCGGGACAGGGTGCTAACCATTACACTACCCACGCCTACCTGTCTATGCGGCTCCTTGCCTGGGTCAGTGTAGACTACTACACTCGTCCCCCTGGAATTGTAAGTCTTGTCTATATGCATTATCTATATGTATTAAATACATATAGACAATGCACTTACATATATACACAGGGTAGGTTCAACAACTATACAGCGCATAGCTTGTACAGGATCATGGTCACGGCAAGCAGTGTCGTGGGGGTGATGAAAATGGGAAATATTGGGCCTAGAATGGGACTCGAACCCACATCTCTATGCGTTCCGGGCCAGTGTGCTAACCATTACACCACCTAGGCTCCCTGATGTCACCACACTACCCACACCTACCTGTCTATGTGGCTCCTTGCCTGAGAGGTCAGTGCAGACTACTACTCATAGATAGGTTGTTTTTTTGCTTCTTGATAGGTTGTTTTTTTGCTTCTTGCCTAGTCGGTACATAGTCCGATAAAAGAGTCAAATTTTCGAAATCCAAACACTTATGTAGATTTGAACCTACATATCCAACTTAGATAGGGATGCGCTTATTAAATATTTGTTGCTAAATAGAAGGGTGTACTAAGCCATTTCAATAGAACCTGTTACTGTTGAAACCTATGGGGTTAGTTTTAATTTTGACAAGCACGCCAAAATTAATATGCCAATATTGATACCAATAGAGCGATGCTGTCTGGTTAGTTCCGTTAGTCGCCACTAACCGGAACTGGCGCCCACCACAGTCCTACCCCCTTCAAGTGGGCGCCTCGGAGATATTACGGATGTCGCGCTAATCTGAACGACTTTTGCTGTCGGGTGCCTCGAAAATGGTGGCCTCCAGAAGGTACAGCCATTTGCAATTGAAAGAACAGCTCTGATTGGCTGAAACCACTGAGTCCGATGGCCGTTTTAGAGGCGTTTTTGCCTCCTACCTGAAAAGCAAGACGTTTCGTACTCGACTCCGAGGCGCATCTTGAATGCAAATTGGCCAAAAAGACATCGCTGAGCCGTCTCAGGGTCGACTCTGAGGCGTCCCCTGAACGCAACCCAGGTAGCATCAGCTCCCACCTTCCCCCCCCCCCCCACCACCACCCAATCTAGCTACTGTCGCCTCCCTGTATATGTCGCTGCTTACCAGAATTTGCGAAGTGCTAGCTGGCATCACACAAATGTAGCTAACCAATACCCAGCCTTATGTATAGCAAAGCGGAATTTAAAGCTTCCAAGAGATTATTCCGGGCTTGTTTAGAGTTCTTCTGGGGGGATATATTAGTTGATTAAGCAGGGGAAATTTCAATCGCAGACAATTGGTCTTCCACATTCCACTGCTCCTTGCCCTATCCTAGTTATGCCGGACGCCAGGCTAACCAGCAACAAGTATAAATTCATGTCATTGCTTTGACTCGGCCGATTTTTCAAATCCCACGACCTACGCAAATGGGAGGCAAGCGCTCAACTCATTTCGCAATCCCATTTGGTTGTTAATTGGAAGAATGGATTTGATGCGCGTTGTCACTCACTGTCTGTCATTTTCTCCAGGTTTGAGGTTGCCATGGATATTGACCCATCCCGCTGGAGCAGCCTGGCCATCTGTCTGGCTGCCATCTGTCTCACCTATGCTGATATCCCCGCCACGGTCACGTAAGTGTTCAAGGGAAATGATGCACACTCCTTAGGCCAAATTTTTGTTTAAGTTGGTGATCGACCTTTTGATCACACAAATCAGGGTCGGGCGGGTGGTTTTTATCTTTATTTCATTTTTTTGTTCAGTTATATATAACCTTTGGCATATGACGTAGACGTAATATGTAACTATGTTGCACAGATTGTGTGCTTTTGAAAGTTGAATTGCATTGCATTTTTAACAGTTTAAAAAACAGATTATAATAATGGGCGGGGACGATCACCAATTTTTGTGTGGGGGCGGGGGGGGGGAGCTTATAATTGCATAATCCGATTGTTTTCAGTTTCTACCATTTAGATCAAATATTATTCTTGATCATCGGACTCATTTTAATTTGAAGTAACTTTTATTTTAAAGGGTTACCTTGCCAAATTAATGTTGGTTTGCACACCTAAATGGTGGGCATCGTGCGATTTGATTACGCATTTTCAAGCATAGCAGCATAGCACAGAAGCACGAAACTGTGATAAATTTTCAACGAGTGCACCCGTATCTGGAAGTGAGCATTCAACTCATTCAGCCATCGCGTCATCTTCATCATATTTTTTTTTGCACTACGCTAGTTAATTAAGCGGGGGGAAATTTCAATCGCGGACATGTGAGTGGTCTTCCTCATTCCACTGCTCCTTCCTTTCCACTATCTTAGTAATGCCAAACGCCAGGCTAGGTAGCGACAAGTATACATTTTTACGTCACTGCGACAGGTATAAATCTTTACGTCACTGCGTTGATGCGCCCATTGTTTGACCCCGCTGGTTTCGGGTATTCGGTGTGTGATGCCCTGTGTTGTCTCTTGTCGCGCAGTGACCTTTACAGTGTCGCGTCTGGGGTGCTGTATGTGAGTTCGGTGCTGCTCGTGCTGTATGCCGCTGAGAGCGTGCACCGCCTGCCCTACGTCGTGGCTGCCAACCTGCTCGTCTTGTCCGTCCCGGTGGCCGTTCTCCTCCTCTTCACTAGGTCACCACCAGTTGGCGCCACCGAGCCCGACGACAAGAAAACCAAATAATGCTAGCCTAGCATTGCTATTATGCCAGTAGTAGAGTAGTTGCTAACATAATGTGGTTATATATATATCATGGTTGTAGATTGGCCTAAATATGTGTGTTTGTTTGTTTTTTGGGGGTTTTATCAGTTTGACGTCCTGGCAACATCTAAGGTCATATCATGACAGGTACCGACTTGTGACAGTGCGCACTCATCATGACTTTATAGTGCAGCCCCACTGGGAGACAAGGTTGCCTGCATCATGACCCGATTTCCCACTCAAGTGCATTATCCTGGTACTGAGCTAACCAGTCCGCGTCCTGATATGACCTTAGATGTTGCCATGATGTAAAACCACAAGCAACCAGCTAACCAGTCCTTGTTTTATCCTCTTAATGACGAGCGCCAAGCTAGGCAGCGACATGTATCAATATAAGCCATTATATGAGTATAATAAGCCAGAAGGTCCATCTATTCCGCAGCCACTAAGTCATCGGCTGGTCATCTCTACTCAATAGGTCATCTATTGGTACCGCATGACCTCCCCGTGTGGCGCCACCTGCTCACCCATGCCTCAGTGGGCATTACGCTCACTCACTGTACCACTGAAAATTTATAATGTGTGTGTGTAAAGCAAAATGGAATCATTCTAATTAGCATATAAAATTAAGTCTGATTAAAACATAGTCATATTATTTATTCAGCACACGCAAACATTATCATGGATGAAGATCGAAAAAGAGGTTCGGTGATGTATGAGAATATAACAGCACGATGGCACTTCCGGTGATAATTAAACAGGCTCGGTGTGGAGTTTTCAGCTCACTGTCAGTTTCAGCCATGCGCATAGACTCAAACTCAAGGCATTGTCAATGGTCGTGGGTCACTAACCTTATAAATTTAATATAATGTTTTTGGTAAAGATGTTTTCTATATGTGTACCAAGCGATTTGTTTCTAGGTGGTGTGGTTTTAGATATTTCACTTTTCCTGGATTTTCTGTATGAAGATTGCTCACCACCATTGACAATGCCTTGAGTTTGATGGTACGCACAGTGCAAAACATTAGTTTTATTCAAAATTAATAGAAATCAAGAACCCTAACCTTATAAATTTAATATAATCTTTTTGGTAATGATGTTTTCTATATGTGTACCAAGTGATTTGTTAATCGGTTTTAGAGATATTTCACATTTTCTGTATGAAGATTGCTCACGACCATTGACAATGCCTTGAGTTTGAGTCTATGCGCACAGCTGAAACTGGCGCACGGCTGAAACCGCCACACTGGTATAGACCGCTGAGACTGGAACTGTACTCCGACAAATGCTCTCCAAGCACACCATTCATATAACCGAGTATATGAGGGGGGGAGTGCTGAAATCTGTTGCTCCTGCTCTGTTGTAGTTAGTCCAGCAGCACTGACAGGGCTTCTAGACAACTATATAGAGGAAAATGTTGTAATTTGCAAGCTAAAGTGCTAAATATGTAGATCAAATGCTTATTTATCAGTTTGTTTAACCGAATATGTGGGGGGAGAGTGCAGAGGTTGGTTGCTCCTGCTGTGCTGTAGTTAGTCAGCGGCACTGATAGCGCTTCTAGACAATCCTATTGCGAAAGATAGCAGAATTTGCTGGCTAAAGTGCTAAATATATAGTTCAAATACTTATTTATCATAACGAGGTACTTTTGGTCTGAATAATTGATTAAATCATGTAGATTAATGGACTTTAATAGTTTAATCGAGAGCTTTTTGTGGTTGCTATCTTGGTGGTTCCCCTGTATTCCACTATTTGTGAGGAAAGCCCTCTAGGTCATGTGATGAGGGAATCCCACCCGTGATGTTATTCATATACTACAGACCTCAGCACTCTCCGCCCACATGTTCGGTTGCATGAACTGAAAAACTGAGCATTGGTGTGCTTGGTGAACATTTGATACTGGAATCGCTGGAGTTGGTGATTAGAACTATTCTAAATTTATTTGTCTCTGGGTGAGGTGATACCAGGCGACTTTAATACAGAAAATGTTGCCAAGAGAATGTTAAAGTTGTATGGCCGATGGTTTTGAGTTTTAGTAATTTTCTGAGATAACTATAATAGGTTGATTGTTATAATCTACCTTACTTTAGTTTCAGATAACCTTTATTTTAAATAGCTAACTTTTGAGATATCTGAAGTGCAAACATGCGAAATTAGTTTTGGCAAGCAGGCTTCTGCAGTAACAGATTCTATTCAATTGCCTCAGTATTCCCTTCTATGTGCTGACAAATGTTTAATAAGTGCACCAGTATCTAAGTTAAATATGTAGAATCAAATCTAGATAAGCACTTCGGTTTTGAAAATTTGATGTTTTCATCGGACTATGCAGCTTTAAGTTTGTACAACTGAACATTTCAGGTGGACAGATCAGAACTGCACCCATTTTTTTTTTGTGTTCAATACTCTGTCTTGTCTATTTCATGCCATGATAAATACAACAGGAACAACTGAGATTATGAACAATCTTTTATAAATTGCTGTTGCGTGTTTTGTGTGGAGTGCCATAGTATGTCAATATTCCAAACGCTGTCAGTGTTCTAATTAGGATTCTACTAGATCAACTATTCATCTCCAGCACTGAGTATGTAACTGGGTTTCCCCATATATATTTGACCTAATTATATTATCGGAGTGACTATTGTCATGGTACCATATCCTACCGCGAGAGTCTATAGTCACAGTACTGTGACGACAGATTATTCCACAATCACGGTTCCGCTCAGGGTTAGGCTTAAGGTTGGATATTTTGGGTAGGCATTGACTAGACTTTGGATCTCAAAGAATGGTGCCATGACGTGACTGCCGATCTATATCAATGGTACAGTGATGCTAGACTACTGCACTGCTGTCACGCTACGATGATTTTAGAATATCCTTCTGTCACAACGGTACTGTGGCAGTAGAGGCGTCCCCATTGGTCTGAATTCAGCAACCGTCGGATCTAGAAGAACTGTACTATGGCCAAAGACCCTATAACACTAAGGCGGCTCACTCAGCCTGTACTGTGTAATCAAGAGAACAGCCAGCGCACCAGGTGGTGGGTTTGATCATTTTGATAGTGTTATAATGGGTTCTGCAAATGTTGTGTGTGCTTATGCGTGTGTGTGTGTCAGTGTGCTGGAAGAAGGATGCTCGGGGAATGTGTGTATGGTGGCAGGGGTGGGTGGGGTGGAGAGGTGGAGGGGCAGGGTGGGGGTAGCGGTGGTGGTGGGAGTTCTATAGGAGTAGCAACATGCAACCAGTGGGGACCTTCCCCCCCCCACCCACCCACCCACTGCTTACATCAGGGAGGGGCACGTGAGGTGTGGTGTGAGAGCGGTGGGTGAGGAGGGGGAGAGGGAGTGTGGGGGAGGGGGCGGGGGAGGAGAGGGAGTGGGGAGGAGGAGGGAGGTGTGGTGTGAGAGCATCGATTGAGGTGGGTGAGGAGGGGGAGGCGGAGAGGAACGGGATGGGGAGGGAGGTGTGAGAGCGCTAGGTAAGGTGGATGAGGAGGGAGATAGGGAGAGGGAAGGGTGGGGATGGGAGGGGAAGGTCGGTGAGGCCAGTGGAAGGGCAGTGAGGGAGGGGGAAGGGCAGTGAGGCCGGGAGGAGGGAGCGTAGGGTGGGAGGGAGGGGGAATGAGGGAGGGAGGGGTGGACGGAGGTGGGGACCAGGCAGTAGGTGCAGCATTGGCATCCAAATGACAGGCAATCTCTCTTTTTAAGCTCATTTTAAGCTCATCCTCTCGCCTAGTATGTGTGTGGTTACATGTGAAAAACGATCCAGCAGCTGGGCTGATCAAACCCACCACAAGATGGCACTGCAAAATTTACATTACCATGGGATAGATAGGGAGTGAGCCGTCTTAGTGTTATAGGGTCTTTGCTATGGCGCTAGATTGCTGATCTATATCAACGGTACTGCTGTCACCGTAATTTTAGAATATCCTTCAGTCGCCATGGTACAGCGATAATAGAAGAGCCCTTATATTAAACACAACACTGACTGCTTCTGAGTGTTAGATATAGCGATTACTACTGATAATGGGAGATGAATTAGGCCAGTCCTGTATGTATGTGGTTGAAGTGTGTTGTATATCTTTAATATGCTAATATTAATACTGATGAAGTGGTCGCTGCTTGGTTAGTTCCGTGAGTCGCCACTAACCGGAACTGGCGCTCCCGTCGCAGTAGACAGTGGGGGCTCCACCAGTCACTCCAGCTGCATATGCCTCCACGTTTACATCACTTGCCAGATATTTGTATTTGAATAATAATAAATATAATTTAAATACAATTAAATGTCGGTGGCAACCAGAATTTTCTGGGTTTAATCAACTATTGATTGATATCTTGGAGCCAGTGACAAGGATTGCTACAATCCACCATATCTAAAGAACTGTCCCGATTTCTATTAATTAAGAGCGACTAACAGGTACAAGGCCTATTATAGGTGTATCCTATCGATTGATTTGAACTACCTGCTTGTCGCCTTCCCTTGATTAAGTGTAAAGTTGTGTTACCTTGATTAAGCGTAAAAGCTATTAATAATACCTTCGTATAAATGGGCAGAATATAACCTTTGCTTGTTTATTGGGGGTTTACATTCTTGCAACATCTAACGTCATATTAGGATGGGTACCGACTTGTGACAGTGCGCACTCATGGCGATTATCTAGTGCTGCCCCACTGGGAAATCAGGCCGCCAGCACCATGACCCGATTTCCCACTCAGTCACATTATCCTGACACTGAACTAACCAGTCCTTGCCCTATCCTAGTAATGCCGAGCGCCAGGCTAGATAATGACAAGTATCAATTTTCTATGTCATTGGTTTGACTGCCGAGATTCGAACTCCCGACGCAGGGTTTTCACCAACAAATAATTTGAGGGTACGCAGAATGGGGAAGGGGAGAAGGTATTATTTGTCCACATCACTTGGTCAATTATGAACTCTGCTATAATTACTGTTGTATAATAACAGTCTAACTGATTATTGATCCTGGCTTTGTTGTCTCTGACTCATTGGAAGAAGCTTTAAAAAAAATTATCCCAACAATTTGAGGGTAGAGTTGTACCCTCAGAAAATCTGAGGGTGTAGAATTTTACCCTCTGGCAAAGACCCTGCGAAGTCCTGGACGGGAAGCCTGCGCTCTGGTGGAATATAATTAATATGTAAAACTAAATCATGTGGGGCAGTCTAGGAAAACCCATGACTTGGGAAAGATTTGATATGTGCTCTTTGTTATACGTTTGTTAGAGCACAGATCTGTTGGAATTTTTCAAATATCTTTTCTAGAACAGAAGGTATGAATGTTTATAGATGGCTCAGCTTGCCGTTGAAAAAACTAGAACTCAGAAAAATGGGCGTCAAAGTTGTGCTTTATTTATTACACAAATTTGACTAAATCTGCGTACCGAAATTCACATTGGAAGTCTTTTCGTGAAAAGTAAAGTAAAGCTTGTTTTATTTAACGACGCCTCTGGAGCAGATTGATTTTTATTCTCAGCTATTGGACCTCAAACATATGGTCATTCTGACATATTTCTTTGGAGGAAACCCGCTGCCACCACTCTTTCCGATAAGCAGCAAGGGGTATTTTATATGCACTTTCCCACAGGACAGGACTTTGATGAACCAGTTGTGGACCACTGGTTGTCTTTTCATATTACCAGTTCTTATCTTCATGCTTTCTTCACAATATTTGTTCGAATAATAAAAGTGCGTTTTCAGATTAACTCAGTCCTGAACACGAGAAAAAGTTTGTCGTTGAAATTTTGTCAATTCACAGGGTGTTAAAACAACCCCCAAAATATACTTTCTGATATGAATTTTCAAAGATAATTCAAGAGCGTGCTAATCAGACCGTTATTGATTATTTAAGACAAAAATCTCGAAATTGACCTCGGATGAATTTTCAAGATACAGTAAAACCTCTCTAAATCGACCGACTTTAAATGGTCGGTCTCAGGAGGATTTTTTGTTATCATTACAATGGGTGCTCGTTTGGGACCCAAATAAAGCAATCGATATAGTGGAGTTGGTCGGTTAGAGAGGTTTTACCCTGTTTTTAAATTAACTCATTGATGAACCCAGTGACTTCCAATGGTTTTCCTACACTGACACAAATTTCTAGAGATTTGTAAATGTATAATTTTTTCACATTGATGTAATGCTGTGTAAATTAAGACAACCTCGTTCTGGTAACTGTCCTCATACGACTCCTCAGAAGTTATAATTGTAGCATGACTGAATCGCAGGGTCCGTACGGGGCCTGAAAAGTCATGAACTTTATTTGCTCCATTTCAAGGCCTTGAATTTAACCTATTTTGGGTAATTAGTCTTGAAAAGCCTTGAATTCCATTAAGCTGTCCCCACTCATTTAAATTGGTCGTAATGCGAAGCATTACGTTTGATGCGAGGAAAGGAAGAGACCCGGGCTGTCGCGCTGCGCTCTCACCTCACCCGACGCCGCCGTGCGCCACGTCCTCCCCCGCCCCCGTGTCGCGTAGCATTCGCGCCTCACCCGACGCCCGCTGCTCACTTTCTCTCGCCCTCCCCCGGGCCGGCAGCATTCACACCTCACCTGCTGTCGCCCGTCTCCCTTCCCTTATAAGGCCGCCCGCCGGCCTCCCTCAGGCACTCGCCCTCCTGCCGCCTTCCAGCTCTCTCCCCTTTTTCCTTTGGGATCACCTCCACCTCGGACCGCTGTTTCACCTCAGGCCACACCACGCCAGGACAAGGGAAAGGAAAAGGACGCAAGGGCTCCCGGGCGGCCGCCCTCGGCACCCCGGGCCGTCTTCAACCCCGCGGCGGGACGAGTCTCCCGCCTCGGCCCCGGCGTCTCCCTCGGCACCCTCGGACCGCACCTCGGGCGCCGACATGTCGGCGATACTGGAAGCCCTCCAACATCTCCGGATCGAGCAGCGCCAGTCTGCCGCCGACATCCACGCCCGGATGGACGCCCTGGAGGCCGGGGAGGCTCGGCCCGCCCCGGAGGCGCCCTCCCCTGCACCCAGGCGCCAGGCCGCCTACTCTGCGAGGACGCATGCATGGCGAAGCGCGCACGTGACCGCGCGGCAGCCCCCGCCTCGCCGGATTTTCAGTAAGCCGGCACCTCCCGCCCGGCCCGGAGGCCCCTAACCGGCCCACCTATCCTGACCAAGCCGCCCAGTGCACCCCTGCCAGCCCCCCTGACACCACACGCCGAAGCACCATCAGCTTTCCCGAGGCGCGGCCTGACCGCCGCCTCGGCACTGCCGACCTCACTGGCACCACTCTCTCACCCGGGGCTCACCGCCCCCCCCGTAAGGCTCTCACCGCCGCCCAGCACCCGCTGCTCACCATCACCCTCGACCCAGACGTCCACCTCGACCCCGGCGACACCGCCTTCCTCTGCCCCCCCGACGACCAACCGCCCGACCTCCCCGAACCCCCGCCCGCCCCTGACCCCCCCCCCCGACCCCGAAGGACTTCGCTGCCCCCCTCGCCCACCCCCGCCGCACCTCCTCCCCCTCCCCGCCCAAAACCCACCCCGCCCGCCGCCCACCCTCGACGAGCCCACGTCGACGTCATCGACCCCGACCTCCAGGCCCCCTCCCCGCGCCCCCTCTGCGGCCCCACCCCTCCCAGTACCGCCCCACCATCCTCGCCTCCTGGCCCCACACCTCCGGCGAGGCGTGGGACCGGTACCCCGCCTTCGTCCGCACCTACACCGCCCTCCGGGAAGCGGGCCTACCTAATTTTTTGGCCGCCCGCATCCCCCTCCCCTCAGGCCTCCACATCCCTGCCTGGCGCCCTCGCCTCCAGAGCTACCCCGACCCGGCCGTCCTCGACCTGCTCGAGTTCGGCTTCCCCGCCAACTATTCCGCCTCTACCCTCCCCCGCCCTTCCTTCTCCAACCACCGTGAGCCCCCCGAGTTCCTAAGCCACGTCCAGGCCTTCGTCGACACGGAGCTCGCCCTCGGCGCCCTCATCGGCCCTTTCCATGTTCCCCCTTTCTCTCCCTGGACGCAGGTCTCCCCCATGATGACCCGCCCCAAGTCCGACTCGGGAAAGAGGCGGGTCATCGTCGACCTCTCCTATCCCCGAGGCGCCAGCGTGAACTCGGGCATCCCCCGACGCGAGTACCTCAGGGAACCCCACACCTAGACCCTCCCGGTCCGTCGCCGACGTTGGCCGCCGCCTCATCGCGGAAGGCACACAAGGGCCTACGTCTGGTCGGCGGACATATCCCGGGCCTACCGCCAGCTCCGTGCCGACCCCCTCTCCTGCCCTCTCTACGGGATATGCTTAGACGGCAAAACTTACGTGGACCTCGCCCTCCCCTTCGGGTGCCGCTCCTCGGGCGCGGCCTGCGTCCGCGTCACCTCGGCGGTGGCCTGGATCATTCGGCGCGAGGGCTTCCACGCCCTCGTCTACGTCGACGACTTCATCGGGTGCGAGGGCTCCTACCTGAGGGCGTGCCAGGCCTTCGACGCCTTCCTCGCCCTCACTGCAGCCCTCGGCCTCGACGTGGCACCCGGAAAGTGTCACCCGCCCTCTGTCCACCTCACCTGGCTCGGGTTCGCCCTCGACAGCGAGGCGATGACCATCCGGGTCGCCCCCGACAAAGTCCAGGCCATCGTCGAAGACTGCGAGAACCGCATCGCCCGCCCCACCCTCGGGAAACAGGAGCTCCAGAGCCTCCTGGGCTGCCTTAACCACGTGAGCAGCTGCGTACTCCCCGGCCGGAAGTTCATGGCCCGGCTCCTTGGGGCGCTGCGCAGCTGCCTCGGGGCCCCCACTCTCACCCTCGCCGACGACGCCCTCCGGGACCTGAGGTGGTTCGCCGCTTACGGGCGAATATCAAACGGCCTCTACCTCCTCCGGGCGCCCGAGGGTCGCCGGCTAGTGATCGAGTGCGACTCCTGCCTCACCGGTGGAGGGGCCTTCTCCCCCACGCATTTCTACGCCCGAGGGTACTCCGAGGACTTCCGGGCGCGCTTCCCGACCATACACGAGCTCGAGGCGGTCAACCTCGTCGTCGCCCTCCGCGCCCTCCTTCCGGACGACGTCGCGGGGGCGACGGTGACGGTCAACACCGACAACATGGCCTCCGCCGTCGCGCTCGAGTCTGGACGCGCCCGAGACCCTACCCTCGGGACCTGCGCGCGGGAGTTGTGGTTGATGGCGGCCACCGGATCCTTCGAGCTCCGCATCGCCCACAAGCCCGGGGCGGACCTCCTCTTTGCCGATGCCCTCAGCCGCGCCCACCTACCAGGGCCCTGGGCCGCGCCGGCCCGCGCCGAGGTGGCCCGCCTCGGGCTTCTCCCAGCCGATGCCACTCATGACGCTTTTCCCTTTTGCCCCGGTTTATAGGTTTCCCCCCTGCCGAGGTCGCCGCCGTCGCCCGTTTCCGTGTCGCAGCCCTCGCCCCGGCGACCTGGAGGAACCGCCGTCGCCAGGCCGAGGAGTTCGTCACCTACGCGGTTGCCCGAGGCGTGGACCCCCTCGCGCCCACGCCCTTCGACGTGGCCGCCTTCACCGCCACCCTCTTCCTCCGCGGCCTCGCCTCCGCCTCTGTGAAAAACACCATCTCGGGGGCCCGGTCCTGGGTCGAGGGCACCGGGGGCCTCACCTCGGGCTTTGACGCCCGCCTTCCCAAGGACGTCTGCCGGGGGGCGGAACGGACCTCCACACACGTCCCGCGGCAGGCTCCCCGTCTCTCGCCACACCAGCTCGCCCTCGCCATCAGCCACCTCACGCGAGCGGGCCCCGCCTCGCTTGTCCCTCGGGCCGCGCTCCTCCTTGGGTACTTCGGGATGCTGCGGCAGTCGAACCTGTTGGCCCCGAGTCCCGAGGGGTGGGGCGGCCCCCACACCCTTACCCGCGACGACGTCCGCCCCGCGCCCGAAGGGCTCCGCCTCCTCATCAGAAGCTCGAAGACTATCTCGAGCCCCTCGGGCGCGGTCGCCCTCTTCGTACCTGCCATCCCCGGATCCGCCCTCTGCCCCGTAGCGGCCTGGCATGGCGCCGTCGCCCTATGCCCCGCTGCCCCGGACGCGCCCGCCTTCCTGATGCCCTCCGGCCGCCCCCTTGACCCGCGCTCCCTCACCGCCCTGCTGCGGGGGACCCTGCAGGCCCAAGGAGTGCCGGCGCCCGAGGCGTTCACGCTCCACAGCCTCCGCCGAGGCGCCGCCCAGGCCTGCCAGCGCGCCGGGGTTCCGCTCTCGGACATCATGGCTCAGGGCACCTGGACCTCCGAGGCGGTCCACGCTTACGTGCCCCGCCTCGCCCCCTCGGGTGCGCCTCGAGCCCTCTCCGCCGCTTTGGTGGAGGGCTCCTCGGCACCCCCTCACTGAACATATACAGACATTACTATGCTGAACATTTCTATTGTTGCTCATGTACTTTTCTTCATTGCTCCTCATGAGCCCTATCATTGCATTGCTCCTAATGAGCCTGTTTATTACTTCATGTACTTTTCTATCATTTGCTCCTCATGAGCCCTATCATTGCATTGCTCCTCATGAGCCTGTTTATTACTTCCTCTGTATACTCTGCATGTTGAGGCGTCAATAAAACCCCTTTCTTTCCACCCCCGCCTTGCTTTCTTCCTTTTCGCGCATCGGTCGTAATGCGAAGCATTACGTTTGATGCGAGGAAAGGAAGAGACCCTCCCCCGCCCCGGGCTGTCGCGCTGCGCTCTCACCTCACCCGACGCCGCCACGCGCCGCTCCTCCCCCGCCCCCGTGTCGCGCAGCATTCGCGCCTCACCCGACGCCCGCTGCTCACTTTCTCTCGCCCTCCCCCGGGCCGGCAGCTTTCACACCTCACCTGCTGTCGCCCGTCCCCCTTCCCTTATAAGGCCGCCCGCCGCCTCCCTCAGGCACTCGCCCTCCTGCCGCCTTCCAGCTCTCTTCCCTTTTTCCTCCACCCACCCACCCATCTCTTTCCTCTTAAACCCTTCTTCCTCAGCGGTGGAGGGCTCCTCGGCACCCCCTCACTGAACATATACAGACATTACTATGCTGAACATTTCTATTGTTGCTCATGTACTTTTCTTCATTGCTCCTCATGAGCCCTATCATTGCATTGCTCCTCATGAGCCTTTTTATTACTTCCTCTGTATACTCTGCATGTTGAGGCGTCAATAAAACGCCTTTCTTTCCACCCCCGCCTTGCTTTCTTCCTTTTCGCGCATCAAATTAGTGTGAAATCGCCATTCTGAATGGTGACTTCGGACTAAATCCAAGCAAAAATAGTCTTGAATTCCCATCAAAAATAGCCTTGAATTCCATATCTTCACATGTGTTCGGACCCTGTAATCGTAAAGTAGATTTCGCTAAGCTTTTCGCTCTCGAGGGTTTTGTTCTGACGGATAATTTTATCCATAGCGCACAAATTTCATCTCAACCCTGGTGTATTCATAATAGTTGCTGAGCACTTCTAAATAAATGTTGATTTCTTTGTACTATGGTTGTTCTACATCCTAGCAACCTCTTAGGTCATAACAGGACGGGTACCAAATTGTGACTGCATTCATGGCGACTTTATAGTGCTGCCTGAGACCAGCCCCCCGACACAATGACCTGATATCCCACACAGTCACATTGTACTAACCAATCCTTGTCCTATCCTATTAATGCCACGTGCCAAGCTAGGCGATACCCCACAGTCACATTATCCTGATATTGTGCTAACCAGTCCTTGTCACCATCCTATTAATGCCTAGCACCAGGCTAGATAGCGACAAGTATCAATTTTATAAGTCATTGGTTTGACTCGGCTGGGATTTTAACTCCCAACCTTCCGCACAAGAAGTCTATGCTCTACCGATTCGACCACAGCGTCTGGTTTATTTGTACTAAGAATATTCCATTCCTCACTCTTCAGTACGAATATTCCTAGTATCAATTACAGGTCCACACTCCCTTATCTGAAATCATTGGGGCCGATTGTATTTTAGAATTAAGAATTTTTCCGATTTCAGAATAAAGGTAGTCATCAAACATTAATACTGCATTTAAAACATGAATATTCACACTACATGGGATAAATAAAGACTACAGCTAACAATACAGTTTATTTATAGAGTAATATGCCAATAAATGAAATAATGGGATAATTCTAGACCAGATATACTCTAGTATAACAGTTGGTGTAACTTAAGCATATACAGCTTCAAATAAACCATAATCAAACATTAATATTTCTTGAGAGAACTGTATAAGTATTGAGACTAGGTGGGATAAATAAATATAGTTTATATTTATACTGCACAGAAGAAAAACTTAGGTTTTTGAAACTTATTGTATTTCAGATGATTTCATGAGCTCTAGCGACCGCTCACAGGGTACGTGAGCAACAATATAACAATTTAGAATGTAAATCAAATAGAAATTCTAAATGACATGTTTCATGCAAGCAACAATGTTCAAGAATTTGTTTTACGAATATACATAGCAATATATATTGTATCATAACTAAACAAGGGTTATTGTTATGGCAACTTCCCACTCGTGCCACTACATATTTAAAATAAACTATTAGTAACCACTGTCCTCACCGTAAGCTAACGCTATCTGGCAGGACAGTCCTGGGTGTAGTTTTCCTTGTCTAGAGTGTGTCACTGGGGATTTCACAAAGTAGAAACATCACGGTACTTGATAATAACACATCTATAAGCATTAAACGTGTACGATTTTTGGAAACATTTAAAATGACAGACTAACAACAAAAAACGACAGATATAGACTTCAGGTGATACTTTGTCATAAGAATAGGAGGGTTGGTTTGCACATTTCACTGGTTATGGACAATGTAGTAAAGGCAAGCTGAATGCATACTCCATAAGGGTCTGTAATTATAGATATAAACAAAATAAATCAGAATATATAGACTAGAACAAGGCCATTATTTCTTTTACAGTTTGTTGTTTTACATCCTAGCAACATCTAAGGTCATAGCAGGACGGGTACCGACTCATGGCGACTTTATAGTGCTGTCCCACTAGGAGATCAAGCCACCAGCACCATGACCTGATATCCCACTCAGTCACATTATCCTGACACTGAACCAACCAGTCCTTGCCCTGTCCTAATAATGCCGAGTGCCTGGCTATGAAGAAACAAGTATCAATTTTTAAGTCACTGGTTCGACTCGACCAGGGTAGAACCCACGATCTCATAGTTCTTTTCTTTTACAAACTTAGCAAAATTAAGATCTTGTTTGGTTGTAGCAACATCTAAGGTCATATCAGGATGGGTACTGACTTGTGACAGTGTGCACATATGATGACTTTATAGTGCTGCCCCACTGGGAAATTAGGCCACTGGCACCATGACCCAATATCCCACTCAGTCACATTATCCTGCCACTGAGCTAACCAGTCCTTGCCCAATCATATAAATGCCAGGCTAGGAAGTGACAAGTATCAATTTTAAAGTAATACCTTGATACCTTGATACCAGATGTACGAAATGTTGAAGGCATAATTGCCTGTTGGTTTTTCAGTCTCTATTCTGCAATACTTGAAAGCCAGTTCGGAGTTTTATACTGCTCGTTTTTCCAAAATCGATCTATTCTAGCTTTAAAACAGTTCAGGGTAGGGCTTGAGATGACATTATCAGGTAGTGAGTTCCTGTCAGTTATTATTCTTTGGCTGAAGAAGTGCTTCCAAAGTTCCAGGTTGCATCTGTTTTTGTAGAGCTTGTGTTCATGACCTCTGGTGTGAATGGTGGTTTCAGGTTGCTGGGGAAAGAATATGTTGGGGTCTATGCAGTCAATTCCCTTTACAATTTTGAACACTTGTATCATGTCACCATGTCTTCTGCGATGCAATAGTGATGGGAGCTTCAGTGAGACTAATCTTTCCTCATATGGCACATTCCTCAAGTTGGGGATTAGCTTTGTGGCTCTTCGCTGAATCTTTTCGATTTTGTTGGTGTCCAGTTTGTAGCGCGGTGACCAAATTACATTGCCATACTCAAGGTGAGGACATACCATAACTGTGTACAGACGCGGGAGGGTACTTTCGTCCAGACATGTGAAGGTAGCTCTTATGAGGCCAAGCATCCTGGAAGCCTTATTAATAGCTGCAGCTATGTGTTTGTGGAACTTGAGTTCACTGTCGGTAATTGGTTTGATTCAAACAGAACTCCTGACCTTCCTTACGCGAGGCCTGTGCTCTACCTATTCGGCCACCGGCACCGCGTCCTGTATAAAATAAGAGACCGTGGACCTACTAATACTATGTGTAAGTTACCCGGCACATTGCTGCCACCTGGCGATAATGCAACACACTGCTGCGTCTTTGCTTCTCGTCCCAACCCCAAAGCGCGCACCTCCGACTCAACTTCCGGTTCACCCACTTCCTGTTCTGTGTTTACATCCATTATGATAATCAAAACACCCTCACCGCTCCCAAGTTGAGATTGCACATCCCGTCTTTTGGAGAGCCAGAGGCCACTATCACAACGTCGCGATGTATATCCGATCAGATCTGGTTCTGGCAGTTCTACTGGGCGTGTTGGCCGATCCGAAACGGGGAGTAGTCGGTGCGGAAGCGCAAAAACATGAGCACAGACACCACAAAACACTGCCGCGGTTTGCCAGTTGGCAGGAGAAGGGGGAGCGGGCCGCCAAACACCCGAAGGGCCCTGGGAACACCGATGGTGAGATGAGAGGGATCTACTTTGTAGTGGATCTAGATAAAAGCCCACCACGACAGCTACATGATCAGTCCCCGCCAAAGAAACACACGGCGAATGTGAGAGTGAAGCGGGTGCGGCGTGCCACTCTGCTCAAGCCGAGTGACGGGAGCGGCGATGGGGGAGTGGCACCTACCATCACCTCTCTGGATGTGCAGTCAGACATAGCTAACCGCTTCGCCACCACCCATGTCACAAGTGTCATACAGAATGCAGGCAACGTCGACAGCGAGGCCAGCTTCGTCGTGCAGATCCCCGAGAAGGCATTCATATCGAATTTCACCATGTTGATTAATGAGAAGTTGTTTGTGGGCCAGGTGAAGGAGAAGGAGGTTGCGGAGAAGGAATATGAGGAGGCCAAGAAGAGGAAGGAAACGGCTGGAAAGGTTAGTGCAGTGCCTAGGTCTACTGTCCAGCCAGCCAGGGGCATGGAGGTCTTCTCTGTTGCGGTCAACATAGCAGCGAGCAGCTCTGTGGAGTTTGTGCTCACCTATCAGCAGTTGTTGGAAAGGAAGCTTGGGGTGTACACCCAGGTGATCAGTGTGCGGCCAAACCAGGTTGTGAAAGGGCTCAGGGTGGTGGTGAATATCGTGGATAGCCAGGATATTGAATTTGTGAAGGTGACAATGAAGGATCAGGACACCACTCCTAATGATACGCTTATAAGGCAGGTGGATTCTCAGACCAAAAAGGTAATTTATACCCCCACTGAGATGTCGCAGGCGAAAATGCACCCCCAGAAGGGATTAAATGGCGACTTAAGGATCAGTTACGATGTTACGCATGCGGCACAAGATGCTGGGTTGGTGTGTGTAGACGATGACTACTTCATTCACTACTTTTCACCGGTCGGACTTGATCCGCTGAATAAAAATGTTGTCTTTGTGATTGATACAAGCGGTTCGATGGCTGGCAATAAGATTGAACAGACCTTGAAGGCGATGTTAGCCATTCTCGACATATTGAGGTCCGGTGATCGCTTTAAGTTCATTCTCTTCGACACAAATCTGCGCTACTGGCCAAGGCAGCAGGGACTCATCCCGGCCGATTTGGATAATATTTACAGCGCCAAGAAGTTCCTACATGGGGAACTCAAAGCGGAGGGAAGCACAAATATCAATGATGCACTCGTTGAAGCTTGTCGGACTCTGAACACTGAGCCACAGCGCGGTTCAAACATCATTGTCTTCTTAACCGATGGCCAGCCGACTGCTGGTGAAACAATGCCGGAGAAAATTGTCAGCCATGTCGTGAAGGAGGCCGGCAACCGCGTCTCTGTCTTCTCGCTCGGCTTTGGAAATAAGTACGAGCTTGACTTCAACCTGCTGAAGAAGATCTCTTACCGAACTGGGGTCATGGAAGGGGCCATCCGGATCTATCCGGGTCTCGAAGCCGACGAGCAGCTGACGCAGTTCTTCGCCATCGTAAACACGCCACTGCTCTACAACATCCGGATCCAGTATCCGCTTAACCTCGTCATCATCGATACAGTCACCCAAAGCGAATTCCCGCAGTACTTCAATGGCTCGGAGTTGGTAATCGCTGGGAAGCTGCATCCGAACAGCATTGGGAAGCATATGACCGTTGTCGTTGAGGGCTTCTCAACAACCGAGATGAAGTTCCGGAAGGATGTGGACCTTGGCGCCCAGTGCCCCACAGTGAGCAGGGGCTATGCACAGAAGTTGTACGCGTACATGAAGGTGAAGTACCTGCTCATCCAGGCGGAGAAGACCGACTCCCCAAGCGTACAGCAGCAGATCAGGAAAGACGCGCTTATCCTAGCACTTGACTACAACCTGGTGACCCCGCTCACCTCCATGGTGATCATCCAGCGGGCACCGGATGTTGGCAACTTCTATGGTGAAGAAGACGCTGGGATAATGCTGTCGAAGGCCTTCAGCAGCCGAGGTTCCGCTGAACCTGTCGCCAAGCTCTCGCAGGCAAACATCTTCGCACTACTGGTTGCTGGGACTCTGTTGTGGTTAGCGTTGTAATTAACTCTTTAAAAAAAAAGGTTTTTGCTTTGATTTTTGCCGATTAAATATATTATATGTGGTAAAATTAATGATATACTCAGATGTCAAAGCTTTATCCTTCCAAGTCCCAGCTGAAGCAGTGTATGCTATGGTGCTTATTCCATAGTGCATCGGTGTGTATATATTTGGTAATATATGTATATATTTATATATGTGACTATATAAGTTCTGTATATAGTAATATATATTTATATACAGTAAAACCTCTCTAAATCGACCGAAAATTGGACCGACTTTAAATGGTCCATTTAGGGAGGTGGTCGGTTTAGGGAGTTAGAATATCATTACAATGGTATTGTATGGGTGATCATTTGTGGCCCAAATAAAGCGATCGGTATAGGGGAGCGGTTGATCTGTGGAGGTGGTTGGTTAGAGAGGTTTTACTGTTGGTGATATATATGCTACCATGTATTTGTCCATATATTTGCATATATATATATACATATAAATGGGTTGTTCTCAGAAAAGGTGGTCCATGATGGGTTACTCAATTTGTTGGTTCATAATATTCTTGTTTTTCAATAAATTGACCAATTTGCTTTTGTGTCTTCATGTTGGTATTATAAAAAGATCTAGCATAAGCAAAATCATTGACTTCTGTGGTTTTGTTTATTTGTATACTGACAAATTAGGCAAAAATGAAGGGCCAAAAGCATGGTCGATTTGTGACATGCTGAACAGACTGTTATTGTTAAGCACAATGCAATTACATCCAGCCAATGCTTTAATTTGCGATAAATACACTACTAATCTCTTTGTAACATTATATTTTACTACTTAGGGTACAAATTCACTTCATATCTTTTAAATTATTGAGACATTAAACTTGCTCTGACGGTCGTTACACCTAGTGTCCACTTCGAAGAGAAACTGTCAAAATCGCTTTGAACTGGTAGACAATTTGCTAGGAACTATTTTTGCACACTATTGTCAGCAGGGACTCATAAGAAGTGCACACACACATTTATTTTATTAACATTGCTAATATACTCATATTTTAAAAGATTGATAAGTGTTTAATTTGAGTGTGGTGTCCATTGAAACACCCGTATATAAGAAGTAATCAATAATATCCTGCTAGCTCTTACTTCCATGACCCCCGCAAAAAAGTGAGTGGGTCAACTATCTTTTCCCCCTCAAAATAAGTTGTGGAGGAACCATGTATTTAACTTGTGTCATTTCACTGGTCATTTGTAGAAGGTTTATTTTTAGCTCACCACTTATGAACCACCTTTTCTGAGAACAACCCATATATGTGTGTGTATAAAGGGGTCATGCCCACATAATGGGTGTTGTATAAATATGTGAATTTCCTAATAATTTTCTTTTTTAAAGAAGATTATTCTATAGTTCTTCCTTAAATGAGTTAAAGTACCGACCTTTATTGGGAATGGTTCACCCTTGCCAATGTGCAACCTTTGTATGTGTTGGCATCAGAGTGTGTGTAGAAGCATGTGTTGTACTCACAATCTTATGCTCAGTCTTGCCTACTCGCCAACCTTGGAGTGCTTTATAGCATTGTTGTGTTAGCTCCAATCGAGTCCAGGATTATTTCCACTTCAATATGGTAATATTTGTTTATGGTAATAGGTGTGTTATAATGTTTAAAAATGGATTACCATATACATGGTAACAGCTAACATATATCACCATATACATGTATTAGTTATTACCATTTAATATTACCATATTTATGGTAATATGTAAAGTACAAAGTTCTATGTAAATTCCCATATATAAATATGTATTACCATATATATGGCAGCATTTATATATCACATATTACCCTATTTATGCTAATATATAATTATATATAAATTCCCATATATAAATTCTTATATAAATATAAATTACCATATATTTGGTAGCATATTACCATGTATAAATCTGTATTACCATATATATGGTAACAAATATTGTTAAATATATAAATATATTCCCATATATATATATGATAATGCTTCTATATATATATTACCATATGTATATGTGGTGACATATATATGATATATAAATCTGTATTATCATATATATGATAGCACAACTATGTATATTACCATATATATATATGATAATGTTCACATCTATAAATATATTACCATATGCATGGTAGCATGTGTATTTCCATATATAATTAGGCAGGGGTTTGATGCTTTCATTAGCGGTGGTATACCCTGTGTGCTTTGTAGTTTCTTTTCTAGAAGACGTGGTACAGACGCATGTGTTGTATTTTCCAGACGAATTACACGTAAAGTTTGAGACGTGGTACACAGCACTTGTAAAGTCACCGTGAACGTGGTTAATCTGTTGATTATTGTCGGTGTAAATCATATTAATGGAAAGCAAGTTGCGAAGGGAAAATGTCATTAAGCTGGGTGTTTTACTTTAGCTGTTTACTTTTTTTTTTAATGATTTGATTACATTTTTCCGCCAAGAATGATTAACAAATAACTTTCAATAACGCACAACTATTGCTCATAACTATAGTTATATAGATGTTATAGCTTTTAATATTAGGTTAGAACACTGCATATTTGTCCAAGGGAAACGACACAGTTTCCTTATAGAGTTAGCATGTGTGTCACAGAAAAAAAATGTCCCTGATATTATTATTATTATATTGCAGGTCTATTTCATGAAAGCTAATTTTAGGGTGCTTAAATTGTAGCAATGAAGGTGCTTTTTTAAACAAAAATATGCTTACCAGAGTGTATTTATTTCTCGAAATGCCATAACTAGATAACTCATTTTTAATTATACAAACGATGGTAATTTCTTCTTGAGGTTAAAATGGTTGTAGTTATAGATACAATGATATTATATGGGCGATCGTTTGGAACCCAAATAAAGCGATCAATATAGGGTGTGTGGTCAATCTGTGCAGATGATCGTTTAGAGAGGTTTTACTATATATATATAAATATCTGTATATATACATGCACACACCTATATGTATATATATACACATATATATACACTAGGTAGAAGTTTCTGTATAATATAATATAGTGATAGCGTCCTGAATGACGATGCATTTTTTATAAGTTTCTAGATAAGTAATGTAATTCTTTTTATATATTTGTATTAATTTTGTTATTAATAATGTCTTGGCTGTATGATATATAGAAATGTTATTGTGAATAGCAAACGTTAATAATAGTATCTGTTTGAAAGCAGGGTATTAACGTAAGACGATATATGTGATATTATAATACTAAATTCGTGAATGTTTCATCAATATCTTTTACTAATTCTTTAGACTAGGTTTTCTGAAAGTCTGTTTGATAGTCACTTCCTTTCAGTTCGTGAATGAATTGGGTATATACTTGTTATAATATGTGACGTATAAGATGAGAGTTATTTCGACTGGTTAGTTACTACGATGCAGCGTGTACTGTACTTTGTGAAATACTTTTATTTTATTAGCATTTAATTTTTATATGTATATATATAATATTCTTGTATGATACTGCCAACAATGTTAGTACAAGTAGTTAGTTGAATTGGTTCTTACACCATTCACATACACTATGTCAGCCAGTGCCAACTCCAACTTCAACGCCCCTCCACTCTCCCCTGCCCCCCCCCCCCCCCTCGGACTGTTTCTGATTCAACAACATCCTACACACTTCTTAGGGGCCATCCAATGTTTTCATCATTTTCATGGTTGCACAAAGCATACAACACTAATGAGGGAGCGGTGTCAGTCATGTATGACTTTTATGGTTGAATAAAATGTCGATATTCTTTCGGTGAATGGAAGGGGATAAAACAATAAGCCGATATTGATGTGTACTACTCTAGGGGTGTGTGGGTGGGGGTGGGGGGGAGGAAGTCTGGAAAGTAGTACTCTTTGTATTAGTAGTACTAAGGAAAGTAGTACTGTTTGTATTGGCGGTACTAAGAAAAGTAGTACTCTTTGTATTGGTGGTACTAAGGAAAGTAGTACTCTTTGTATTGGTGGTACTAAGAAAAGTAGTACTCTTTGTATTGGTGGTACTAAGAAAAGTAGTACTCTTTGTATTGGTGGTACTAAGGAAAGTAGTACTCTTTGTATTGGTGGTACTAAGAAAAGTAGTACTCTTTGTATTGGTGGTAATAAGAAAAGTAGTACTCTTGGTATTGGTGGTACTAAGAAAAGTAGTACTCTTTGTATTGGTGGTACTAAGAAAAGTAGTACTCTTTGTATTAGTAGTACTAAGAAAAGTAGTACTCTTTGTATTAGTGGTATTAAGAAAAGTTGTACTTTTCATATTTGTAGTACTAAGAAAAGTAGTACTTTTTGTATTACTAATACTAAGAAATGCAGTACTTTTTGTATTAGTAGAACTAAGAAAAGTAGTACTCTTTGTATTAGTAATACTAAGAAAAGTAGTACTTTTTGTATTAGTAGTACTAAGAAAAGTAGTACTCTTTGTAGTAGTAGTACTAAGAAAAGTAGTACTCTTTGTATTAGTAATACTAAGAAAAGTAGTACTCTTTGTATTAGTAGTACTAAGAAAGTAGTACTCTTCGTATTAGTAGTACTAAGAAAGTAGTACTTTATACTACCATGGAAGTGTAAACTTTGGATGACCCAGTTACAGACCTCGTTCATGCGTAATCGAAAGCGAGGCTTCATGCAATATTCACGCCCAGTGTTTTATGCTATATGTGCTTATAAATTTGACCTAGATAATGTGTATGTGGTGGTTGGGAAATAAGTGGGTTTTATTTTTCTATCCTGGAACCACCTACTGAAGTATTATTTAGTTGTGCTTGTTTAGAGTTGCATAATCCGTTGGTCTTGAATTTAAATAACTTTTCTTCTTTTTTTTTTAAACAAAAAAAACCCCATTATGACCTCTTCTATTTTCGTTCGAAACCATCCTTTGTTGTTGGAAATATACGACAAATATACGCTAAATATTCATATTTTGTTTTTAAGAGCACAATTTATATGACGTTAAATATTCACATGGAGAGCATTTGTCGGAGTTCGATTCCCGTCGCCACGAGGTATACCGGGCCACTTTAAAGAACAATTCAACACAGCAAAGTTGTTTTCTCATGGAATGCAACTTTCAGCCAACCAATCAGATACATGTAAGATGACCTTTAACCCTGTGAGCTTTATTCCACTCAAATCAGTCTACAGAGAACATCGCGATAGTTTACGTTCAGGGATGAAAGATCTCCGCGATTCCGCGGATTTCCGGGATTTTTCAATCCCGCAGCACCATCAGCGTAGATCTATGCTAATATGTGGTGCAGACGAAACAGCACTATCAGCATATACTACTAATAAATGTTCCAAACTCCGCAGCACTATCAGCGTATACTACTAATAATGCTTCAAACGGTGCAGCACTATCAGCGTATACCAATATATATGAAACCCGACTTCCGGGAATTTTCCGCGATTCCCCGACAATGCTAACCCTATGGGAGAATATCCGCATTTCCGCTTTTTTTCCCGGAGACCACTTTCATCCCTGTACGTTAAGATGTTGTTTTTCTAAATTTCATTTTGATTGTCTCGTGTGTCTGATTTCGGTTATTTTCGCGTGGATAATGTCTGTCACACACCCATATATATATAGATAATATACCAATATGTTATATATATATATTATTCTCAACAGAATGCATAATAATCAACATACATCAGGAGTTCAAATACCACAGTGGAATACTTCCACATTCAAATGCTACATTCATGAGAACTACGAGATGACGATATTCGTTGTCATGGTTACCACAATGTGGATGAAAAATGACAGCACTAATTGTTTTGTTGTGGGTCATTAGGTGCAACCCTGCGTCTCTTAACTTTCCAAATTGTGTAGAGAGAAAAATGTTACGGGAACCGTCTGCTACAATTCTTTGACAAAAACAAATAAATTATTGGATTTCTTTTTTGTTTATTTAAAAATGATTTTTATGAAAATTATAAGGATTATTATAATAATTATTATTATCGCGCTGTCGTCTATCCGTATACATGCACATATCTGCATTTTCATCACCCGATGAATTGCTATTATTATCTTCTCTTTTTTTCTTCCTCACTTTGAGTTCTTATTTTTGTAGTTGGGGTGGAAAAGGTTCTGATTGTTTTTATTTTTTATTTTTTATTAATATTATATATTTGTTTAATTCTGGCTTAGACCATTAAAAGTCATTTTATTTCTTTTTCAAATTATTATTAGTATATATTTTTTAAACCACCTTTAAATGCCATCTGGGTGTTCCTGCGGTATTTGCCAGCCTCCCAACTCTAGATTGAAGAAAGTCGATATTGATGTTCAGCGCTGTCTTGATTAGCTATAAATAGTTTAGCGTTCAAGGTTTTTTTAAATTGATTCATTGAGCAGAATTTGGGGCTGTGTGGTGTAAGCCTCCTTGTTCCCCTCACACAACTCCTTCCCCCCCTCTCTCTCTCTCTCTCTCTCTCTCTCCATATATATATATATATATATATATATATATATATGTACTGTATTCTCACGGGTTAATGCCCATGTGTGGATTAACGCCCACCCCCCACATGGCCAAGGCCAATATTTTGTAAACGCCTAGATAAAGGATTGACCCTGTACTTGCAGTACACGGGTGAATACCAACACTATATAAAAGCTGTCGAAAAAGCGGGGAAATGAAATGAGAGCCTAACTCCACAATCTAAAAAGCAATACTTATTCTTTATATGTCTTAATATTTCCCTGCTACCTTTGAGTTGAAAAATATAATAAAACATATAGTTTAATAGAATTTAAAGGTGAAATCGACAGCATTCTATGGCCGCCATCTTGTCGTTTTGCATTCTCTCCCATTTCACCAACTCTCCAGTATCAAATAAGTACCCATTTGATACTGGAGACAGGCATTCTACTTCCTGTTCCATACTAAAGCTATTTTCGCCCGTATTTAGACTACATTGTCATTCACCCGTGTACTGCGAGTACAGGGCGAATCTGTTATTTAGTAAACGCCCACCTCTGAAATGCCAATGTGTGGGTAAACACCAACCTCCCACCTCAGTGATTTGCGAATTTAAACTCCCAGGGCGTTAACCCATGAAAATACAGAAGACATATATACATTTATATAATAAACTATTCAAAAGAAGAACCAGATCCGCTCCAGGTTACTTTCTTTACCGAGAGCGTTACCGATGTGTGGATCAGCCTCCTGAGTTATGTTTTGTGGAGTATTTAGTATTAAGGCATTGAAAAGAAGGATTGACAGATGAGAGAGGGATCAAGATATTCAGTATAATTACGAAGTGGCTCTGGGTTCATGTCACGCAGACCAGTCTAACGACGCTATCTCTCCAGATTGTTCAGAAAACAATCTGGTACACCGATGTAATGACCTCCATCCAGTAAGTAAGTGTGTATATTATATGTATATATATTATATATATATATTTGTTTGTTTGTTGTTTTACGTCTGAGCAACATCTCAGGTCATATCAGGACGGGTACCGACTTGTGACAGTGCGCACTCATGGCGACTTTATAGTGCTGTCCCACTGGGAAACCAGGCCGCTGGCACCATGACCTGATATCCCACTCAGTCACATTATCCTGACACTGAGCTAACCAGTCCTTGTCCTATCCTAATAATGCCGAGCGAAAGGCTAGGAAGCGACAAGTATCAATTTATAAGTCATTGGTTTGACTCGACCAGGGCTCGAACCCACGATCTACCAGCCCGGGAGACGGGCGCTCTAACTCGTTCGGCCATCCCGTATATATATATATGTATTATATATGGGTGTGCTGTTGACCCAGATACGATGGACATCTCAACAGGGTGCCAACACATTGACAACAATGCCACTTGATTGTGGTTTGATTGTTGGAGTTTTATGTCTTGGCAACATCTAAGGTCATATCAGGACGGGTACTAACTTATAACAGCGCACACTCATGGCGACCTTATAGTGCTGCCTCACTGGGAAATCAGGCCGCCATGACCCGATATCCCACCCAGTCAGATTATCCTGATACCGAGCCAACCAGTCCTTGCCCTGTCCTATTAATGCCGAGCGCCAGGCTAGGAAGTGACAAGTATACATTTTTACGTCATTGGTTTGACTTGACCAGCATTTGAATCCCATGATCTATCAAAACCAGAGACGGACGCTCAACTCATTCGGCCATCCCGTCTGGTCATGAGATGGTAGGTGAAGGGGAGGTGTGTATGGGGTAGCGTTGTGGGGGCGGAGGGGGGCTAGGCAAGCGGGTGTGGGGGTGCGGAGGGCTTTCTGTCAGCCTTTAGGTGTGAGGAAGGCAGTTAAATCTGTTTTATGTTAGGTTTTACTGCTCAGCTTGAATAGAGGGGAACTCTCCTGGTTAGAAACTAGCGTTCACACAACATGGTTGAAGAATTTCAAAAGATTGCTACTGTAAATCCCTCTCCACCCTACCATAACCTTTACTACTTATCCTTTTGTTATTTGTACTTTTGGTTTGTGTTTAGAGTTGCATAGTCCGATGGAAGTCTCAACTTTTTCTAAACTAAGATATCAACCTAGATTTGATCCTCCATGTCCAACTTAAATATGTGGTATTCTCTGTGGCACAGTGGTTAGAGTGTCTGACTTTTTTCTAGGTCAGACTCCTAATCTGAGGGTCGGCGGTTTGATTCCCCATGCCCCCACCTCTGCCAATTTGGATTTTCACCACTGTATATAACTTACAGCGTCATCAAAGGATGGTTGCTCTCATACCATGTCTATGTGGTGTGGGAGGTTACAAATCCCTTGGGTCGGTAGAAGTGTAGGCTCGGGCTTTCTATCGACAAACTCTCTAATGGTGAAAAGAAGTCTATTCACACTTATCCATGATAGGCAGTATAAATCTTCTTCAAGAAAAAAAATACAGGTGCACTTAAAAATATTAACCATGTATTACTACATCTAAGGGGATGCTACTTAAATTTAATGGAACCTCTCACTGCAGATGCCTCTGATGTTCAGCATGTCGATGTGCATATCGAAATTAATTTCATGTTTTCACTTCAAATATCTTGAAAGTGGACTCTATCGAATAAATGTTACTCAAAACTAAAGTAAATTGCATTATATCCATCGACTTAATACCAATATCTGAGAAATAGGGTAGCGAATCAAAACTTCGGACTATGCAGTCTTACCTCCCTTATAACAAACAAAGACTTACCCCCTCAAAATAGATGTTTTTGACAGTACATGTACTATTTTTACACTTTACCTTTTCCTTAATTTTTATTAGACCAGTTCTTATCATTTATTTTTACTGGTTGTTTTTATTATAATTAAATATATTTACTTAGCGTAAAGAAATTACAATTATTACCAGCACTAAATAGGCTATAACAAGCGAAGTGAGTTCATCAATTTTACCTACCTTTGGGGATATTGGCATTGTTTTTGACCAAATCTGGAAATCGCGCAGAAATCTCACTCAATATTTGATACATAAAAAAATAAAATAGTTGAAAAACATAGCAATCCCACCGATCATTTTTTAAATCCCCCCGCCCCTTCAGAAAACTTGACAATCCGATGTTGTGGTTTATATATATATACCTACATATATCATTGTACATACAGCTTGTGGTCAATTTCTAGGTTATCCTTTAATGTATGTAATGCCATAGGCAAAAATAAATGTCTAGGTAGCCATGTACTCCACCAACTCTTGCTTATAACAATGTATACAGTGTTGAGCCATGTAATCGCTCAAAGAATGACTCAGCACTTTTCCGAAGATCATTTTTGTTCCCAGTTCAATGCCCACCTTCTATTGATCAATACAGGTATTCTGAGTTCTGCTGGTCCGTCAGTAAAGACCGAAGCTGAACTCAGCACCCCGGGTCACAACTTTAGTTTATGGCCCTGTCATATTATGACGCATCGCGCAAGCGCGTGGCCAATGGATAAAATCACTTTCAAACGTAAAGTTGCGTCAAACTTTTCAGCGCGAGGAGCAAAGTTGGACGTATATACATACTGTATACGCAACATAAGAGAGTTTATGTACAACGTATGGCTAACGTGTCTCCCAGCGAAAAACGCTCACGGTACGCTCGCAGAACGCCGGTGAATGTTATATATGTAATTTGATCGGCAAAAGTATGCTTTATACATTACATATGTCAAGGCATGGTGGAGAAACGCAAAACATATGTTAGATGTACGTTATCCATACATTGTCAATACAGTGTCAATACATGGACTGTATGTTCCCGCTGGCTCTCCGTCCAACTGACGTAGGTCAAGGTAGTGCTACGTAGTGAAAAACGTTTGTGTAACGTACATCGACGTATGACTAATGTATACATAACATACGTCCAATCTAAAAGCCACACGTTGTCGAACATCAAAAGTTTTGTGCATGCACAAAACTTTTGCGACCCCTTAATGAGCGATGCCGTACAACGTCGGCGCACGCTTGCGTGAAGCGTCGTAGTGTGACAGGGCTATTACATGGCAGAAGACCGGGATGACCACCGTCCCCATCTCTATCCTTCACTAAAGAACCTATCCTCTAAACATGTACAACCGCACCCCTCCCGATAACCAAACTTGGCATGGTTATTGCCATACATTTGTTTCTAATGTAGATTGCAGTGAAATTGTCCGAGCAACTATTTTACATGAGATAAAATACCACTTCCCGATTAAAACTGTATGTGTATTCACCACCTCCCCCCATTTTCTGCCAGGTAAGCTGAAGCTGTGACCCGGCGTGCTGGGTCTCAGCTTCAGTCCTTCCTGAGGGACCAGCGGAACTCTGAATACCCACACTGTTGTGCTTTTGGAATTGGTGTTGTATGATCACATGCAGTGGAGTTTCGAAATATGACATCTTCGTGGAAATGTATGTAATTTGTATTTGTATATATATATACGTATACATACAGTCCGGATCTGTAAACTCATCAGCCCGAAATGGTGGACAACTCTTAATACCATCCATCCACCTTGGCTCATTCCCAAAATATTCTTCTCTATATTGCCTCACTTCTCTCTGACTTCTACAAATAGGTATGTATGTATATATATATATATATATACATATATATATATATATATATATATATATATACATATATATATATATATATGTATGGTTGTGACGCCAACGTCTGTATAGGCTGCACTAATGTTAGGCTGCAGCTGATGAGTTACATAAAAATGTTATGATCATAATCGCTATTTATATTCGCCTAATAGATTATACTGCACACATATACACAGTTAAATACAGCGGTATTTCTCGTGGTTCAGGGGGGTCAATCTTAGTCTAAACTAGTAGATGTGATGAATGGGGTTTAACTGCATAATATATATATATATATATATATATATATATATATATATATATATATATATATACTTATAGCTACTTATTTTTCTTGAAGATTTATACTGCCTATCATGGATAAGTCTGAATAGACTTGTTTTCACCATTGCAGAGTTTGTCGATAGAAATCCCGATCCTACACTTTTACCGACACAAGGGATTTTTAACCTCCCACACCATATAGACATGGTATGAGAGCAACCGGCCTTTGATTACGCTGTAAGTTATACACGGCGGTGGAAATCCAAATTGGCAGATGTGGGGGCAGAGGAAATCGAACCACTGACCTTCAGATTAGGAGTCCGACCTAGAAAAAAGTCAGACACTCTAACCACTCCGCCACAGAGAACACCACTTAACTAGGTATGTATATATATATATATCTTTGTATGTATAAATATATATATTATATCAACATGGATTTGAAAAGCGGCTGGTTACACAAACCATTCACCAGATGGTTTTGCGGTGAACAAAGACCTGGGGACCTATTTCGCTACCTATGTCCCGCAAGAAATAAACATGACTGATGTACCGCGAACGCTGGCGACGAACAGTCATGAATATTCCAGATAGTATGAAAATGTCCTGACTGACCGATGATTATATATATATATATACATATATATATATATATATATATATATATATATATATCCAGTTGGCTGTTAATCCAAGGAATTAGTGCATATGTAGTCAGGCGTCCAACATTTGATCTTATGTAGAAAATAATATTTTGGGGCTGATCCGAGGTGGCCTCAGTTAAGGCTTGACCACCATTATGTTTTTGACTGGTATGCAAGTCTGGACTGTGTATTGATCAGGCTATGTTATATCCGCATAGCGAAATGTGGAAATAGCCGGTTGGTAAATAGGTGCATCTCTTAGAGGTCTAGATGTTCACTTTTATGTAGGATTCATGTTAGACATATCAGAATGAGCAGTGGAACAGGCATTTTCATAAGCTTTTAATTGTATTGTTATGTATGATATGAGGATAATATTATTGCAGTTCAATGATTCACAAGTGAATTGATGGTTATATTTTGGTTTGTTGCTTTCTATTTCAGTATGCTTACTTACCCCAACATACATGCTTAAGCTATGTACAGTTCAGGAGCGTGTGGTTCTATAACCCAGGAGGCATGTTTTGCACAACCGTGGCACGCATACCCCTTAGACCTGAACAAAATAAATGTGAGCCTGCGTGCGGTATATATATATATATATATATATACAGATATATATGTGTGTACATATTTAATTGCATAGAGTGTAATATATAAATATATATTATATATATAATATATATATAAACATTATATATATATGTAAAATATATAAGTACATATATAAATATATATATATAATTTGTATACAATGTAAGTATATGTATAAATATATACAATATATGTATATTTATGCAAATACAGTACATGTACAGATATATGTATGTGTTGTATATTTTAATATGTGAGTATTATATGAAGCTTTGTTTGTCTAGCAAGTTTTGTGAGTGCTAACTACCATATGTATGCGCTACCTGAGACATTAGTACTGTAATAAACACCAGATGGCGCCACCTCCATGTGACAGTTAACTCTACACTTATAGTTATACTACCGGGACTTGCCAAATTTTATTTTACACATTGTCTATATTATATATATATATAATATATATATATATATATGCTATGTAATTTTTTCTGTGAATATAAATAAAGAATAGTCCCTAATGTGTTTCGGTGTCCCTGTCCGCTCCCCAACACCCCTTATTCTCTGCAGGCCCCCCTGTAACCGGGCACTCTCTGCTTCCCGCTGCCCGGCAACCGACTCCTACGGTCTCACAGTTCGATTATTTATATATTATATATATATATTTATTTATTTATACTTCGCACACAATTTCACACGTGAGTTGAGAACATTCACTCTATTTCAGCCATTCAATTATTAATAAATATAATAATTTAATCTAAGGGATTCTCAATAGGCTTGCCACACTTCCTAGGCATATTATTGCATTTTCTGTTAGACTTCTCATGTCGGTCAGATTATGTGAAGCATATGTACTAGAGCCTGGCAGACACTTGTTACTCCTTGTGCGTGTAATGAGAATTTAGTTAGCTTACCTTATATGTACAGTGCTAAGATTCCTTATATAATAAACCCTCAACAAATCTAATGAGAATTATAATTTGTTAGCAATAAGGCCAAATTCTATTTTTAAAGTTGGCGATCGTCCTTTTGATCAAACAAATCAGGGTCGAGCGGGCAGTTTTGATTAACATTTTTTTATATATTTCTTGCGCATGACGTAGATGTAATACATATAACTATGTAGGCACTTGGAAATTCGCCATGCTTGCCCTTTTGTTAGTAGTAGCTAGTACCTTTAAAGCATCATATCCCGGGTTCTCATAAGGCTATTATAACAAATGAGGTGTTTTTGTGCAGCATTTAGAAGCCTCTTGCTGATAAAACTGATTTTTTTTTATGCTTTCAGGGTGTTTGAAAAAAATGGCCAAGTGCCGAAACTAAGTTGCACAGATTGTGTGCTTATGAAAGTTAAAGGGACCAGCTATAGGTCGCTGAGAGACGACCCGTACTTCGACAAATGCTCTCCAAGCATTCGTTTGCCCGTTTTCAGTTTATGCAACTACATATGTGGGGGGGGGGGGGGGGGGTGAGAGTGCTGACATTGCTTGCTTCTGTTGTGTTTTATTTAGTCCAGCAGCACTGACACTTTTAGACAACCATATAGAGAAATAAATGTTAGAAATTGCAATCTAAAATAATAAATATAAAGTTCAAATGTTTATTTATCATAACCAGCTACTTTTTGTGTGAATAATTTATTAATTCATGTTGATTAATAGACTTTAAAAGTTGAATTGAGATCTTTCTGTGGCTGCCATCTTGGTGGTTGCCATGGCTTTGCCTGTGTGTAGGGAACCCCTCTAGGTCATGTGATGAGGGAATCCCACCTATGATGTCATTCATATATCACAGACCTCAACTCTCCTCCCACATGTTCAGCGGCATAAACTAAACAAAGTTATGTTTGGAGAGCTTTTGATGCTGGATTCGTTTGTATTTGGGTGAGGTATAACCGACGACTTTAAATTGCTGCTCGCATGACACATTTTTTAATTTAACAAAATATATATATATTTACTGAATACACACAGCTTGAAACGTTTAGACTTCTAAGTAAGGCTGATGCGGATTCCGAGGGACACCAGTTTGCCAGGAACACTTCCATTCAAATGCATTGTCAACGGCCGTGAGCAAATCTTCATACAGAAGAAGTCAAATATCTCTCAAATTACACCACCTAGACACAAACCGCTTGGAACACATATAGAAAACATGTTTAGCAAAAAGATTATATTAAATTGATATGGTTAGGATTCTGGATTTCTATTAATTTGTAATAAAACTGACGTTTTGCACTGCGCGTACCGTCAAACTCAAGGCATTGTCAATGGCCGTGAACAGTCTTCATACAGACAATACAGAAAAAGTGAAATATCTCTAAAACGACACCACCTACAAACAAATCGCTTGGTACACATATAGAAAACATGTTTAGCAAAAACATTATATTAAATTGATAAGGTTAGTGACGATGCTGTTCGAGTTTGACGCGTGTGCAGAAGCGATGTGTCCCTGGGAAACTGGTGTCCCTGGGAAACTGCAACAAGGCCCCTCAGATGACGATGTCAATGCATGGTATCGGTCTTATAAGTTATAGACGATTTCTACCACCAAGCTCTAGTGGCAGTGGCAGTAACTAATGTGGACAAGGCCTCACTGCGCATGCTCCGTTGAAAAGGTCTATTCATGTTTTTGTTTGTGTTCAATCTTTTCTTATTCCAGTTGAATAATATCTTTTATTCAGCACCGAGGCGCTGGTCTTCCGGCCTTAACAATTATGTTGTATATGAACTCTGTGTACTCTCTGAATTCATAATGAAGTCACTATTAGCATATTGATAGCTCTTATGCTCTCAGACTTGCTAAAAAAAAAAAACAACAATTAAAAAAAAAAGTTAAACAATATTTGACGGTCGTTTGCTAAATATAAATACAACTAGATATAACTGAATTGTTAAATATTATTGTAGATTCTTCTGAATGACTATTTCTTAAATTGAATTATGCGATATATATTCACCGTATCGATTCGATAGTGAAGATATACACATTTATTCATGACGTGATTTACCCACATCTTTGTGTGTCCTAAATCTAGATGTATGAACATGCTTTATATTTTTGTGTGTAAATTAATAACTTTATTTTAAGCCTGCGCTCTTACCAATTCGGCGACCATGTCCGAGACCTTTATTGTGGAAATGATATTAAGATTATGTATATACTGTGAGATCAGGCTGGTTTATACAATGTGTGGAGTATTGCGAAGTTGAGTTAACTTGTTGTAGGGGTTTTTGTAGTAAAATGACAACCATTATATTTACTTCAATGTATTGTATATATGGTATGCTTTGTATTTAAAAAACAAATGGTTTAATTTTGCCATTTAAAGTTGCATAGTCCTATCATTTTGAGTTTCTGTTATTTTTGTTGACAAATAAATATACACGGTTACATTGCTCTGAAGGAACTTTGATTTTAAATGGCTAACTTTAGAGCGTCCGTCTCTCATGCTGGTAGATTGTGGGGTCTTGCGTTCGAACCCCGGTCGAGTCAAACCAATGACTTAAAAATTGATACTTGTTGCTTCCTAGCCAGGCGCTCGCCATTATTAGGACATGGCAAGGACTGGTGTGCTCAGTGTCAGCATAATGTGACTGAGTGGGATACCAGGTCATGGTGCCGGCAGCCTGGTTTCCCAGTGGGACAGCACTATAAAGTTGCCATGAGTGCGCAGTCACAAGTCCTGATATGACCTTAGATGTTGCTAAGACGTAAAACAACAACAAACAAACAAGCTAACTTTGGAGATATGGGAAATGAAAACATGATACATTAATGTTGGCATGAACATCAAAATATGGCACACCATAGGCTTGAATAGTAACATGTATTCCCTTCTATGCCGCAACAAATGCTTAATAAGTACACCAGTGTCTAAATTGAATATGTATGATCAAATCTAGATAAGTGCCCAATTTTTGACAATTTGATGCTTTGATTGGACTATGCAGCTTTAACTATTTCATTATGACCCATTGAATGTTTTGGCCGAGGTTAAAATAGGTAATTTGCAAACGAGGCTAGGCTATTTTTAGCTTTCCTCAGGAAGTCTCTCTCTCTACTCTCTTCACTCTGCCCCTGTGGCCCCCCCTGCTGTGCACTTCTCTTTCCACATCGCATCCCGTGTTTACTCAGGTGACAGTCACAGTGTACTTCGCCGCTCGCCAGCTCTTTTTCCTCAATTTTGCAGGTCATTACTAACAGAATTGATCTTAGCAGTGAAAAGTAACAGAAATTGTTCTGAAACAGTCAAAGTTCATTACACTTTTGTTTTATTAACACTTGCTCATGTCTGTTAACGTGGTTACACTAATGACAGTGACTGCTGCTCCCCGGCTCATTCTCTTCAATTTAGCACTATTCACGATGATAATAACAGAATTTGTTCTTAGCAGTGAACAGATTGACATAATTTGACTAAGGTAGTGGAAATTGACTATACTCTTGTTTATTTGCTCACGCCTGCTTACCCCGGTCTTGATGGCAACAGTACTAAATAGCCTCGGTCGGTGTGCTAGTTCCCGGCCTGTGAGAGTATGCTCTAGTGCTAAACATCTACATGCTGTAGTTGATCGTGGTTTAACATGCTACCACAGTAACAGTAAAGTTTGCTGCTCGCCGGCTCATTTCTTCATTTTAGTAGTCTCTAATGTTATTCAGTCACGGTGAGTGAACAGTCATGCTCCTAAATGACAGAGTTTGACTGAAGCACTGGAAATTCATTGTTTTGTCTTATTAACGTTTGCTTCCATCTGTTAGTGTTACTCCGGTCTCGGCGGTCACAGCCTAAACTTTGCCACCAGTTGGCTCATTTTTCTTCACTGTAGCACGCTGTCATTATCAAGTCACGCTCATAATTAATATAATTTCATCTGAAGTAGCTCATTAGTACACAGGGAGCAGGACTGTTAGAGAAACAGACATTTTTGGATAAGAAGCCCGTGGCAGATTCTGCTCAGCAGTCAGTAAGTGTTCCCCTGTTGTTGACATGCTGATAGCCACACCCCCTTCCCCACCTTCCCGAGGTGAGAAAATTCCGGCACATACACTCGCCGCCTGCCCTACCCGTCTCACGTCATGCGGCTTCCACTTGTCTCCCCGGCTCTTTTTGATCTGAAGTAGCTCCTTAGTACACAGGGAGCAGGACTGTCAGAGGAACAGAAATTTTTGGATAAGAAGCCCATGGCAGATTCTGCCTTAGCCCAGCAGTCAGTAAGTGTTCCCCTGACATGCTGATAGCCACACCCCCTTCCCCACCTTCCCGAGGTGAGAACATTCCGGCACATACACTCACCACCTGCCCTACCCGTCTCACGTCATGCGGCTTCCACTTGTCTCCCTGGCTCTTTTTCATCAACTTGAGCACTGACTTTTATTACATCGCATTCACAATTACAGATTTCGATTTTGGCAGTGAATAGAACTAGTTAACAGAATTGTTCTGAAGCAGTGAAATTTCAGTGTGGGCTTGTTTTATTACATGTGTTCATCCGTCTTTACCGCAGTGACAGTGACTGTTGTACCGACTCTTCACGACGCCATGGTTCTAGTCAATTCTCTTTAGTTCCAACACTTAACACCAGCTGGCAGCAGTATGCTGTAGTCTGCTAATACTACAGTGACTGCTGCTCGCCAGCTCATTTTCTTCAATTTGAGCACTCTCTCTTTATTAACTCACATCTATTAACAGAATTGGATCTTATGGGGCTGTCACACTACGATGCTTCTCACCGGCGACCCGTCAGCGTTGAAAATAAAATTAAAGCGTCGAGAAACGTTAAAGATTTAGGGGAAATATGGGACAATTGGACTTTGGCACAGTGTGTGAGTAGCGTCTTGTTAGTGCGCGGCCAACGGGTTTCGACAAGTGAGGAAAAAAAAAGAAAAGTTTGGCGCGACGTGCTCATATGACCTTAGATGTTGGTAGGACTTAAAAACAACAAAGTGTCCATTTGGCGCAACGTGTGGAGATGACCCGCTCACGCGCGCGGCGTCTGCCTAGCATTCGCATAACGCTCTTCCGGCGCGTTCAACGGAGCTCGACGTCCGCCTAACGTCCTCCTAGCGTCCTTACCCATATATTTGCGCGCGCTGCCGGTCTTTTTTTTTTTTTTACATGTTGAAAACACTCAGCGACCAATAACGCGCACCGACGTTGTCCGCCGACCGTCAATGTCAAAGATAGTGTACCAATGTGTACCGATGCGCCGCTAACGCGTCCCGACTCGTGCCGACGTTTCCCCAAAAACGCAACACGTTGACAGGTCGCCGGTGAGAAGCGTCGTAGTGTGACAGCCCCATCAGCAGTGAATGGTTATGCTCCTAAATAACAGGAATTGACCTGATGCAAGCGGTGACTGTTTATTAACGTTTCATCATGTGTGTTACCCCAGTAACAGTGCCCGCTGCTCACCGGCGCATTTCAATTTGAGTACTCTCTTTATTAACTCACACTCATAATTAACAGAATTTGCCCTTCACTGACTTGACTTTACCCGACTTAACTTTACTAACCTTGACTTTACACGACTTGACTTTACATGATTTGACTGTACACAACTTGACTATACACAACAACTTTATGGTGTTGTTGGGTAAAGTCTGGTTGTGTAAAGTGAGGTCGTGTAAAGTGAGGTCATGTAAAGTCAAGTTGTGTAAAGTCAAATTGTGTCAAGTCAGGTCGTGTAAAGTCATATCATGTAAAGTCAAGTCGGGTAAAGTCAAGTCGGGTAAAGTCAGGTTGTGTAAAGTCAAGTCATGTAAAGTCAGGTCGTGTAAAGTCAAGTGTTGTAAAGTCAAATTGTGTAAAGTCAAGTCGTGCAAAGTCAAGTCGTGTAAAGTCAAGTGTACAGTCAGGTCGTGTAAAGTCCAATCGTGTAAAGTCAAGTGGGTAAAGTGAGGTCGCGTAGTGTGAGTTCGGGTAAAGAGAGGTCGGGTAAAGTCAAGTCGGGTAATATATGTATAGCTTTTTTGCCGCGTGATGTCCGCATCCAGTGTGTTCGCTATTTCCGCGTGAGAACCGCATGCCGCCCGCGCGACGCACGTGTCCTGTATATCCGTGGCTTTAATCTTAACCAAAAGGATTTTGCAATGAAAATGGTGTTTAATGAGCACTGGCGGGAATTTATAACTTCTGACTCTCCACCGACCTGCTTCGAAAATAACCGAATTACCGATTAACAAAGATTAACAAAAGAACAATTTTTTATATGCTGCATCTTTCTTCATGTCGCTGGCGAAGAAGCGCAAAAAGTTTTCGCCAATATGTCCATCGCGCTAGCAGACCGAGACAGGATCGGACCACTCACAGAAGCATTCCACACATATTGTATAGGCAAGTGCAGTTTGATAATAATGAGATACAAGTTAATTCGCACAATCAAGCTACGGAAACCATGGCCACATACATTACAGCGCTGAGAGACAAGGTAAAAGATTGTGAATACGGAACAGTTGAGGAATCACTGTTACGCGATCGGTTGGTGGCTGGCATTAAGAACATTGATCTACGTAAAAAATTATTGCAAACAGCTGAGTTAACTCTTGGAGAAGGGTGTGAGCATGTGTGAAATGAGTGAATTCAGTTTGGATCTGTTGGAGGACACCAAATCAGATGTTGAAGTTAAGGAAATAGATTTTCTTAATAAGTATGCTACTGCGCGTACCGGTGCACCGGTGGTCCGGAAATCGCCATCTTGGAATTCTGGCGGTACCGGTGCAGGAGAGTTCAAGATCCGCTGTCAAAACTGTGGGTACGAACACCGCCGGGGAGTCTGCCCAGCGAAAGGCAAAGCTTGCCTAGCCTGCAAGAAGATCGGGCACTTCGGTAAGGTCTGCCGGAGCAGACTGGGCATGGTCAACGAATTGACCGTGGAAGAGCCCGACCCTCACAATGCTGAGCAAGACCCGGATCCGCCGGAGGTCAATGTTTTGAAACAGATCTGTTCGTCGGTGCCGTCGACCACGGTGCCGAGCAAGATGCCGAGCTGTGGTACGCGACCATCCGGGTGAACGGTTGTCCTGTCAAGTTCAAGCTCGACACCGGGTCGGAGGCGAACGTGCTTCCGAGGAACATCTTCGACAGAGTCGCACCGGGGCGGCTGGCGAACACCCGGTGTTCGTTGGTGACGTTCTCGGGGCATCGGATCACTCCCGACGGTGAGGCATCAGTTGATGTCAACGGCAGAAACTTCAGGGTCCAAGTGGTGCAGAACTGTCAGCCTATTTTGGGGAAACAGGCTCGTGTGGCATTGAACTTGTTGGCGTGGGTCGACGAGGTGCACTCTGGCATGCCGACAAACATTACCAAGCCAGACGACAGCCCCAGCATGCAGGCTGAGCAGCTGGTAAGTGAATATAAAGACGTGTTTCAGGGTTTAGGTCTTATCAAGTCAAATGCTATCATTCATGTTGATAAATCTGTGCAACCTGTTGTAGACCCGCCAAGGAGGATTCCATATGCTATTCAAAGTAAAGTACGCAGTGAGATTGATCGCATGGTAGAAATGGGTGTAATTGTTGAACAGGATGAACCTCCCGAGTGGGTTAATTCTATAACTATCGTAAATAACCCAAATAAGATAAGGAATTGTCCGGATCTGACTAAGTTGAACAAAGCTATCATGAGAGGGCCTTTCCCTACCAAAACCATTGACAAAATCATTGCCAAGATGGCAGATGCTAAATATTTCTCAGTTTTGGAAGCAATGACAGGGTATTGGCAAATAGAATTGGATGAAGAAAGTTCACATCTGTGCACGTTTAACACTCCTTGGGGCCGGTACGGGTGCATCCGTCTGACTTTTGGCATCAAAACAGCCGGTGACATTTTTATTCGGGAAATGCACCATGTCATGGGCGATCTACCCGGTATCGGGATAGTAACAGACAACATTTTGTTATATGGGTCAACAGTGGAGGAGCACAACGACAGGCTCAAGGCCGTGTTGGACCGAGCTAGGTCGGTTAATCTCAAATTAAACAAGACAAAATCTCTGTTATGCAAAACCACAGTAAAGTATGTAGGTCATCAACTTACCCAACAAGGTGTGAAGCCTGATCCAGACAGAATACAAGCAATAGTAGACATGCCAGAGCCGCGCGACAAACAAGGCGTCTAAAGGTTCCTGGGCATGGTTGGGTATGTGCACAAGTTCATACCTAACATGTCCGAGATTTCCAAACCACTGCACATGCTCCTTGCTAAGGATGTAGCGTGGCACTGGCAAACCGAACAGCAGGGTGCTTTTGATAAGTTGAAGGAAACGTTGAGAACTGCTCCTGTGTTGTATTACAATGTCAAGAAACCCATTGTTATTCAAGTAGATGCTTGTCACTCAGGTCTGGGTGCCGGTATTCCAAGCCAGGTCATTTCGGACAACGGTCCGCAGTTTAAGAACCACGAGTACAAAGAGTTTGCACAACATTATGATTTTAAGACTGTATATTCTAGTCCGCAGTATCCCCTAAGCAACGGCCAGATGGAGAGGTTTGTGCAAACAGTAGAAGACATGTTAAAAAAATGCTCAAAAACGAAGACAGACTTTCAGTTAGCTCTGTTAAATTACAGGAACACTCCATTGCCTATCTTGAACGCATCTCCGGCTCAGCTGCTCATGAGCAGAAGGCTGAGAGGGAGGTTGCCGAAGGCAGAAGAAATTTTGATACCAAACACAAAACCCGAAGAGAGTACAGACAGCGAGAAGACAGCAAAGTCAGAAAGTTTTTCACAACAAGAAATGCGGCAAGGCGCACAAAGCTATGAGAACTGGGGACAGTGTCAAATACAGAAATAAGGCAGGAGAGTGGAAGAAAGGGGTAATTTTCGGTCATACAGGTGTGCCAGGGAGAGAATATCAGATTTTGAACAAGTCAGGGAATATGTTATACAGGAACAGGGTTCAGATTATAAGGGTGCCCGAGGGGAGGCAGCCCGAACCAGTCGGGCAGGCACAAAGTGTGCCAGTGGCGCAGTCGAATGTAAACAACGTGGCTAATCTAAGTAGGTCAGGTCGGGTGATTAGGCCGGCGAGCAGGTTAGACCTATAACTTAGTCAGTCACAAAATATCAGCACACACGAACACATGTGCATGTTAGTTTAAGTTGTTTATTTTCAGTCATTTATGTAGTTATATGTGTGTCATTATGATCAATGTGTCATTGAAGGCTAAGCAGCCGGACAGTTCAAAGGACTTCAGTGCCATAGTGTGCTCAGACATTCGCTAGAACCTGTGGTTTAAGATAAGTACCTACATGTTATTGTATTATTGTGCTAGACATTTAACTGGATATATAGATATATAATGTGTGGTGATTTTGAAACATTTCATGTTTCAGAAATACTTTGAAGGGGGATGTAATATATGGTAATGAGATGCATAATGTTCCAGGCATTGAGTGAGAACAAAGGAGTATGTTAATGAGATGACGTCATGGAAAGTTTAGCCGGCGGTTCCGTGAGCCCTGGACGATGAATAAAGCATTCAGTATCCAGAAGTTAAAGTGTTCAGACATTGTACTTTTACATGACCTACCAGTTTACACTTCAAATATCCCCGAAGTTTAGTCATTTTAAAGCAAAGTTCCTTCAAACATAAAGTAAGGTACATTATATATAACAACCTATTATATTTATCTCAGAAAACGACAAACAACAAACTATCGGACTATGCATAGTCTGATGGTTTTGAGTTTCTGTCTCATTTCTTAGATACAAATATTAAATTAATTGTTATAATCTACCTTACTTTAGTTTGAAATAACTTTCATTTTAAATGGGTAACTTTTTAGATTTTTGATGCGTAAACATATCAAATTAATTTTGGTAAGCATGCCAAAACCCTGACACCATAGGCTTCTGCAGTAACAGGTTCTATTAAATTGCCTCGGTATTCCCTTCTATGTGGTGACAAATAGTTAATAAGTGGATCAGTATCTAAGTTTGATATGTAGAATCAAATCTAGATAATTGTTTTGGTTTTGAAAATTTGATACTTCATCGGACTATGCATGTTTAAGCAGTTGCTGGTTCCCTCCACTCAAGTCGACCTTGTGATGCTACATGACCAGCGCGAGTGGGTGACTTGCACTTTCATCACATCAGCATTGGTACAAGCTACTGTATGTAGACCAACATTTTGAAAATGATTAGTATAGTACTATTCATACTATTACTTGTATGTTATTCACATAATTTTTTATATGTACCTACTAATGGACGAATTTATGTAACTACCATAATGCTGAGTCTGAAATAAAGTATTGAATTGAATACTCCGACAAATAAAGAGTTCAGACTTCAGGCGCAAAACACTGTAAACGCCAATGCAAATATTAACATAAACATTGGAGTCAAACGTACCTTCCAACGGTTAATTTTTTATATTCCAATTTTAAAGATTTTGAGATTTAAAATTAGCTTCAGGTAAGTACAACAAAAATATAGGTCATTTTTGGATTTGTGTTTACGGGGATTGGCGCCTGAACTGCTCAAAAGTTTTTAGGTCTCACTTGCATAGTCCGATGGCTTTGAATTTCTGTCATTTTCTGAGATAAATACATTAAATTGATCATTCTGAGCTACTTTACTTTAGGTTGAAGTAACTTTTAGTTTAAATGGCTAACTTTGGAGATATTTGAAGTGACATGCCAAATTAATTTTGGCAAGCACGCCAAAACTTTGATGCCATAGGCTTATGCAGTAACAGGTTCTATTACTCCCCATGCCCTTCTATGTGGCAACAAATGCTTAATAATTTTAGCAGTATCTAAGATAAATATGTAGAATAAAATCTAGTTAAGTGTTTTGGTTTTGAAAATTTGATGTTTCATCGGACTATGCAACTTTAACCGATGAAACTGAAAACATCAAATTTTCAAAACCAAAACACTGACCTAGATTTGATTGTACATATCAAACTTAGATACCAGTGTACTTATTAAGCATTTCTTGCTGCATAGAAGGGTGTAATAAGTCAGTTTACTAGAACCTGTTATTACTGAAGCATATGCTGTCGGATTTGTCGTGCTTGCCAACATTATTTTGGCATGTTTGTACTTGAAATATTTCAAACGGTAACCATTTAAAATAAAAGTTACTTCAAACTAAAATAAGATCAATTATATCTACGGGAACACACAGAGTGACAGAAACTTAAAACCATCGCATTATGTAACTTCAATTATTGCAGAGCAAAAAGAAAAAAAAGACGGGTACAAAGGACATTGTGAATCTTTTTGTTTATTTAGCATATCTTGTTTAATTGTTGTTTGTATATTTAATAATTACCATGCATTGACCCAGTTCTTGTTGATTAATTCACGCGATGCAATCGTCAGGCAATGTCTCTGAATATATTACAGTAAATGAATAAATCCAGGAAGGAACACCTGCAGCAAATCTAAAAAAGAAGTGTATATATATATGTATGTATATATATATAGGAAGTGGCTATTCATGCAGCTCACCATACGAATAGCGTCAGTGTCTATTCATATTGTAATATCTTGAGAACTCGGCCGTCAGAGCCCCAGATACCACTACTCTCCGCAGGTGCGTTCTGACAACTGTCTGTCAGTTCCCACCTGATGTCCCTCTCAACAAACTCATAAGGAAGAAAGGGAAGACAAGTCACGCAAGATTGACAGTGAAGAAGTTATGCTTTATTGGCATCAACTCCTGTTCACCTACTAGCGACCTATCACCCTCACTCCTTACCTACTGTCCCCACAGATCCTCATTACTCTTCTTACTGTGTATAAGAATCAGTGCCTACAGCCCATTGAACCCGAGTCCCATGGTTGTTGCACACAGCTCAGTGCCTTTTGAATAGCTGCTGTTAGTTTGTGTACAGAAAGTGGAGCCTCAGACAGAGTGTCTGGATTCCTGGACAAGAGAAGAGTGCCTCCTGCTAGAGTGCCTAGCTCAGAGTCTCTCCAAAGAGTGAGTACCAGAGTGGGGTCTGTATGTCAGGTATAAGGAATGCAGGTGACTGGGCCTCCTACAGCCAGCCAATCAGACACCCTCCACAGGCTGGGGGGCGATGCCCTAATAGGGGGCAGCTGTCACTCAACCCCCAGCTGCAGGTGGTGTCGATAATGTATGCAGGATGGCTGGGTGTGCTTGCCCATCGGCCCCGTGGTAACAGGTAGTTGCAGACAGTTACAATAAACATATATTAAAAATGTCCTTCCCCTCCACTTGCACTCTTTCTGGTGCATGGAGGGAACATTTCACCAAACATTAACTGTCTCTTAAATAGGAACATCACGTCACAATCTCGGGCACTATGTATTATCACATCTTCCACAGTCTCTTGTCACACAGTGAGTGGGGCACCCATTGCTTCTGTTACATAACCTTGGTCCCCACTCGGTCGGTTTTATGCTTTACCAACTATTCGCCGCAGATCTCTCAGTAGAATTTCACGCTCCCTAACTTGATGCCACGACTAGCTCTACAACATCTAATGATTGGGTCAAAGCTAGTCACACGACTACCGCCATATGAATAGACACTGGTCTATTCATTCAACCACCGTACGAATAGCAACAGCTATATTATATGTATATTTATATATATATAAAATCACACAGACACACGTCTGTATATGTCATAGGGGAATTTTTGCAAATTAAGGGAAACATCGCGCCTAGAACAGGCCTCGAAGCCACACTTCTGCCACTCTGGGGCTAGTGTCCTAACCATTAGGCTATCTAGGCTCGCTAAACAAGTTAACCTACCCACGCCTACCTGTGTATGTGACATTTCACCTGGAGAGGGTTGAGTTCAACTCATGCTCGCCCCCCCCCCCTGGAATTGTAAGTGTCATATTTACAATTATAAATATCTAAGCAGTGCACTTACAGTATATACACAGGGAAGATTCAACACTATACAGTGTGCAAGTGCGCAGCACATAATACAAAATACTGGTCATGGAACCAATATCTTGTGGATGGGAGGGAAATATAAGTTAACGTAATATACAAACATACCACAATGCACCAGGGGATAAATATAGTTATCACAATTCATGTAAGAAAAGAAATATTGGGTGAAAAAAAAACCAAACAAGAACAGAACCAAGAACAGGAAGCATAGCAATACTAATAGAGGATAGAAATAAAGATACCGTTGTGCTCTAAGTTAGAAGCTATACTATTAACACTTTTCTTTAAACCTGCATAGTAAAGTAAAAATAAATTTGCTCTCCGGCCAGAAAATACAACAAATATGTCTGACATTTCAGTAATAGTATGACTTACTTGATTCTAAGGGGCAGTGGGAAGACAACCATGAATGGTTAAACTGTTCCTGCAATTTCTATTGTTAACAGAATAGTTTATGTTTGTGGAATAATGTATGGAAATTGTGAATAAAAAAGTAAAAGTCTAAAATGTAGGTATCAATTGATAGCTTACAAGTTTTTTGCACGGGACCTTTGAAAACGTGGGCTCTGCTACTTTTGCTACTGGTGTCAGTGCTGTAGTGTCCTTCACCTTCACCATAGCAAAGTCAGAGTGTAATATCTTGGGAGCTCGGCCGTCAGAGCCCCGGATACCACTACTCTCCCCAGGTGCGTTCTGACAACTGTCTGTTAGTTACCACCTGATGTCCCTCTCAACAAACTCATAAGGAAGAAAGGGAAGACAAGTCGTGCAAGATTGACAGTGAAGAAGTTGTGCTTTATTGACATCAACTCCTGTTCACCTACTAGCGACCTATCACCCTCACTCCTTACCAACTGCCCACACAGATCCTCATCTCTCTTACTAGTGTGTATAAGAATCAGTGCCTACAGCCCATTGAACCCGAGTCCCACGGTTGTTGCACACAGCTCAGTGCCTTTGGAATAGCTGCTGCTAGTTTGTGTATAGAAAGTCGAGCCTCAGACAGAGTGTCTGCGTTCCTGGACAAGAGAAGAGTGCCTCCTGCTAGAGTGCCCAGCCAAGAGTCTCTCTCAAGAGTGCCCAGAGTGGGGTCTGTGTGTCAGGTATAAGGAATGCAGGTGACTGGGGTCCCACAGCCAGCCAATCAGACACCCTCTAGAGCTTGGAGGGGGGGGGGGGGGGGCAACACCCTAATAGGGGGCAGCTGTCACTCAACCCCCAGCTGCAGGTGGTGTCCATAATGTATGCACAGATGACACAGATAAAAGTGCTTAAAGTATGTTTGAACTTTACTATACTATATTATTTTCATTATTAATATCAGGTGATAATACACTATAATTATCGTACATTGTCTTTTATGGTACAGTAGTCAGGGTGGGCTAGGGAACCTGTCCCCTTGTTTCAATGGTACTGCAGTCAAGGGACTAGCTGGACTAGGGGACCTGTCCAATTACCTTGGTTTCTGTATTTCACATGAAAGCGCTGAGGGGCGCGTCTTGTCGTACATTGTCTTTGGCAACATGATTTGTTTTACAGGAGATACAATTGAGCAGGGGAGGAAAGATAACATTCGGATGATTTCCAGTTCTCACTTGACCAAATATTACCAGTGATATCACATTCTATATACCATTTTGATATCACATTCTATATACCATTTTGGTGTAAATAATCCCGAATTGAAAAATGGCTGGAAGACCAGTGCTTCAGCGCTGACAAAAGAACTTATTCAGCAGAATAAATCTATCACACTGGCTATTCGCAGAGCTGCTGCTCTGCGAATAATAGGCACCAATACTGTAATTCGCAGAGCTGCAACCAACCAATTGATCAGCATGCACAATTTTAGGTATGACCTCCAATAGCCGATGCCTACTTATTTTGATGGGGGTTCGTTAAACAAAACAAAAGAATCATTTTTCTGCACATGTACATGTGCAGAATTATTTTGCCTTTTGCTTTTGAAGTACAAACATGTCAAATTAATTTTGGCAAGCATGCCATGGACTTTTGCAGAGCTCAATATGGCAAGTGATAAAATCCGATAAAAAAATGTCCAATTTTGAGGGAATTTGAAATGACACAGAAAAGCACCTATACAAGATAATATCATACCATTTTCAGGCTTTACTCTTATTAATATGCTATTTCTGTTTGTATTATTTACAATATACTTTGATAGATGTGAATTATTTTATTTTGAAGCAGCTCTGCGTATAATAATCGTTCTTGCACTAATTCGCAGAGCAAAGCAGCGCTTCGAATAATAATCATTATTCCGCTAATTCGCAGAGCAGTGCAGCTCCTCAAATAGCCTCGTCCTAAACATATCTCTCCCCCCCTAAAAAAAAGTGAGAACTATTAAACTAAAATTAACACACAAAATTACTCACAACAATTATATATACAGATATATATAAATTAAGGCTACAAACTACAGGTAACAATTAGCTGAGCGTAAAAGTTGACGAAGTGATCGCAGGAACACGATACGAGACCCCCCCCAAGAAGACCCGCTGGTGGCGCCACATGCGAACCTACGAGTCAAATATTTCTGGCCACCCGATTGGTTAGTTCGTTACATTCACGTAATATTCTCCAAAAACTCGGACAACTGGGATTCGAACCCCATATTTTCTCTATGCAATTTATATGGAGCACAATGAATTATGCTAATACAAAGCACAGAGGAAAAATATTTATCTGCTATCGTTTGAATATTATTTGAAAATGGTTGAATACTATTGAATATTGGAGTCGCGCGCCAACCCGCCGGCTCTGACTTGGGCAACTGACGCGCCCCCACCGCATGTTGCGGACATTAATTGCGCGGGTCAGGAGACTAAGACTTTTCAATTTATACACATATAACGTTTATATCTGCCATATATATATCAAAGAAAATTGTTCCTTATACATACATCTATATATAATATAATGTATATGTACTTAAATGTAAGTTGGTTGGTTGTTGGAGCTTTACGTCCTGGCAACATCTAAGATTTAGTAAGAATTAATGTGATTCGGTAAAATAATCAACCAACAATCAATAAAAAACTAAACTAAAATCTGTAACACATCCATCATCCCTCAAACAAAAATTATTTACAGAAATATTCAATTAAACTGTCTTAGCAATAATTAGCATCGTCCTGATATGGCCTTAGCTGTTGCCAGGACGTAACACTCCAACAAACAACCAATAATGAGCAAGGAAATGTGTAAGTACGAATCCGTGATCCAGATATTAAGAAATAAAATAATTATCAGCACTATATTAGGTTCAACTGCTTAGCTAAGATATTAAAGCTGTAAAGCGCCTTTATCTAAGGAGACATCCAAAGTTTTCAACATGTTCAGTCATGCAAAGCACATGACATGGAGAAAGAAGGGTATGCATATATCATGTATCCCTTTTATGGTTTGATAAAATATTGATATAACATAAACCCGCAGTCATGTTCTGTGATAAACCGTTAATGCAGTCTACTTTGTGTGAGTTTGTTTGTTTGTTGTTGTTTTACGTCCTAGCAACATCTAAGGTCATATCAGGATGGGTACCGACTTGTGACAGTGCACACTCATAGCGACTTTATAGTGCTGTCTCACTGGGAAATCAGGCCGCCGGGACCATGACCTGGTATCCCACTCAGTCACATTATCCTGACACTGAGCACACCAGTCCTTGCCCTGTCCTAATAATGCCGAGCGCCTGGCTAGGAAGTGGCAAGCACCAATTTTCAAGTCATTGGTTTGACTCGACCATGGTTCGAACCCACGACCCCATGATCTTGTGTGACATCACTGGAAAGTTGTCATGAGTGCACACTGTCAGAAGATCTCTGATGTTGCTAACCAACAACAACAAATCCCAAAACATGGGGTTGGGGCAGAGGTGTGGAGTGTGTGTGTGGCTAATCACACACAGGCGGAACTAACAATGTCATTTTCTGGTTAGACATAGAGCAAGGTTTCTTAATTTACTTGTCGCCGGAATGGGTGTGTCGTGAGTGGTGATGAAAATGGGAAAAATTACGCCTAGAGCAGGATTCGAAACCATTCCTCTTGCATTCAGGGCTAGTGTGCTAACCGTCACACCAGCTAGGCTCCCTGGTGCAATCACCCTATCCATGTCTACCTGTCTATGTGGCTCCTTGCCTGAGAAGTCAGTGCAGACTACTACACTCGTCCTCCTGGAATTGTAAGTCTTTTAAATGGTTTACGTCCATAAGTCGGTTTAATGCTCACAATTAGATACACACAGGCAATGCGCGTACATATACATACACAGGGTAGGATCAGCAACCATACAGCCCATAGCTTGTATAGAATCCTGGGCATGGCAACCAGTGCCGTGATGTAAATGGGAAACATTGCATCTAGAGCAGGATTCTAACCTATTGCATTTCAGGCTAGTCTGATAACCATTACACCACCTAAGGTCCCTGATGCAATCACTTTATCCACGACTACCTGTCTATCTAAGTGGCTCCTTGCTTGAGAGGTCAGTGCAGACTACTACACTCATCCCGCCTTGAATTGTAAGTCTTTTAAATGGTTTACATCCATAAGTCATTTTAATGCTTACAATTACATACAGGCAATGCACTTACAAATAGTGAAATACGTACACAGGATAGGTTCAACAATCATACAGTGCATGGATACGGGATGCATGGATGCTGGTCGGAACAACTGGTACCGTGGAGGTGATGAAAATGGGAAATATTGCACCTAGTGTAGGATTCGAACCCATACCTCTTGCATTTCGAGCTAGTGTGCTAACCATTACATCACCTAGGCTCCCTGATGTCATCATCCTATCCACGCCCACCTGTCTATGTGGCTCCTTGCCTGAGGTGTCAGTGCAGACTGCAACATGTGTAAAGCGTTAATTCATCTTTCCACAGATGAACTACGTAACAGAAAACGCTGTGACCTACATAGCTGACACCCAGTCCTCCCATCCCGTGCTATGCACGGGTTAACGCTATGCTCCGCATCAATCCCTGGACCAATATTGTGTTGAACTGTCATTATATATATATTCACGGTCTCTGATTATATTCAGAGACTGTATATATATCTACGTTCTCCGCTATATTCCAGGACTCATGCACAGTCCCGTTTCAATATAGTGCCACCATCTGGTAGAATCCATCTGTACCATAATGTGGTAAACCATACCAGTGGTGCTATCTAATGGCAGAGTTAACAACACTTGCGGTTATGTGATTCAAACTGGATGCCACTCTAGTCGACATGACCAAAGCTAGTAAAAACCATTAAAATTAATATGAAATATATATGGCAGGCACAAAAAAACATGCTATTAACAACCCATACATGGCGAAGCATCAGTGGAGTATGATGATACACGTTGGCACCACCGACAGCGAAGTAGTGATCAGAATGACCCTAAAACCTAACCACCGTTTGGTATTATATATAGATATATATTAAAAATGGCAATTATTCAATTAAATTAGCTTTTGAATATCCCGACCAGCCATATACAGTGCCTCAGGAATATGATATAACGAAGGTTAAATTTAGAAGCTATACACTTTGAACTAACTTGTTTATATACAGCTACATAATTTCCAAAGAACATTCTACGTCATAATCAAGGGGAACACATCAGTGTTAGTTGGCTATTAAAGTTCAATAAAAGCATCAAATTTTCCGAACAAAACACATAATTATTTGATTCTATACAGCCAACTTAGATGTTTGTTTGTTGTTGTTTTACATCCTAGCAACATCTAAGGTCATATTAGGACGGGTACCACTTGTGACAGTACGCACTCATGGCGATTTTATAGTGCTGCCCCACTGGGAAATCAGGATGCTGGCACCATGACCCGATATCCCACTCAGTCACATTATCCTGACACCGAGCTAACCAGTCCTTGCCCTATCCTAATAATGCCGAGCACCAGGCTAGGAAGTGACAAGTATACATTTTTATGTCATTGGTTTGACTCGACCGGGAACCGAACTCGCGAACTACCGATCTTTCGCACGCGAGGCCTGTGCTCTACCAATTCGGCCACCGCGCCAGGTGCTAACTTAGACACTGGTGCACTTTCTGTTGTTGCCTAGAAGGGAATACTAAGTCAATTTAATAGAATTTACCCCCATTAATCAATTAATGTAAATCATAATAATACTAATAATATATAACAAGTCATAATCCTTTTAAAGGAATTGGAAGGAAAAAAGTGCCACCACATAAACAACAATATAGCGGTGAATCGATAGGTGGCGCTGTGAATGGGTTATGTATAATTTGTTACCCACAACTCATCTGGTAGATTATAAGCTGGTCTACGGTACCTCATTCCCAGCCGGCTACCCACCCAAGTACTGATGAGGCTCAACATTGCCTAATATTGGGGATCGGAGTTAGAACTGGTGATTCTTATATATTAAAATTGCATAGTCCAATGGTTTTGAATTTCTGTATTTTTTCTGAGATAAATATATTAGATCAATCACTAGTATCTGCTTTACATTAGTTCAAAGTTACTTTTATTTTAAATGGTAAACTTTTGAGATATTTTGAGTGCAAACATGGAAAATTAGTTTTGGCAAGCTTGCCAAAACTCTGACACCATAGACTTCTGCAGTAACAGGTTCTGTTAAATTGACACAGTATTGCCTTCTACGCAGAAACAAATGCTTAATAAGTGCATCAGTATCTAAGTTAGATATGTAAAATCAAATCTAGATAATTGGTTTGGTTTTGAAAATTTGATATTTCATCGGACTATGCAGCTTTAAGTGACACTGGCCAAATGTTTAAAGTGAGCCGACTTTTGAGTTTCTGTCATATTTAAAAAATAAATATTAGGTTGATCATTACAATCTACATAATTTTAGTTTGAAGTAACTTGGATTTAAAATGGCCATCTTTTCGAGAGATTTAAAGTGAAAACATGCAAAATAATTTTGGCGTGCACATTATACTTGCGGACATCATAGATTTGTATGTCTCGAAGCAGTGACAAGTTCTACTAAATTGACGCTAAAATTCCTTCGATGTGACAATAAATGTTTTAGCTTAACCAGCATCTAAGTTCAATATGGAGGATCAAATGCAGCAAGTTCTCTGATTTAGAAAAATATGATTTCACAGCGAGTGATAAACATGTGGAATGAGCTACCGGAAGAAGCAGTGGAACAGCTACCATAAATCAATTCAAGAATGCGCTGGACAGGGCCTGGGCCAGAGAAATATTTCCTGTACGATTTCGAGGCTGCATACTACTAGAGCTGAGAGCTACGAGCTTTGTATAGGCTACCACAAGCCTGCATCAAAGAAGAGGATAATAATAATAATAATAATAATAATAATTGGATTATGCAATTACAGTAAAACCTCTATAAATCGACTGACCATGGGACTGACTTTAAATGGGCCATTTAGGGAGGTGGTAGGTTAGGGAAGTTTAAAAAATCATTACAATGGTATTGTATGGGTGATCATTTGGGACCCCAAATAAAGCGATCGATATAGGGGAGTAGTCGATCTGTGGAGGTGGTCGGTTAGAGAGGATTTCCTGTAAAAGATAATATTTAAAATAATAAAATAATCTGGGTGCCCTTTCCTGTCTGTGGTGTGTGGTATGTGGTGTGAGACAGAGACCAGAGAGGGCTCATTATCCCTGGAAACAGTCGCCAGGGGTAACATCACCGCATCACCGCGTCAGGGAGATTCTGGTTGAGTGGGCGGCTCGCAGGTAGGAGGGTACCATTTCGTCCCAGTCCCAGGTCTCGTCGGTGCCGAACGTGGCAGTGAAGGCCGGCCGGGCTCGAAGCCGCTCCAGGTAAGCGAGCAGGCACGGGTAGGCGGAGAGCAGTGTGCCCTGCTGGATGGTGTAGGCCCAGTAGAGCGTGAATCCCACCACGCAGTCGGCTGCAGTGAAGCTGTGCAGGCAACAATGGTGGCATTTAGCAATAGACCTGCAACTTTGAGGCATGCGCAGTGATTAAGATTAAGATTGATTTATTTCCACATGATCATTGTACATACAAGCTGATATTTATGTATCATGTATCATTTATGTAATGTTTCGCATGGAAAAGGAGAAAGCAGAAGTACAATACTTAGGATGCGCTTTCCCCAGTTAAAAATAACACATATGGGTTGTTCTCAGAAACCGTGCACCACTTGAGGTAGTCTACTTGAAAAGCATATTTCAAAGAAACCCATTATTGGAGTGTCAATATTTAGATTTCATCAGTTAGCCAAATAATGTGGGAGATATTTTAGATCAAAAGTAAATGTTAATATTGTATATTATGTATCTTATTGGGATAGATGTAGCTAAATAAAAAAAATTACATCACTAATTTGTGACATTATCAGCAGCATTGAAAATAAGTGTCACAAACTTAATGAAAACCTCTTAACAGCACATTTCACTTAAAATGGTCATATACAATGTCTTCATTAAGTTGAAGACATTTATTTCTAAAAAAAATAATATATATAATGAAATAGTTAACCTTTTCTGGAGTCATTAACATCGTAACATTTCATTTCCACTTGCAAGTACTATGAAACTCTGTATCAAACACTGAGTACAGATACAGTACATGAACTATTTTCACCATTTGACACTCTATGCATGGACCCAGTTATGATATAGTAAAAGATAAATCATGAAATTGCCCCTAACAATGAAATTTGAGCCAAACATTTGTGTAAAATTGTTGATTCCACTTGGACTGTTACATTGTTAATATTTTTCTGCTTTTCTCTTTAATTATCACAAATAACATAAAACCATAGCAATGAGGTTTCAAATTATTATTACTACTGTTTATAAAACAAGTGGCATGTGAAATGTCATAAAAATGTCAAGCTTTGTGTGAAAAATATTTGATTTTGGAGTCAGATTGGTTTCCATGCTATACTGCTATTCATTGGGTGTGAGCATCATTTGACCGACTTAAAAATGTTAGGATATGTTTATTTAAAATTATTCAGATGAAAAAGGACATACACATTGAGGAAGCTTGTAGATAGGACTTTGACAGCATTTTGATTTTGTGGTACTGATGTCATAGTATTGGTATACAACTTCTGAGAACGACCCATTATATACATTGCTAATACAATAAAAATAATAAATTTTAAAGTAGAAAGTATAGTGAGGTTCTCTACCCGCAATGTTAGTTCTAGTTCTTGCCACCCCCACCAGGGGGCACGTTGGTGGTGGACAAGGTCTTATAGCAGATATATACCGGTGGTGGAAATCTTCTATAGGACCCTTTCCACAGTGCATGCTGCGCACTAAGCTTTTATACCCGCAATGCTAGTTCTAGTTCTTGCCACTGGCACCAGAGGGCAGGTTTGTGGTGGAAATCCAGTATAACTATGAGACACTTTCCACAGAGCTTCTATACCCGCAATGCTTCTAGTTCTTGCCACTGCCATCAGAGGGCGGTTTTGTGGTGGAAATCCTCTATAAGACACTTTCCACATAACAGACTGCAGACTAAGCTTTTCTACTCGCAAGGCTAGTTCTAGTCACTGCCATCAGAGGGCAGGTCGGTGGCGGAAATCCTCTATAAGACCTTTTCCACAGAACAGGCTGCGCAGTGAGTTTCTCTACCAGCAAAGCTAGTTCTTACAACTGCCATTAGAGGGCAGGTTGGTAGTGGAAATCTTCTATAAGATCTTTTGTTACAGAGCATGCACAGTGCGCTTTCAACACCCTCCGTTGATACTTTTCATGACTCAGTGGAGAGCATGTTCTGTGAAAAAGGTCTTATAGGGATTTCCACCACCAAAGCAGTGGGAAGAACTGATGATGTGGAAAGAGCTCCCTGCACATGCTTTGTGGAAAAGGTCTACTGCAGTCAAACGACCCAAAGCCACAACATAGAAACCAGCGTTTGTACCAAGGCAGAAATAAAAATCCTATCTTTGTGCAACCAAAATCTTAGTTTTCCTCCAGTACTTAAAATATGAAAAAACAAAGCTGTCAAACAATTAACAATATATATTCTGAATAAAGTAACTTATTTCATTACCATTCCAAAGAATATATGACATTCAAGTTAAGTTTTGAACAAGAAATGTAAGCAAACTCTGACAGATTCATAAAAAAATAATGCAAAATTATTGAAAATCTGACTTTATCCGACAAATATGTAAATATCCAACGAAAGTAGAGTAATCTGACTCTGTACAAACACTGAGAAACTCTAATAAATAGAGAAATAGCTTTGTCGCGGAGCAACCCTAAATGATCCTATTGACACAATTGCTGTCTTAACCCTTTCCGACTTTGGTACGGAATAATCCGTACGAATATGAAAAGCCATTGTGACTTCAGTACGTGATTTTCAGTACACTGGTCTAAATGGTCTGTATCTTTTTGTTTGTTTTTTGTTTTATGTCCTACAACATCTAAGGTCATATCAGGATGAGTACCGACTTCTGACAGTGCGCACTCATGGCGACTTTATAGTGCTGCCCCTGGGATACCAGGCCACCAGCACCATGACCTGATTGATATCCCACTCAGCCACATTATCCTAACACTGAGCCAACCAGTCCTTGCCCTATCCTAATAATGCCGAGCACCTGGCTAGGAAGCAATAAGTATCAATTTGTAAGTCATTAGTTTCACTCGACCAGGTTTCCAACCCACGATCCCATGGTCTACCAAAACGGGAGATGGACGCTCTAACTCATTCGGCCATCCCGTCTGGTCTAAATTGTAACATCGCAGTGAATATATGGAGACTGCTTGCTTGCTTGCTATTGTATTCTTTACTTAGGTAGTTGGGTAAAAAGCTTATAACATTTTACCATTCAGTGGATGACTTTTAGTGTACTCCTAGTGGCAACTGATTTTTTTTCTGACATTTTTCTTATTGTCGCTAGTGCACATATATGGTCGTAGATAATAAGCCACATTAGATCTAGCAGTGAAACTTGTTGACTCTTCTAATGTGTTATTCTGGCTTGTGAAAACAGTATTTTTATTCAAATATATGGAAGAACTTTTTTTTTACAATCATTTTAATATTTGTATTCACACAGATTTTAAATTTTCATATTTTTTACTCATTTTCCATAGAACCTTGCATCAGCCTGTTTGTGAATATCATAATAAAATATACATGGCTGGATAGGGAATTCTTCCAGCTTTCAGAAAATGTATAATGTATTGGGTCTTTATCTTATTCCCATGACGTTTTTTTAACATTTCCCCACCTCGGAGATGAAATATTAATGTTCCCTGAAATAAATACATCACCTAGGCATTATTTTGATCCAAAAAATGTAAGTCTGAAAGGGTTAAGATTGCATAGTCCAGTTTCTATCATTTTCTAAGATAACTACATTATGTTGATTGTCATAATCTACTTTAGTTTAGTTTGAAGTAACTTAAAATTTAACGGACTCACTTTGAAGTGAAATCATGAGAAATTACTTTTGCATGCATGTCAAAATTCTGACCTGATAAGCTTCAGCTGTAATATGTTCTATTAGATTGGTTTAATGTATCCTTCTATGCGGCAATGATTTTGTACATTTGTAGCTAGGAAGGCCTTCCATGCAGCATCCCCCCCCCCCCGTCTTGCTTTGAAATAGTTTGCAAACACATAGTTTCGAACATATCATTAAAGTTAAGTCTGCTAAACCTATGGTTATTTGATGTTTGTTTGGGATTAACATCTTAGCAACATCCATGGTCATATCAGGACGGGTACCGACATGTGACAGTGTGCACTCATGGAAATTTCATAGTGCTGCCCCACTGGGAGATCACGCTGCTGGCACCATGACCCAATATCCTACTCAGTCACATTATCCTGAAATTGAGCTAACCAGTCCTTGCCCTATCCTAGTAATGCGGAGTGCCAGGCTAGGATTTGTTTGTTGTTGTTTTACATCCTAGCAACATCTAAGGTCATATCAGGACGGGTACCGACTTGTGACAGTGCGCACTCATGGCGACTTTATAGTGCTGTCCCACTGGGAAACCAGGCCGCTGGCACCCATGACCTGGTATCCCTCTCAGTCACATTATCCTGACACTGAGCACATCAGTCCTTGCCCTGTCCTAATAATGCCAAGCGCCTGGCTAGGAGGTGACAAGTATCAATTTTTAAGTCATTGGTTTGACTCGACCAGGGTTCGAACCCACGACCCCACGATCTACCAGCACGGGAGACGGACGCTCTAACTCATTCGGCCATCCCCTCTGGTCAGCGACAAGCATAAATTTGGTAAGTCATTGGTTTGATTCGGCTCCTAACCTTCTGCATAGGAAGCCTGCACTCTACCAATAGAGCAACTGCATCTGGTGTTAGATCTATGATCACACATGTCCACTTACGTGTCGCCACAGATATAGTCATTGTTTTCGAGGACTTGTTCGAGTGCTCGTGAGAAAGAATGGAAGCCCCGGAAGGCAGCTTGCAGTGTGTCAGGATTCTGGTCGATCAGTGGGGTGTTGACCAACTGATGCTGCAGAATCCTCACAATGTTGTCGAACGTAGATGCGGTGTACACAATCCACCTAGGTGTCGAAAGAGAGTAGTTTAAGAGCACAAAGTACTTCACAGCCCCCTAAAGTAGCAAAGGACAGTCCTTGCTCTATCCTATTAATGCCGAGCGCCAGCCTAGGTAGCGACGAGTATAAATTTTGTAAGTCATGTGAGAGGCCAATCAGCACTCTTATTCAGGGTATCAGCCAATCACATTTAAGACCTTTTTAATACCAATTTTCATACAATTTAAGACCTCTCACGGCAAATGTAATATACATATTTGTGACCAGTACTGCAGGTATTGCAGGTATAGCAATACCTCAGGGAGTTTAACGCCCCTGCCCTGCAGAGTTGTAAATCACTGCCTTGTGGTACAGGTTCTTGACAGAACCGAAGGCTAAGGGAGCAAACCCTAAACAGAAAACCATGTCACTGTGGCAGCATTAAGGGAGGTTGATGTATGGAACTCCCAACATCTCCCGACCAGCCACAGCCACTGCAGGGACAAATAGTTTTGCGCCTGTCTGGACATGTTCTTGCCGGTGTGAAACCTCTCTTTGCTCCCCGAGAGAGTGCCGCTGGTAACGTGCAAAAGCCAGCAGCACTTCAACACTTTTGCAGGCAGCTTTCATGAAATGTACAACCGCACAAAATAAATAGAGAGCGGCAGTCAAGTAATAAAAGCAGTCTTTGTCACATTGCGACCAACAGCATGATGATGATGATGATGATGACATTACAGTCTGTAGACTATAGCGCCAACTTCGAGCCATTTCAGATCCACAGCATTTGTGCTTTGTGAAGATAGTTGCTAAAACATCCTGAAAAAATATTATAGTGGCCAAATCCAATGTAAAACCTTTTTAAGACCTTTCACAGAAAAGTTACCATAGTTAAGACTTTTCAAGGCCATGAAAATTGACTAATCAATTTAAGACTTTTTAAGGATGCCACCACCTCTGCCAATTTGGATTTCCACCGCTGTGTATAACTTATGTCATCAAAAGGCCAGTTGCTCTCATACCATGTCTATGTGGTGTGGGAGGTTAAAAGTCCCTTAGGTCAGTAAAAGTGCAGGGCTCAGCCTTTCTATTGACCAACTGTCTAATGGTGAAAACAAGACGATTCAGACTTATCCATGATAGGCAGTATAAATCTTCTTTTTTTGTTTTTTTGTTCAAGTATTTATTCATCGAATAATATCTTTTGTCAGCGCCAGAGCACTTGTTTTCCGGCCGTACAGTACAATTCCTTAATACATAAATGAAACTACTATCAGTCGTAATAGTGACTGCATGCAAATCCTGTTTGTTACTAAAAGTATTATACATTTTATAAATGAAGTATCAGCTGTAGTAGTAGCTGCACATGAGTCCAGTCCAATAAAAGTATCATGCATAATGAAACTACTATCAGTTGTAATAATGACTGCATGCAAATCCAGTTTTTTACCAAAAGTACTATACATTTTATAAGTGAAGTATCAGCTGTAGTTGTAGCTGTGTACAAATCCAGTCCAACAAAGTATCATGCATTTTTTTTCTTCTCTTTTTTTAAAGAAATATACCAAAATATATATACCTATTTTCAAATACATACACAGTATATGCAAATCAGTGGATCCAATCACAATTGTTTCGTAATGCTTTGGCATTGCGGGTAATCAGGATCGCGAATACAGACCAAGGCGTGCCAGTACTAAGGACGTCTATTGTGTCACCGACTAGCGGAATTCTCTATAACTAAGTAACAAACTCGAACGCCGACTGGCGGTTCTTTTCTAACCTGGTCGCCAATCGGGTAAACAGGACTTGATGACGTATTATGCAGTACACTCGAACTGCCGATACGCCCCTTTTCGGGTAGACTTTTGCTATATAAGGCGGCGCAGCGCCGGGGTTTGGTCATTACGACCGGAGGAGCCAGGAGACAATAACCAGCCTTAAATTGGGATTCACTGCAACCGGCCCGACCGGAGGAGCCAGGAGACGTTAAGCATGGGAATCAGTGTAGCAGATGCCGTCGACCAAGGAAACACTAATTTCTCCGGCGATTGACGAAGCCGGGAGCCGGCAACATGCTCGCCGGCACGACGTTAAATTTCTACGGCGATTGACGAAGCAAGGAGCCGGCAATACGCGCGCCACCCCGCCGGGACAACACTAAATTCTCCGGCGATCGACGAAGCAAGGAGCCGGCGACACGCGTGCCAGGAGACGTTATTAAGCCTTAAGTATGGGAATCACTGTAGCAGATGCCATCGACCAAGGAAACACTAATTTCTCCGACGATTGACGAAGCAAGGGGCCGGCGATATGCGCGCCAGCCCGCCGGGACAATACTAAATTCTCCGGCGATCGACGTAGCAGGGAGCCAGCAACACGGGATGCACTGCAGCCGGCCCAACCGGTGGAGCCAGGAGACGTTAAGCATGGGAATCAGTGTACTAAATTCGCCGGCGATCGATGTAGCAGGGAGCCGGCAACACACGCGCCGGCACGACGTAAAATTTCTCCGACGATCGACGAAGCAAGGAGCCGGCGATATGCGCGCCAGTCCGCCGGGACAATACTAAATTCTCTGGCGATCGACGAAGCAAGGAGACGGCAACATGCGCGCCGGGTCGACGGTGCGATGCCGGCGACACGCGTGCCAGTCCACCGGGACAACACTAAATATACGCTCGCCGGCACGACGTTAAATTTCTCCGGTGAACGACAAAGCGAGGATCCAGCGATATGCGCGACAGCCTGCCGGACAACATTAAATTCTCCGGCGATCGACGTAGCAGGGAGCCGGCAACACACGCGCCAGTTTCGCCGGCAAGACGTTAAAATTCTCCGGCGATCGACGAAGCAAGGAGCCGGCGACACGCGCGCCAGGAGACGTTATCAAGCCTTAAGTATGGGAATCACTGTAGCAGCTGCCGTCGACCAGGAATACACTAATTTCTCCAACGATTGACGAAGCCGGGAGCCGGCATTTGTACGCCAGCCCGCTGGGACGATGCTAAATTCTCCGGCGATCGACATAGCAGGGTGCCGGCAACACACGCGCTGGCACGACGTTAAATTTCTCCGACCATCGACGAAGCAAGGAACCGGCGATATGCGCGCCGGCCCGACAGCACGATGTTAAAATTCTCCGGCGATCGACGAAGCCAGGAGCCGGCGACACGCGCGCCAGGAGACGTTATCAAGCCGCTAATTTCTCCAATGAGTGACGAAGCCGGGGGCCCGGCAACACGCTCGCCGGCACGACGTTAAATTTCTCCAGTGATCGATGAGGCAAGGAGCCGGCGATATGCCCGCCAGCCCGCCTGGACAATACTAAATTCTCCGGCGATCGACGTAGCAGGGAGCCGGCAACACACGCGCCGGTTCGCCGGCATAATGTTAAAATTCTCTGACTATTCCCACCCGGCGATATGCGCGCCAGCCCGCCGGGACAACACTAAATTCTCCGGCGGTCGACGAAGCAAGGAGCCGGCAACACACGCGCAGGTTCGCCGGCACGGCATTGGATTCTCCGACGATTGATGAAGCAAGGAGCAGACGATATGCGCACCAGTCCGCCGCGACAACACTTAATTCTCCGACGATTGACAAAGCAAGGAGCCGGCGACACGCGTGCCAGTCCACCGGGACAACACTACAGTCTCCAGCGATCGACGAAGCAACGAGCCGGCAACACGTGCGCCGGTTCACCGGCACGACGTTAAACACCCAGTATATGTCAGCCATGGCGACCCTATCTCATCATGCATATAATCTGTGGCAAAAATTAATACTTGCCTTCTTTGCCACAGGTTACACCAAAAGACATCATCGTAGGCTAATCGAATTTGTCAAAAGCGCTGACCTGAATACATGGACATTCATGTCCCTGCCATACCTGATTCAAGGTACTGTCCCGTGCAAGCCTGGAGTAACTACCGCAACATAGCAACCAGAAGGTCCTGCCTTTCTGGATGCCCATGGGACGCCCATCACACCAAGGAGGGCTACCAAGGTCCTACATATGCTCTCTCTGCCCTGGGCCACACCGCACCTATAAGGCCCTGCCTTCCTGGATGCCCATGGGACGCCCATCACTCCACGGAGGGCTACCAAGTATCTACATATGCTTTCCCCGCCCTGAGCCATAGAGCGCCTGGAGCCATGACACCTCACAACCTTCGCAGAGGCGGCGCACAGGCCTGTGCTCGCCTTGGAGCCTGCCTCCAGGACATCGGAGACCTCGGACATTGGGAGTCATCTGCGGTGCACGCCTACATCCCCGCAAACCTACGGTCTCGGCTTCAAGATGCTATCAACATTTATTTTTGGCCATAGCATCTCTAGCCTCGTTTCTTAAGCATTCGTGAGCTGACATTTGTATAACCTAACGTTTAACTTTCCTTAATTAAAAATGCCATAACTATATTTGCTGTGTTCGCGTTTTTCCTGATTAATGTGCTGGCATCCAGCAAACAACTACACTGATTTGCCCATGAATGTAAGTCATCATATACTGAAGGATATGGTATGATGGTGACAAGAACACTAGATGTCAATGTGTATGATGTTAATTTTGCAATACTGTCATTGAATTAGTAATTGTTAGTTCTTTGTATTGTATGATTTGATGAATGGAATGGGGGTATGAGATTGTATTGGGGATAAAAAAAAAAAGGTACTAGGTACGTATTGGACGTTGTAACAGGGGTGGGAAGGTGCTTAGCGCACTGGTCCATGTAGTGCATTTGAGACCATTTGTATATATGTATGTGTGTACAGGGGTCTTCAAGAAGGAAAAAAGGATCCGCGGGAGCCCTGTTATTACTGATTCAGCCACCCCATCCGGTCACCCCCTAGACAACACACCTGTAGTATTCGGCTTTGTTCTCCGGCTCCGGAAGCAGCTTCTTGTACATGTCGGCCAGGTACATGCAGATCGCAGCGCCCTCTATCATCGTGAACTCGTCGTTCACCACCAGGGCGGGCACAGCGTCATTAAGTAGGTCATAGTCTGTGATGTCATCTCCTTCCGGCACAGGCTTGGCGTTCGGAACCGCCAAGGGGCACTTGTAAGGGTCCGCAAACGCCGCTGTAATACACATTGCAGTTTTTTTAAATATATTCTTTTGGATGTTTTTAGCAACAATTCTTTTTTCATTTCAGTTCATTAAAATTGCATAATCTGATGGTTGTGGAGTTTCTACAAATCTTTTTAATTTGAAAATTTCAGCGGTACAGTGAGTGGCAGTTACAGCGTGCAAGGGTGGTGGTGCCACCATCAGAGCTGGGTTTGAGGAGGCTGGAGCAGTAGACGAATAGGACATACTCCATCAGTCCATTAAACATGGGGGAAAGGAGGGGTATTCCGGGTTATTGTACTCGTATAATTCTTACACAGCATATAAATTCCAGTGCGCGAGTGACAGTGGTTTGCGCCACTGTAAGGGATGGATGGTGACGGCGCCACCGGTCCCAACTGGTGAAGGGGGTCACCCATCTATAGAGTATTACACAACATATTGGTGATAATATTAAGGAACATTCCCTTATGCAGCTTTACACTTGCATAATCTGTGTGTATTAAGTATGTTAGCAATAAAACAATTTAATCAATTGCACAAAATGTATCTAAATTATGCTTATATGATTTTGTGCTAAATTGAAAATTGTGGTAGTGCATAGGTTATATATACATATATATAAATCGCGGGAAGAATGAGCGCCGCCAGACAAGTTACACCATTTGAAGGCAGGGGGTGACACAATCGACCAGGTTGCATAGTCAATGAGCAATTAGTAACAGATCAGTACAATAGATGACTTAGAATATGATATGGAGTGAAAGCTTTCCATAAATTATACTTGTATAATGCTCATACATCATATGTGATGTATAAGCATTATGTGAGTAAAAATGCGCAGAAGGGAGTTATTAAAACTATTCTATTTGTTACTGCTATTCGTTGTATCATTTGGTGTGGAGTACCCCTTCCCACATGACCACTAGCGCCACCACCACCAGCTTTCCTAACTACGCACGCTCAACACTGTCATTCATGCCCGGGAATGGGTCGTTCTCAGAAACTATGTACCACATTGTTGGCTATATATATATATACATATAACCTCCCTAACCGACCACCTCCACAGATCGACCACTCCCCTATATCGATCGCTTTATTTGGGTCCCACCAATACCATTGTAACCATATTCTAACTCCCTAAACCGACCACCTCCCTAAATGGACCACTTAAAGTCGGTCTCAAGGTCGGTCGATTTAGAGAGGTTTTACTGTATATGTGTAATTCAACTGACACAGAGAGGGCTCTTCATGTCCAAGCAGGTCTGCGGTCCTTTGCACTTTAAACCCAGAGCTCGCGCATTTCAGCGGCAATGACTCATCAATTAATTCCAAGTCCGTCTCAACGCCCATCTCTGGAAAAAAAAGAAAAAGGAAGACAAAAATATATCCAGCGTTTGAAATAAGTCCGGGACATGTGAGAATAGGCACGGACAAGTAGAATATGGCTTGAGCTTGCCCGTTGGACAGGTGAATATTTTGCTTTCCATTGTCAGCTTTGTTTTATAATAATATATAATATATGAATGTATGTATGCTATATATAGGTATCCCAAGTGATTTAAAAAAACAGGTCCGAGCTTAATTTAATGGATTTCATCCTTTAGGATATTTAATTTAAAACAAAATGATACTTCATTTGTCAAAATCGCTCTAATATTAAGGAAGATATGGGCGTTTTTAGGTTGTTCCTTAATTGGGCCCATCCGAACCTAAACAGATAACATTTTTGATGGTCCCCAAAATTAAAACTAATCACCCTGTCTCATTTCTAATGGTTTTTTTCTGGTGATTCCATGCCCTGTATAAAGAGAATATAGAGATCTAGGGGTATGATATGGTTACATTTCAAGATATGAATCTTCAAAAATGCTAAAAAATACAATTTCCCATAACTCACCATTTTTCAAATTTAGCTGTGGAGCACTTTTGGAGGTGGGCTTGTGGAAAAAATGTGCACCCTAGATGGATTATTCTTATTTCTCCCTGACCTATAGGTGAGTCTTGTCGCTGCAATTCTTTTTCAGGACCGCATACGATTGGGAAAAGTTGATTGAAATAGGTCCAAAATGCTCCAGAGCTCAATTTGGCAAGTGATAAAATCTGGTAAAAAATGCACAATTTTGAGAAAGTTTTAAATGACACAGAAAATCACCCGTACAAGATAATTGCATGAAATTTTCAGGCTTTATTAGGATCAATATCTTCTTTCAATTTCCATTATATACAATACACTTTGATATATGTGAATTATTTTAATTTACAATGATTATGATCAAATCTGGCAAAATGCCCAATTTTGAGCAAGTTAAAAATGACATAGAAACTCCCACGTACAAGATAATTGCATGGAATCTTCAGGCTTTATCATCAATATGCTCTTTCTATTTACAGTACTTACAATACACTTTGACATATGTGAATTATTATACTTTTACAATGATTGTGATCAAATCTGGCAAAAAATGTCCAATTTTGAGCAAGTTTGAAATGGCACAGCAAAACACATCTACAAGATAATTCCATGAAATCTGGAGATTGTATTATCCTCAATATGCTCTTTCTATTTACATCATAATCTATATACAATACACTTTGATAGATGTGAATTATTTTAATTTTACAATGATTTTATACATTTCTTCAAAAGTAGCAAAAATCCTTGCACATGGCCATTCAGGTAATCCACATAGGTATCCCAAGTGATTTAAAAAAAGAAAACAGGTTTGAGCTTGATTTAATGGATTTCACTTGTTAGGATATTGAATTTGAAAGAAAATGACACTTCATTTGTTAAAAGTGATCTAATATTAAGGAAGATATAGATGTTTTTAGGTTGTTACTCTGTTGGTCCTGCTCAAAGCTAAAAAGATCTCCCAAAATTAAAACTAGGGCAAGGAGCAGTGGAATGAGGAAGACCAGTTCCCCTGCTTAAACAACTAATGTACAAAAACAAAAACCTAATTTTTAGTCATTAAATCGCTGTGCGCATGAGTGCCATAGGTTTGCATGAGCGCTGGTAATTATGATTGGACAGGAAATTAAATTCTCTTTAATTCAGTACCAACTTTTAAGGGTTTTAAAATTATATTTTCAGTAGAAAATAGCACTTAAAATGGACATCTTTGTAACTTCAAATTTCAATCAATTTTTGTTGTTGCATTTACTCTAAAATTAAAACATATACAGTTTATATGAATGGAAAGCTCGGAATCTCACCTATCTAGCGGTATTGGTACCGTTTTCCTGGGTACTTTGATCAACAAATGGCGTTGTTGCACAAATTGGATGTACACTATCTAATTCTACTAGGGATACCATGACACATCTGCACCTGGGAATTACCATGGATTGGGAGTGAAAACTGGGAGTTGGTAGTTTTTATTTAGCTATATCAGGCTTATTTATTTCAATAATAAAATGAATCCAAGACCAGATTAAAGGTAAGAGAACAAAGATTGTTTCTCCTGTAATAAATTTGTAAAACCCCTTTGTGGTTTGTTTTGGCAGGGTGTTGAAGTGGAGCATTTTTTGACAGAATTTGGCATTTTAAACAAGTAATCAGCCTGTGTTTGGGGTACCTACTATATATATATATATACAGTATAACCCCGTTAAACCAAGCTCGGTTAAACCAAACTATCGGTTAATCCTAACTTTTTTCGGGGGCCCTGCAAAATACTACCATTTATCATATAAAAAAGTTGGTTAAACCAAAGTCAGTTAATCCAAAGTATCGATTAATCCAAACAAAATTGGCCGGCCCCAGGCCACTTCCGGTACGGTTAAACAAAACTTTCATGTGGTTATAAGGTCATCTGATACTTTTTTATACTATATATACATAAAAAAAACACAATAATCAAAGTGTCCACGTATATTACATTCATAAAGCACCCGCAGTTTTGCCAAAGCCAAGTCAAAGTCAAAGCCAAAGCTCGGTTAATTCAAACACATTTCTAGGGTCCCTTTGGTTTAACGGGGTTATACTGTGTATGTATATGTACATAAGGTAAGTACTGTGGACAAGTGAAAATTCAGACGAATAAATGAAAATTACACCAGACTTCTCCGGTGGACAAGTGAATAATTTTGCTTATTTCTATCACTGATATCTATCTCGCTTATATCAAGTTTCTGTTCATTCAAGTAACAAAAACAACCCACACAGAACATAAAATATTTACACCAGCAAAGATAAGATGTAGTTATTGACCTGGTCAGGTGTTCTTGGTAGAACGCGACATAGATAATCTGAAGTAGATAAACATTTTTGACACAGTATAAACTCTGATAAACACTCACTCCTGTGTAAAATTTGATCCTGTTGGAAAAAAAAACAAAAGAAATTAATCTATATTACTATTAGATTCGATTCGTAAAGAACAAAGTTATTATTCATAAAATACCTAATTTGAATTAGAGATTTAATTCAGAAATAATTCGCTGTGCAAGACGAAACTGATACAATATCATTTTGTACAGTCTGATACCACAGTCACACTACACCTTGCGACCACTTTGCGACCACCTTAGAGCAAAGAACCCACACTCACCAGTGACGCCCAGACATCGGCAACCATTATTCTGGTAGCAAGAACGTCACGGGTGAGTGTGGGTTCTTTCGTCTAAGGTGGTCACAAGCTGCAGTGTGACTGGGGTATTAGCCTTCCGTTGATAGGTATGACACTATGTTATATCTGCCTAATGTGGTTGTTTTGTGTTGTTTGGTGTGTGTGTTGGTTGTTTTTTGGTGGTTGTTGCGTTGGTTCGAAAAATAATGGCGTTTTGTTTTGGGTGGTGTGGTTTTAGTGGGGTGTGTGTGGTGTTGGTTGTGTATATATATGGTTGTCTGATTCTGTTTTCAGCTGGGGGGGGGGGGGGGGAGGGGAGTGGAAGGGGCAAAAAAATGCCCACAGGTTCACTCATTGCACAACCGGAATTCACTAGTTACTCCCGCAGCGCTGTCTCTGTTTGTTGTTGTTGTTTTACGTCCTAGCAACATCTAAGGTCACGCTGTCTCTGAGACCGGGCTGGTGAACAACTCATTAGAAAAAGTGGCAAAAGGATGGGTAAATGAAATCAGCACATAAATACTTAATTTAAGAAGCAAAATATATTCTTCATATACATCTTAATATTTACCCGCTACTTTTGAGTTGAAAAATATAATAAAACATGTAGTTTAATGGGCATTAAAAGTGAAATCGACTGCATTCTGTGGTCGCCATCTTGGCTTTTTGCATTCTCTCCCATTTCACCAACTCCGTGCCAATTAGATAGAAGTAGCCATTAGATACTGGAACCAGAAATTCTACTTCCTGTTCCATAATAAAGCAATTTTCGCCGGTATTTAGACTATGTTGTCATTCAACCCTACTCTGCGTAGGGGTGAATATTTATCTAGACACTCATATACTGCGCTTGCTTGTTTGTTTGAGTTTTACGTCCTAGCAACATCTAAGGTCATATCAGTACGGCACCGTGCTTGCAATGCATAATTACCATAGTTCGGATGCATAGGAAATAAACAAAAGACTAGTAATTTTTGATTCACCGAGACTATATTTGAATAAAAACACATAAAAAAGCATCAATGCATACCATAATTTGAAAATTCCCAATTTTGACATGACAACAGTCTCAAACTGCCCCCCCCCCCCTTTCGCGCCTAGGGTTTGTGCCCGAAAATAATTTGAGGGCACGCAGAATGGGGGAGGGGGTCTGGAGGATTTGGTCTCTGCCTCTGCCTCCTTGAAGAACCCTTAAAAAAAAAAAAAGATCCCAACAATTTGAGGGTAGAGACGTACCCAGACGGGATGGCCGAATGAGTTGGAGCGTCCGTCTCCCGTGCTGGTAGATCGTGGGTTCGAACCTTGGTCGAGTCAAACCAATGACCTGAAAATTGGTGCTTGTCACTTCCTAGCCAGGCGCTCGGCATTATTAGGTGTTCTCTGTGGCGGAGTGGTTAGAGTGTCTGACTTTTTTCTAGGTCGGACTCCTAATCTGAAGGTCGGTGGTTCAATCCCCATCTCTGCCAATTTGGATTTCCACTGCTGTGTATAACTTACAGCGTCATCAAAGGCCAGTTGCTCTCATATCATGTCTATGTGGTGTGGGAGGTTAAAAATCCCTTTGGGCGGTAAAAGTGTAGACGCTGGCTTTCTATCGACAAACTGTCTAATGGTGAAAACAAGTCTATTCAGACTTATCCATGATAGGCAGTATAAATCTTCAAGGAAAAAAAAATTAGGACAGGGCAAGGGCTGGTGTGCTCAGTGTCAGGATAATGTGACTAAGTGGGATACCAGGTCATGGTGCCGGCGGCCTGGTTTCCTAGTGGGACAGCACTATAAAGTCGTCATGAGTGCGCACTGTTGCAAGTCGGTACCCGTCCTGATATGACCTTAGATGTTGCTAGGACGTAAAACAACAACAAACAAACAGACAAATGTACCCTCAGAAAATTTAAGGATACAGAATTTTACCAATTGTACCCTCTGTCAAAAACCCTGCCCCACCTCTACCTTCAGACCCAACTGGTTTCTGTCACCAGGGATGAAAGAGGTCTATGGAAAAAGAAAAAAACGGGGGGGAAAGCGGAAATATCTGATGAGATGTCTGTAAATAATTGAGAACACTGGAAACAGAACGTTGTTCCAATAATAGCACCCTTATGTTAGTAACTATTACCTTATAATATCAAAAAATTCCAGGATGAAAGTGACCAAGGAGGGGAATAAAAGGGAAATCAAAGGCGAGGTTGCTGATTATAGAGGGGGTGTAATGACACCACGAGACAACTTCCGGTGGCCATATTGAAAGATATCATGTCCCAAGACTTGCTAAATAAATTTAAGGGAAAAAATGTGCAAGAGTGCTGGGACCTGTTTCAAAATGTGTTATCAGGTGCTATCAAAAGGCACGTACCACTAAGAAAATTCACAACCAGGAAACAACCTCCCTGCTACTCCAGGGATATTACCACTGCCAGAAAATTGAAAAACAAAGCATGGAATGTCTACTTCAATAATAAGAAATTGGAAAATTGGGAAAAATACACTATCGCTAGGAATGGCGCAAATGACATTGTCAGTGGACACAAAGAGACTTTTGAGGACAAAATTCTCCAAGATATTAAAAATAACCCAAACAATTTCTGGAGTTATGCTTCACATAAATCAAAAAATGGCAATGGCATACCAGCTCTAGGCAATAGTGACGACGAATTAATCGTAGATGATGAAGGCAAAGCTGAACTACTCAATGAGTTCTTCGTCAGTGTGTTTACCAATGAAAATACGGATAATATCCCACCCTCTCCAGATTCAGGAGTCACAGAATTCATCAGTGACGGTGATATAACAGACGGTAAAGTAGACAAATTAATTGAAAAAATCCATGCAAAAATCATCAAAGAGTGTTCTGAGCAAATTGGACCTATTTTGACATCTCTATTCCGTAAAAGCCTATTTGAAAGGAAAATACCCAAATAATGGAAAGATGCTGATGTCAAACCCCTGCATGAAAAGGGACCAAAACACCTGGCATCAAATTATAGACCCGTGAGTTTAACCTCCTTGTGCTGTAAAATGCTAGAAAGAATAATCCGGGATCATGTCGTAGAACACTAGGATTGATATCTCCAGACCAACACGGATTCACTGGAGGCAAATCTTGCCTGACACAACTACTAGAAGAAGTGATGGAAATTTGGACTGACTGGTTGGATCATGGCCTGGCATGGGACAGCATCTATCTGGACTACTCCAAAGCCTTTGATAGTGTGCCTCACAAAAGACTATTAAACAAAATCAAAGCTCTGGGAATATCCGGATCAATTTCTGAATGGATACAGGACTTCCTGTCTGAGAGAAAGCAAATTATCCTCATTATGCCTATAATATGAAGAACGCTGTCCTGCAACAAGACAGCTATGAAAAGGACTTGGGCGTAACCTTCAACTCCCAACTCTCCTTTCAGAAACACATGAGGACTATCATCTCAAATGCTAACCAGAGAGTAGGAATAATTAAAAGAACTTTCCATCACCTCAACAAGAACAATTTTCTCATTCTATTTAAGTCTCTTGTTAGGCCAATTTTGGAATACTGTCCACAAATTTGGAGCCCAATTTTTCGGAAAGATATTCTGGAGATTGAAAAGGTTCAGAGACGTGCAACAAAATTAGTTGCAGTTATAAAGGACTTACCCTATGAACAACGGCTTAGGGAATTGAAACTTCCTACCCTTTCCTACAGAAGGAAAAGAAGTGACATAATTGAAGTATTTAAAATTATGAAAGGTTTTGATAATAGATATGAACCAATTTTTCACCTTGAATAAAAGAGAAGGCAGTCGGGGCCATACTCTCAAACTAGTAAAACCCAGAGCCATTTCAAAGTTAAGGCAACACAGTTTCTCAAACAGGATCATAAATATATGGAACAGTCTCCCACAAAATGTTATTGATGCCGAGTCAATAAATTCATTCAAGAACAGATTAGAAAAAGCATGGGTTGATGATCCAGGGAAATGTTACCCCTTATTCACCACATGCTACTAATTATTCCTTGTGTTGCATATTTACTTGAACTCAAGCAAAAATGAGAGACAAATAAGTGTTCACACTTCCTGTCTACCATTCGCTATTTCGCTATTTTGAAAGGCTTGGAACCACTGACATTGTGTTTATTTACCGATTTGTTGGTTATTTTGAACAGTTTTGAGCAGTTTGGCCTCAAAAGTTCAGGGAAAGGGTTTTTTTGATGGAGGGGAAGTATTTTTTTAATCATGTAGCCATACATCATTGCTAAAGAGCAGTATGTTGGGACTTTGGAAGCTCTGTCAAAGAATTAGAAAGGTTCAGGCAGTAACCGCTAGGTGGCACCACATACCTCTGTGGCCACCGACTAGGTAGACCCAGCGGTGGCTGTAGTGTTCTTGGTATAAGACAAGGGGCGCCATAGGTGGTATTAAGTGTAATCCAAGATGGCTAACCACTGAGTGTTGACGTCACGTGCACTCCCTCTATATGGTCATAACAAGGACGGAAGAACTCTCCAAGAATCGTCTGTACTGATGGGTCAGTGAAATGGAGCCAGGATCCCAGATAGCACACAGCCGTCGGGCCAACGTTGGCTATTGGTCGCACCGTCGCCACATATTTGTCACCGTCGGTGGCCCGCCACTGGGTTTCAATCGTTTTGCACATTTGGGCCACCGTCGAGCCACCGTCGGTGATGGCCCGCCGCTGGTTTTCAATCGTTTTGCACATTTGGGCCACCGTCGAGGCAAAGTCGGGCCGACGGTGGTGTCCCGCCGCTGGGTTTCAATCTTTTGCACATTTGGGCCACCGTCGAGCCAATGTCGGGCCGACGGTGATGGCCCGCCGCTGGTTTCAAACATTTTGCACATTTGTGCCACCGTCGGGCTGACGGTGATGGCCCGCCGCTGGGTTTCAATCTTTTGCACATCTTGGCCACCATCGGGCCAACGGTGGTGGTCCGCCGCTGGTTTCCATTCATTTTCCACACTTGGGCCACCGTCGAGCCGGCGGTGGTGTTCCGCGCATGTGCAGTTCTTTAAATTTGGTTTCCGGCTCGAGTCGCCAGCGGAACACGTGCGATCGTTGAGCAGCGTTCTTTTTCAACAAATAACTCCAGAAATCCAGTTTTGTTTATTAATATGTGTAGATTATTTTGTAAAAGTTTTGTAATTTATTACGATGTATTAATGGAATTATTTGTGTTAATACGATTTGAATTATCCGGTATGGTTTGTTGACGGTTCGACCTCGACTCAGTTCGAGTCGCCAGCGGAGCACGTGCGATCGTTGAGCAGCGGTCTTTTTCTACAAATAACTCCAGAAATCGCAGGAATTTTAAGGAATTATTTAACAGGTTTGTTTATTAATATGTTTAGATTATTTTGTAAAAGTTTTGTAATTTATTACGAAGTATTAATGGAATTATTCGTGTTAATACGATTTGAATTATCAGGTACGGAATGTTGACGAAGCACCGCCATCTTGGATTTTTTCCGGCAAACGCCGTAGGCCCGAGACAATATATTTATTCAAAATTAATAGAAAACCTTATAAATTTAATATAATCTTTTGGTAAAAATGTTTTCTATATGTGTACCAAGCGATTTGTTAATAGGTTTTGTGGTTTTATCACTTTTCCCTAACCACTTTTCACTAACCCTAACTCTAACTCTAACCCTAACGGTTAACCCATACAGAAAAAGTGAAATATCTCTAAAACCACACCACGTAAATGCTTATCCATTATGCTTATCCAGACACTGATCGAAACAGTCTTTGCCATATCCTATCTTATACTTATAGTATCTAGACCTAGTAATGCTGACGCCTGAGCGTCAAGGGTGCGAACAGATCTATCTCAGCAAAATACGTAGTCAGTACTGTGAGTACATCAGATGATCAGTACCTGTAGTAGTCTAGTTCAGACTAGTAATAGTATACTGTATAACAGTCATATAAATTGTAATAATCAATAGTGTCACACAATCCAGTGGCAGTGTCTACCACTGACACTGTACCAGTCCAGTGGCAGTGGCAGTGACGCAATGCCAATGGCCAATCATCCCAATCAATGTCAGAATTAGAACTAAAAGGCAGGTTGTGTGTCGATCACTAACTGCCATTATAAACTACATCCACTTTCTTTATTTTTGATACATACAGCACAAGTAGTGTCCAGGGCAGTGCCAGTTGATACTACTCTACAGCCACAAGTTACCTTTGATCATCCAGGTACATCTCGTCGAAAGCAAAAGGTGGTTATTGAAAAGTTTCATCTTTGGTTTCTTGTGCAGAAGACTCTTGAACCTGGACGATATTAGGAATCCGGCAGCTGCAACCAGGACACCAGCACCGGCGGAAAGTGCCAGTAATATAGCCCGATCAGCCATTATTATGTATTATTGCCACTCGCCAATACACGAAAAATAAAACTTCAATGACGAGACACACATGTTTACAATGCCAGCCCAACACTCGTTGCAACGCGTACACTCAACACCGCCGCACCGCCACTTCTGGTCATTGCAGCCGGTTACTACTAATGCCTCACTCGACGCAGAAGCGTGACGTCATTTTTGCGGGAACCGCTGAAAGTTGGACCTTGGGCGTTCTGTGTATTATTTGGGTGTGGTTACAAAAGGCACTTTTGAATCATGTTTGAAGAATGTGAAATATGCACCGTGATTACATCGACAGCGCTAGGCGCCTGTATGGCGGTGCTTGCGATGAAATTTCTTAACCGCCGCAGCCAGAGGACTCGGAACCAGACTAAGCAAAGGCCGTGGAATACTGTAGCTAAACTGTATCATACGCCTTCCTTTTTGTCGTCAAGATGTACATGGTTAGTTGAAGGTATGTCAAGCGAGGTAACTGGGGCAACGGGTCATGGAGAGAGAGATCACTTGCTATCCGGTGGGACACTTCCATTCAAATGCATTGTTTACGGCCGTGAGCAAATCTTCATACAGAAGAAGTCAAATATCTCCCAAATTACACCATCTAGAAACAAATCGCTTGGTACACATATAGAAAACATCTTTACCATAAAGGCTATATTAAATTTATACGGTTAGGATTCTTGAATTCTATTAATTTTGAATAAAACTAACGTTTTGCACTGCGCGTACTTTCAAACTCAAGGCATTGTCAATGGTCGTGAGCAATCTTCATACAGAAAATACAGAAGAAGTCAAATATCTCTCAAATTACACCATCTAGAAACAAATCGTTTGGTACACATATAGAAAACATCTTTACCAAAAACATTATATTAAATTTATAAGGTTAGTGACGATACTGTTCGATTTTGACGCATGTGCAGAAGCGATGTGTCCCTCGCAAACTGGTGTCCCTGGGAAACCGCAACACCGGACCACACTTCATCCACACCTCTCTCTATCTACTCTCTGCTGGCCTTGCTCCTCCTTGATAATGTCTGAAAAGAGTTCCAGGACTGATGGGGAGCCCACCAGCATTTCACTTCCTACTCTTACTCTGTCCGTGTCTTTGGCTCGCCGGCTGGTCACCATAGAACAAAGAGACATGGTCATTTGATTCAACTCTCCACCTTTCTCTTTCCTGTACTCTACCCTTTTCTTTCCTTCCAGGGTTACTTCTCCCCCTGATCAAGGGAGTTGTTTGCTTGGGTGGGGCCCTTTACCTTATCGTTTCTCTCGCTTTGTTCTTGTTGCTGGAACTGCTGGACCCACCTTTACCCATCCCTTCCTCCTGAACCCTTGCTGCTGTTGACTGGATACGAGTGCTCTGCTACCGCCATGACCCGTTATCCCACTCAGTCACATTGTCCTGACACTGAGCCAAACAATCATTGCCCTATCCTATTTCTTTTGGTAAATATGTTTATTCTCCTGAATAAGTCTTTTGTCAGTGCCGAAGCACTGGTCTTCCAGCCATTTTTCAATTCAGGGTTATTTACACAAAAGGTATATAGAATAAGGTGTACAATACCTGTTGAATACACAATTTGCACTATGTAACACAATGAAATTCTGAAACCCAAATGTTCCATAACAATATGGTACAGTAATGTCATATAACCAGATCAATATTAGTCAGATCAATGTGAGTATTTACATAGTATTTAGAATGTAAGCAGAAGTTATCTTCCGTATTCAGTTAGTAAACTTGTAGTAAGTTTTAATGTTCAGTTGCAGTTAGGCAAGCGGTATATAAATGTTGGTTTGTTAGGAAAATTCTAGTGTAACTCTAATGTAGTTAGTTATGTGAGTTTATGAAATATGTTGTTGGGGTGGGGTTGTTAATAATACACGGACCAGCTGTGACCAGTGAAGCAGTGGGACCAATCCCAGTGCATTTAGGTCTTAAATGTTACATTTTTACCTGGACTGTCTCTGTCATCGTATATGGTTGACTGGAGATAAAAGAGGAACAGCAACAAATGAAAAAAGTGGGGGGTGGGGGGGGGGTGGGAGAAACCGAGGCTGAGGGTTTGGTGGTCTGCCACTTACGGTATGGTGACGCCATGGAACATACTTTACTGCAACTGCATAAGGGCCTGCCCAATCCGATGTACTCTTAGTGAGTTTTTAAATTCTAGGTAAGAGGATGCTGCCCTGGTTCTGGTTGGTAGGTTGTTCCACATCATGCTGCCTTTGTAAATTGGTGCTTTAATTAGTTTGTTTGTGGAAGGCTTGGGGACTTTGAGTAGAGTGGAATCAGCCCGTCTAGTATTCCTTTTTGTGTTTTCTATATATTGGGTATCTCTGGCTTTTCTGTACATAAGTGATAGGAGATGTGAATCTCTTCTAACCATTAGGTAATCTAGGTTTGCTTTGTCGTGAATTTCCTGGACACTTAGTGTTTTGCCCCAATAAATTGTTCTTAACGCCCGGTTTTGGATCCTTTGTAGCTTAGTCAGTTGCTGCTTTGTGAGCAATCCATAAATTATAGCATTATAGTCTATTATTGGTAGAACTGTTGATTTATATAGCAGTAGGGCAGTAGCAGTAGGGTGTGAGTGGTGTTGTATGCTCAGCACAGTGGCTTGCTTCATAAATAAACCCTACCAAACATGCTGTTCTTGCCCTTGCTGCAGTGGAGGGGAAAGACATTCCATTTGCCATTTACACAATGACTTTATAGCCTCAGTGGTCAGTGGGTTTATAAGGCACCCATCTACAGGCTTCAGGGTTCCCATGGCAACCCTAGTGATAGTTAGTGACGGTTTCATAGTTTACTGGTCCCTTGATGTATCTAATATAGGCCCTAATCTAGTTAATGTTGGTAGAGCGTGGGCCTCGCATGCGGAAGGTCAGGAATTTGGTTCCCGGTTGAGTCAAACCAATGACTTATAAAATTGATAGTGCTAGGCGCCTGTATGGCGGTGCTTGCGATGAAATTTCTTAACCGCCGCAGCCAGAGGACTCGGAACCAGACTAAGCAAAGGCCGTGGAATACTGGCGCATGGCATAAATAGGATAGGGCAAGGACTGGTTAGCTCAGTGTCAGGATAATGTGACTGAGTGTAATATCAGGTCATGGTGCTGGTGGCCTGATTTCCCAGTGGGGCAGCACTATAAAGCCACCATGAGTGCGCACTGTCACAAGTCGGTAACCATCCTGATATGACCTTAGATGTTGCCAGGATGTAAAACTCCAACAATCAACCAACCAGTTGATTAAACAAGCACAGCATACATTATTGATATAAATTTGTCTATGCGCAAAAGGTTCTGGAGCAAGATACAGACGTACATGATTCGTTCAATATTAAATAAGAAATAAACAAGGAGAGGCGGAATAAATAATAATAATAATAATAAAGCAGGCACCGCTAATTTATGTTCATATAATAAATTATATTACAAATAACAAGGGTGGTTTGGGTGATCATTAAGGGGTGATATACGAGAGTGCTACCTGCCTCCTCCATTCGCCCCATTTTTTGTTGTTGGTCCATTAGTTGTTTAAGCAGGGGAAATTTCAGTCATAGCTGACTGGTCTTCCTCATTCCACTGCTGGTCGATAGAAAGCCCGAGCCTACACTTTTACCGACCCAAGGGATTTTTAACCTCCCATACCACATAGACATGGTATGAGAGCAACCAGCCTTTGATGACGCTGTAAGTTATACACAGTGGTGGAAATCCAAATTGGCAGAGCTGGGGGCACGGGGAATCGAACTGCCGACCCTCAGATTAGGAGTCTGACCTAGAAAAAAGTCAGACACTCTAACCACTCCGCCACAGAGAACGCCGATTTTGCTTTATAGCTGCTAGTCCAATGAAGCATCAGATTTTCAAAACCAAAACAGTTATCTACATTTGATTCTACATATCTATCTTAGATACTGATGCATTTATTAAGCATGTGTTGCCAAATAGAAGGGAATGCAGAGGCAATTTAATATAACCTGTTAGTTCTGAAGCCTATGGTGTCCGAGTTTTGGCGTGCTTGCCAAAACTAATTTGACGCGTTTACGTTTAAAATATCTCAAAGGTTAGCCATTCAAAATAAATGTTACTTCAAAATAAAGTAAGGTAGATAATAACAATCAATTTACTATATTTATCTCAGAAAAATTAAAGAAATTCAAAACCATCGGACTAGGCAACTTTAATAAACTGTAATGGAGGGTCTTTAGGTTTAGCATGGAATAATAAAAGCAACCATATTTGCTGTCAAGTATGATAAGGTACCACAATATATATATATCAATTTTACCTCGGTACTACGCCTCTGGCTGCTCGTAGCCCAGGGAGAAGGAAGCACATCTGGCCAGCAATTAGCATAATCAGCTCAAAGCAGGAGGACGTCTTGTGAGCAGTTCTGGCAGTTTTTCTACATTTACTACTAAACCAAACAGGTTAGTATCTTTCAAACTCGATACGTTGGTTTAGTTCATTTTAGCATTCACATACAAAGTTTTTTGAAACCTTTCGATAAGTTATTACTGTTTTACAGCTGAGTTTCAATCATATTTGGCATGATCGATAGAACAATGTTTCCATTATTTGGCTACTAATTAAGCGCCCATTGCCAAACGGAGAGATGTTGGCAGGAGCCAGTTACATCGTTAGGGATTCATTCCCTGGGTTTCAATAAGATACCTCTGAGTCCTATAGTATTTTCTTTAACTTGTTGGCGAAGAAAGCCACAGGTGGGAGAAATTTATAGGTAGTTAAAGTGTAGGAGGGCACCACTACACGGGTCCCTACCCCTCGTTTGGATCGGTTGGTTACCCATACTATCATCCTGTGACTGTCTGTCAGTCATATGCCTGCGTTAAAAATTGATTTAGCGCCATAAATACACACCTAGTATAATTGTACATGTTGCCGGTAACATGCATAATTCAAAACGCTGACCATGGGCCCATAGTAATGCATCCTAGCTACAAAAATATGGTCTGGAATTCGTTAACCCGGCAGAGTTGATTTCCGGTCACCCGAGCCCCGTTGAATCATTCTTCACCGTATCACCGAGCTGTAACGACCAGGATGTCTCACAGCAAGAAGCTTCAAAGTTGAAAGTTTGATATTGTCGTGAAGAGAGAACTGGTATAATTATACTCTAATTATCAATGTGCTATTCATTGTTCTTTTTACTTACAATTTCGGAGCCATGGCTACAAAGCGGAGTAAGGCAGAAGCAACTCACACACTCAGTGCTAATGAAGAGGCCACACCGCCGACGCAGGTACAAAGGTCGCCATCGCCACAACAAAGGGATTCTGAGGAGGCGGGGGGTATGACACCGGCCGAGGCCAAGCTGATAGGGACCTAGACCAGCAGGTTGCCAGGCTAGTGCAACAGAAGATGGAAGAAATGTTACCATCAAGAGCGGGTACGTCAAAGAAAAGGCGAACCAAGGTTCCGCTAGACTCTGATGGGTCGGAATGGGAGGACCTCTCTGAAAATCAGGCCTCAACAGACGACGACTCAGAGGAGGAGGTGTTTGTGTCGGCACGGAAGTGCAAACAGATAAAGAGACAATTCCTCAGAAGGAGAGGAGTACACAAGAGCCCGTAAAAAGAATCCCCTCATGAAGAAGGGTAAGAAAAAGTCCAAGAAGAGGAGGAAACACAAATCCTCCTCCTCGGACTCATCATCAGACTCATCGACTACGAGTTCAGACTCCAACGACAAGCACTCGGGGAAAATAGCTAAATCGTGTGGGAAAGAAACGAAAAAGTGTAAGGTGCAGAGATGCAAGAAAATAAACATTACAACGATCATGAGGAAGACCATTCAAGGGCACTTTAACACCTTCAAACCAGCCAAGGTCATAATCAAGATGGCGGAGAAATTTACAAGGATTAAAGGGATCCTGGAATCCGCCATCAAAGAGATGGATCCTGAGGTGAAACTCGGTGAAGAGAGGAAAAACTTTGAGATGGCTCTCCACACGGTACACAAAGGGGTACTCTCTGCTCTTACAGCCATTGCACCCATCGCCAACAGGATGATGGCAGAGAACAAGTTCTCGTCAGTTTGTGACGATATGAATGGAGGGATTGTGTTACTAACAGTAACCAGCAACTTCCTCTCCTACAGGAGGTTTGAGACACATGGAAACTGACAAAAAGAAATTGGCTGACGGCAACTCCAACTGCTTCAAGAAGCTGAGGCAGGATTTTCGCAACTGAAGAACCAGCCAACGGGGAGGCCGGTTCGGGATCAACTTCAGCTTCCAAGCCAGAGGAAGGGGCTAGAGGCAGTCGTTCGGCTGGAAAGATGGGAACAGGCCCTTCAAGAGGGAGTTCAACACTAGAAGCCATTCCCCCGCCCAGGGAACAAATAGAAGTGGCGACTCAGACAATCGCAGTAAGCAATACCTTTCAAGGGGGTAACCTCAATAACTGTCTTTCAGAATGGAATAAAGTTACAGATAACTTAACTATCCTTAGCCTAGCAGAAGGGGTAACGATCCCGTTAATAGAAGAACCTATTAAAATTACAATACCATTTCCATATCGGTTTCACAGTTCAGAACGCGAAGCATTAAACAATCAAGTCCTTAAGTTTTGCGAAAAGGACATTATAGAACCAGCACTGGGAAATTCATTTAGAATATTTTCTTAGGACCAAAACCAAACGGAGATGTTAGACTAATTTTGGACCTAACTTTAGTTAACAAATTCATAGAATTGTTAGAAACAGCGAGAGACTTCGTCACACAAGGCGCTTGGCTAGCCAGCATTAACCTTAAAGATGCTTGCTACACGGTACCCATCTATAAACATGATCGAAAGTATTTAAGATTCTGTTGGAATGGCAAACTTAATGAGTTCACGTGTATGCCGAATGGACTGGCCTGCTGTGCATGCATTTTCACAAGGTTACTCAAATTAATTTTCTCCCTTATGGCTAGGAAAGGACATCATGTTTCCTTACATTGACAATTCATTTATTGTCGCGCAAACACAACAACAATGCCAAACAGTAGTAGATAAATTATGTAAAACATTTACAAATTTAGGTTTCTATATACATGAAATTAATCAGTACTAAGCCAACAAACAAATTAAAATTTCTGGGGTTCTTTATTGACACCATAAAAATGACTTATTTCATGAACAGAACAAAAAGTTAATAAATTCATAACAACATCAAACCAATTATTACAATTGAACAAACCAAAAATACAACAAGTCGCAGTATTGATAGGAATAATGATTGCCTACGCACCAGCTAACTAATATGGCCAGGCCCATATCAAATCCTTAGAGATAAAAACTTGGCTCTGGCTCGCAATAACGGAAATTTCGAGCGGCCTATGACAATTTCGCTAGAAGGCCAAAACGATATAATTTGGTGGCTTTCACACATAAACAACTCACCCAACCCAATTAGGATGGGAGAGCGTAAAACTATGGTCACAACAGATGCTTCCTTGGAAGGCTTGGGGGCCCATAGAGATGAAATCTCCGACCACATTAATGTATTAGAGCTTAGAGCCATTTACCTAGGACTCTGCAGTCTGATTCACATCCCTAAAAATCATGTAAGAGTTCTAACAGATAACACAACATCTATCGCTTACATTCGTAATATGGGAGGGACTCGCTCCAAACCATGTAACAATCTGGCTAAACTCATTTGGGATTGGGCAGAGAAACATGAAATATGGCTAACAGTAGCACATATTAGAGGCAGCCAAAACACTTTGGCTGACAGGAAAAGCCGACACTTCCATGACCATTTAGAATGGTCATTGAACCACAACATTTTCAACAGTATTTGTCACAAATGGGGCAAGCCAGACATGCAACAACAAAAAGTTACCAAAATATGTGTCTTGGCATCCAGAGCCAGAAGCTTGGAGAGTAGATGCATTTTCACTAATTTGGAATAATAAATTCTATTACATATAACCCCCATTCAGCATTATCAGCAGAGTGGCCAGGAAGATCAAGATGGATCACACTCACGCAGTACTCATAGTACCAGTATGGGAAACGCAACCATGGCTAGCGGCAATAACATCAGCGGCAAAAGACTTGATGAGCTTCCCAAGGGAAAGGAACAACCTTCAACATCAAGGACCACTAACGTCCACGGAGATGTGTCGACAACACCCCTTCTGGCATTCCTTTTCTCAGGAAACATTTAGAACAATTTGACAATATGTCATGGCCTAGCAACAGACATCTGTCAATGAAAGACCTAGGATTTAAATTAGTAGTTTTATTACTGCTAGTTACAGGACACAGAGGCCAAACCATTGTGGCACTTTCACTAAATGGACTAGAAATCATCATCATCATCATCATCATGCTGTCGGTCGCGATGCGACAAAGACTGCTTTCATTACTTGACTGCCGCCCTCCATTTAGCTCTCTGCTGTGAGAGTTGCGTCCATGAGTCGGTCTTCATTTCATGAAAGCTGCCTGCAAAAGTGTTGAAGTGCTGCTGGCTTTTGCAAGTTACCAGCGGCACTCTCTCGGGGAGCAAATAGAGGTTTCACACCGGCAAGAACATGTCAAGACAGGCACAAAACTATTTGTCCCTGCAGTGGCTGGTCGGGAGATGTTGGGAGTTCCATACATCAACCGCCCTTTAATGCTGCCACAGTGACATGGTTTTCTGTTTAGGGTTTGCTCCCTTAGCCTTCGGTTCTGTCAAGGACCTGTACCACAAGGCAGTGATTTAGAACTCTGCAAGGCAGGGGCATCAAACTCCCTGAGGTATTGCTATACCTGCATACCTTTGTACAGATATGAGTAGCATATATATAGTATCAGAACATATTGAGGAATTTAGGTGTCTCGACTAGAAATAGATAGGGATGAAGCTACATTTGATTTACAGACATTACTTAAATCAAATCATACAGGGGACCCACTGTCCACAGTACATGTTACTAGTTTTCCGGAGGATAAACGGATATGTGTAGTTTCGGCCATTAGGGCTTATATATCCAAGTCACACAGAATTAGAGATTCCAGACAACTACTAATCAGCTTTATACGGCCACATAAAGCTATCTCGAGAGACACTCTCGCAAGGTGGACTATCAAGGTGCTTAAACAAGCAGGAGTCAACACTGGATGCTATGTGTCTCACTCAAAGCGTGGAGCCATGGTCTCCAAGGCAAGACAATTAGGAATCTCAGTCAAGAGAATTCTTGCACACGCTGGGTGGAAGACGGCTAGATCGTTTGCAAAACATTACAACAAACGACTGGAAAAGTCAAGCGGCATGGCGACACGCCTACTCAAAAACTAAAAGCAGGTGAGGAACAATATTCAATTATGTACTCATATATATATACATAGAATGGTTACAACATTAAAGGATAAAAGGATAAAACAAATGAGATTACGTAAAATTCTCACTGGGCTACAAGTAGCCAGAGGCGAAGTACCCAGGTAAAATAGTATAGTTATACAAATTTTACATGGGTATAGATGATGGATAACTGGTGTTTTCCCGAGGTACTAGCCTCAGATAGTCGTGGGTCAGGGCCCACCCACCCTACTCACCCGACCCACCCTACCCACCCTACCCTACCATGACTATCATTTTCACTGGAACCAAATCGAAAACACAATAAGTATCCATATAGAGTCAAATCATTTTTTTATCCTAAAAAGTACATAAAAGTTTGCTGGACTGTCTTAAATTATTTATGGCGAATATCAGATTTATGAGAATATCGGACTGGATAGTGAAATCAGTAAATCGTTAGCTTCCTGTGTATGATTGATTGTTGGTGTTTTACGTCCTGGCAACATGTAAGGTAATATCAGGACAGGCACCGACTTGTGATAGTGTGGACTCATGTCAACTTTATAATGCTGCCCCACAGGGAGACCAGCTCACCAGAACTATGACCTAATATCCCACTCAGTCACATTATCCTGACACTGAGCTAACCAGTTCTTGCTCTATCCTAATAATCTGATCGTCTGGTTAGGAAGCGACAAGTTTACATTTTTACGTCATTGGTTTGACTCGTCCAGGTTTCGAACCTGTGGGTTCAAATCACACGATCTACCAAAGTGGGAGATGGATGCTCAACTCATTCGGCCATCCCATTTGGTTGAGCGGTGACTTAGCAAATTGGTACTTTGTCGGGGCTAACCTTGACAATGTCCGGCTTTTCTAAGATTAAGCAAGGACTGGTTAGCACAGTATCACGATAATGTGACTGAGAGATATAGGATCATGGTACTGCCACGATGGTCTCCCAGTTTGACAGTGCTATAAAGCAGCAATGAGTGCGCACTGTTAGAAGTTGGTACCCACCCTGATATGACATTAGATGTAAAACCCCAACAAACAAACAATATTGATATCACAAAGCGTTTGCGCTGACATTGACCAGGGGCCGTATGCACCAAGCATTTGACAAAGTACATCATAAGAAACTCATAAGAAACTCATAGAAGCTCTACAAAAAATCGGTCTAGACGGTAAGGATGTTCGGCTTGTGGCCAACCTCTACTGGGAACAGTATGCTGCTGTAAGAATTGGAGACTCATTGACACCAGAAGTGAAGATCAAATGTGGAGTGCGACAAGGATGTGTTCTATCACCTAGTCTTTTCAACATTTATACAGAAATGATTCTCAGAAAAATAGATGACATCATAGGAATAAATGTTGGAGGTGGAAATATCAATAACACAAGATACGCAGACGATACAGCACTGCTAGCCTTAATGTCAAATCGACTACAAGATATAGTGGATGAAGTAAAATAAAAAAGTGAGAGATGTGGCCTCAGAATGAATGTAAAGAAGACAAAATCCATGGTTGTCAGCAGAAAGGAATACAAACCAAGAGCAGAGATAACAGTTAATGGTGTAATCTTGGAGCAGGTAGAGTCATTTGTGTATCTGGGCCATTTAATAACTAGTGATGGCGGATGTGCAAGAGAGATTAAACGGAGAATAAACATTGCCAAAACAACATTTCTAAAGATGCAGAAAGTACTAACATCTACAGACATAAATATAAAAACAAGACTCCAACTGCTAAAATGTTATGTGGTCTACACTTTTATATTGCTGCGAGACATGGACTTTGAAGAAAGCAATAACAACAAAGCTTGAGGCATTTGAAATGTGGCAATACAGAAGAATGTTAAAAATTCCATGGACAGCAATGATAAGCAACGTGAAGGTCCTAACAAGAATGAAAATAAAGAGACAGATAATACAAACGATCAAAAACAGAAAAATTTAATACTTTGGCCACATGATACGACACCAGGAATCACAGAGAAGAATACTGGAAGGGAAGATAGAAGGGGGACCAAGAGGGAGAAGGAGAACAACATGGATGGACAACATCACTGAGTGGACAGCAATGAGCTATGCGGAATGTATGAGAGGAACGAATGACAGGAAGAGATGGAGGTCCATTGCAGGCAACCTTCTTCGAGAAGACGGCACCCGTTGATTGATTGATTGTATTTGTTATGCAGGTGTTATAATTTTGGTGCCTGTCTAGGTCCACTCCTAGATAGCGATAGCTGTCTACTGACTCAAGTTGACCATCCCCCAGTTGGCAGTTTAACTTTACGTTTTTGGGGTGCCTGGTACTGAACAGTACCGGTTTTGATTTATTTGAATTTATTGTTATTTTGTTTATTTGGCACCATTCATTTTACTTCAATAGTGTTTTATTTAGGGTTGCTTCTAGTTCCTCGGGTGATTTGGTAGCCGCGTAGACCACTGTCTCATCAGCGTACAAAAGCAGGTGTTCTGTTTCTAACCAATTATTGAGGTCATTTATGTAAATTAGGAACAAGAGGGGGGCCCAACATGGACCCCTGCAGTACTCCGTAGTGTAAGTATTCGTCCCCCGATGTGGCCCCATTTGCTATAGTGCATTATTTCCGGTTTAGCAGGTAGTCATTACCAAGTCTCCTGTTTTCCCTTTTATCCCCATTCAGGTTAATTTATTTTTTAATGTGGTGTGGTCCACCATGTCAAAGGATTTGCTAAAGTCTATGACCGCTGCCCCCACCATGTTCTTTTGATTTATTTTGCTTGCAATGTCATTGGTTAACTTAGCCATGGTTTTAGTTGTTGAGGGATTTTTTCTAAACCCACCTTGTTTGTTATTTATCATTTGGTGCTCGTTTAGGTAATTCGTTACTAGGATGTGAAACTCCAACAAGCAACCAACATTTAACTAACTTTTTAGGGTTAGGGGTAGGGTTGAAGTCCCGATAGATCATACTTTAAAGCTGCATAGTCCGATGAAGCATTACCTTCTCCATTAACTTGCCGGGTGCTGGTAGGATAGAGATAGGCCTGTAGTTACCTAATGATTGTCTGTCCCCTCCTTTGTGGAGAGGAGTGACCTTAGCTGTTTTCCAGCAGCTTATGAAAGACCTTCCAGCGAATGATTTATTGAAGAGATCACATATTATATTTGGGATGCAGCCGAGTGCATCCTTCAGTATTGTGCTGGAGATGTAGTCAATGTCTGATGGCTTGCTGCAGTCAATATTTTTTATTAGGTCGCTTATTTCTTGTATTGTGGTTGAGCATGTGTCAATTGGTGTGTGTAGTTCTGGTGCTTTGGTGTCCCAGTTTGTATTGAATTTTTCTGCCCCTTATGGTCGAAAATCATGGTTTCAGCTATTTCTGTGTTACTGAGTTCCTTTCCATCCTCAGCACATAAGGTGATATTTTCTTAGTTTTTTTACGTTTTCCCAGATATTATGTGAGTTTTTCCCCCATTGCTGGTCCTGTTTGATGATGAACCATCTGTTGGCTTTACTCACTGCCTTCTGGCTTTGGTTTCTCGATTTGTGGTAATTATCTATATTTGTCTGAAGCCCGCTTTCTTGGGCTAATTTCCGGTTATTGTATTTCATCATGATTATGTTTATCAGTTCCAGTGTAACCCATAGTTCTTGGTTTGCTTTTATTAAAATTTTTGTGATTGGACAGCTGTTGTCCAGATGTTTGCGTATCTCCCTCCAGGATGGTGTCCCATTGATTGTTTATATTTTGATCAGTTTGGGGAAGGGGTTCTATATTGGCCTTTAGGTGAGCTTCTAATGCTTATTTTGTGTAGTTCTTGTAAGATCTACCTATACATATATGGTTTTGGTAATGGTTAAACAAAATTTCAGGTGACATATATATATATATATATTTACCTCGGTATACAGCCTCAGGCTAGCCTCAGGCTAGGGAGAGGGAAGCACATCCGGTCCAGCAATTAGCATAAATAACTCACGACCGGAGGACGCTCGTGAGTTGCTCCAGTTGGATTTATCTACAACAAGCTAATAACTGTAAGTAAACGTGATTATTTTGGTTAAGCTTGTTTATGATGCAATTTAGCATCTAGATTGGAAAGTTCAGAACTTTCGTACTTCCAGTTTGGACAAGATTAGCATTTCAAATATTGAATCGGATAGAACAAAGGATTCCTTTGTGTTTTGTTTCCATGATTCTATCAACCCGCTTTGAACGGGTAGAGATGTTGGCACGGTCACATCTCCTGTGGAGATTCCTTCGGACCCTAATAGAGGGTGTTGTTGGGGATGATCCTGGGTTTCTTTTATAGATTCCCCTTTTAAAATAAGGCGTTTCTCCGAGTTTTGTAGCATTTTCTCTCACTTGCTGGCGCAGAAGCCGTGGGTGGGAGAAGTGTACGCGACAGAGAGATGGGAGGTTCTAGAAGCCTACCCCACATATGGTTGGTTTCGATACCCCAAAAACCTACGATAAACTTTGCTTACCACACCTGTATTGAGAACGGTGTAAATACGTTACTCATTACCACATAGATCCTCAACCCAGGTTTACCTGGCGTCACTTTGGTGTTCAGTTGAGTTGATTCCGGTTTAATAAGTTTCCTTTTTTGGTTACAGACTACCGATCGCTACAAAGCGAAGCAAACCGCCGCCCGCTGCTGCGGAGGTACCCATGCCTACCGGCTACGATACGTCACCAGATCGGACAGCTCCCCCGTCACCACAGCCGGGGGCCGACCTGCTCTCAGATAGAGAGAGTGACGAGGGAGTCGCTTACCCGGGAGACCTCACACAGCAGGTCAATAGGTTGGTGGAGCAAAGGATGAGAGAACTCCACAGTAAGGACTCAATCCATCAATTCCCGCCCGTTGAGTCGGATTGGCAAGATGTCTCTGACTTTGAATAGACAGACTCGGCCATTGAGGCCCCGCGGCCTAAGACGAGGAAGCGTAAGCGCCCAGTAAGTTCGTCAGGTGATGAGTTCACCAAAGCCACAAAGGGCAAGAAGGTCAAGAAACCTAAGAAGAAGAGTAAAAAGAAAAAGAAAGACTCATCTTTGGATTCTTCCTCCGACTCATCGTCTACTGAGTCGGACTCTGACACGGAAACGGCTGGCATTTATGCCAAGATTGGCGGCAAGATCCGTAAGCGGTGCCCGCTCCAAAAAGCTAAGAAAGTTAAGACTACTACCATGATGCGTGAGACCATTAAGGGTCACTTCAACACTTTCAAGCCGGCAGAAGTGATAAATAAGATCACAGAGCAAATTTCCGGAATTAAAGGGATCCCAGACAGTGTGGTGAAAGAAATGGACGCGGGTATTCACCTTAATGAAGAAAAGAAACAGTTTGAGGCGGCATTGTTTACAGTCCATAAGGCAGTGTTAGGTGTCTTAGCTACGGTCGTCCCAGTCGCTACCCGCCCTGATATGACCTTAGATGTTGCTAGGACGTAAAACAACAACAAACAAACAAACAATCCCAGTCGCTAACCGTATGCAGACCGAGAACAAGTTCTCGTCGCTTGCCAGAGGCATGGATAAGGGCATGGCCCTACTCACAGCTGCCAGTAACTTTTTGAGTTACCGCAGATATGAAAATGTCTTCAAGGCAGTGACCACGCAGGCCGGAAAGGAAGTGGCCAGATCCAAAAAGGTTATGGACAACGATGGCAAAGAGTACACACTCTTTTTGCCACCCAAGCCCGTCAAGGGTAAACCCTTGGATAAGGGGAAGATGTTTGGTGGACAACTTCCCTACCTCTTCAAGGAAGTCGAGGCGGAGACAAAAAGTGGCCGCAACCTGGAACCAGTCAGGAAAGCAGACACCTCCCGGTATCGTCGACCACAAGGGGATTTTCGTCCCCGACGAGGAGCCAGAGCTGGCAGGTCCGGCCCCTCCTACGGCTATGTGCCACGAGGCAGAGGTCGGGGCGACAGGCAAGGCTGGAACGACGGCAACCGCCCGTTCCGGAAGGAGTTTGCCCCGAAACAACCCTTCCCACACCCAGGCAGCAAGTAACTATTGCTACTCAAACGACTGGGTTAACAGACATGGTGGCTGAATCTACACAAACAGATGTAAGAAACTTTTGTGCAGGAAACATATTTAACTGTTTCTCTACTTGGTGTGAAATTACTAGTGATGTAAACATTTTAGACATAGTAACTGGTGTTAAGATTCCCTTTATTGAAGTCCCAGTGCAACAACGAGTACCTTTCCCGTATAGGTTTAATAATGAAGAAAAACAAGCGTTATCTGAACAAGTTACACTTTTTCAGTCAAAAGGCATTATTGAGGAGGTGATTCACACTCCAGGGGAATTTATTTCCAATATTTTTTCCAGGCCTAAGCCTAATGGAGATATTCGAATGATTTTAGATTTAACTAAGTTAAATGATCTTGTAGAATATCAACATTTTAAAATGTTTTCCCTTGACACTGCCAGGGACTTGGTTACACCTGACGCATGGATGGCCAGTGTAGATTTACAAGATGCTTATTATACAGTTCCGATATTTGAAGAACACCGGAAATTCTTAAGATTTATTTGGAATGACACACTTTTCCAATTCATGTGTATGACAAATGGCTTAGCGTGTGCTCCACGTCTTTTTACAAAATTACTGAAGCCTATTTTTTCGGCCATGGCGAAGAAGGGTCATACTATGTTCCCTTATATTGATGATTCTTTCATTGTTTCACAATCGTTTAATGACTGTCAACACGCTGTTGATGACCTATGTTCTCTTTTGACAAAGCTAGGTTTTTATTTAAATCATAAGAAGTCGGTTTTTATGCCGACTACCAAACTTAAATGTTTGGGATTTATTATTAATACACGGCTTATGACTGTTTCACTTCCTGATAACAAACTTATAAAGTTTCAAGATACAGCGACCCGCTTGGTCGCCTTAAGTAGGCCAAAGATAAGACAGGTCGCGGTGCTAGTCGGTATACTGATAGCATATGCCCTGGCTATTCTATATGGCAAAGCACACATAAAATCTTTGGAAATAGATAAGAATTTAGGGTTAGCTCACACAAAAGGTAATTTCGAAAGGAAAATGTTTATTTCAGAAGATGGAATGAATGATATTAACTGGTGGTTTAATAATATTCAAAATTCACCTAACCCCATACGGATGAATGAACCCAACACAGTAGTTACTACTGATGCCTCACTAGAAGGTTGGGGGGCACATTGCGATTCAGTGGCAACAGGTGGACGATGGTTGCAAGAAGAGAGTTCAGACCATATTAATGTGTTGGAACTAAGGGCCATTTACTTAGGCCTTGCTAGCCTGGTTAAGATACCACGTAGACACGTTCGTATTTTAACGGACAATACGACCGCAATGGCGTATGTACGGAATATGGGTGGGACAAAGTCCAGACCATGCAATGAAATAGCAAGGCTAATTTGGGATTGGGCCCAACTAAATGACGTTTGGTTAACTGTGGCTTATATCCCCGGCGCACAAAATACATTAGCTGATCATAAAAGCAGAAATTTTTATGACCATTTAGAATGGTCCCTCAACCCACGAATTTTCAGCACTGTGTGTCAGAAATGGGGCCAACCTGAAGTTGACTTATTTGCTTCACGTAATAATTGTAAAATTGACAAGTATGTGTCATGGCATCCAGAGCCAGATTCCTGGCAAATAGATGCTTTTTTCTTTAACGTGGTCTCCCGTGCTGGTAGATCGTGGGGTCGTGGGTTTGAGTCCCGGTCGAGTCAAACCAATGACTTTAAAATTGATACTTGTCGCTTCCTAGCCAGGCGCTCGGCATTATTAGGATAGGGCAAGGACTGGTGTGCTCAGTGTCAGGATAATGTGACTGAGTGGGATTCATAGGTCATGGTGCCGGCGGCCTGGTTTCCCAGTGGGACAGCACTATAAAGTCGCCATGAGTGCACACTGTCACAAGTCGGTACCCGTCCTGATATGACCTTAGATGTTGCTAGGACGTAAAACAACAACAAACAAACAAACTTTAACGTGGGGGAATAAGTTTGACTATATTTTCCCTCCATTCAGCATGATCAGCCAAGTAACCTGAAAGATAAAGATGGACAAAGCACACGCAATATTAATCGTTCCCGACTGGGACACGCAACCTTGGCTACCGGGCATAGTGGCAGCCGCCACAGATTGCCTCCGATTCCGAAGATCACCAAGGAATCTGACACACCAAGGCCCCCTAAAACAATGAGGGGACGTGTCCACGACACCGTTGCTGGCATTCCTTTTTTGAATAAATATTTAGAACAATTTGGTTTAGACAAAATTACACAGCAGAGAATTGTCTCACATACTTGGCGTAAAGGCACTGTTAAAATGTATACTACATATTTAAAAAAGTGGGGCGTTCATTGTCTAATCAAGAAAGTCAAACCCATGAATCCCACCATTTCCCAGGTGGGTAGATTTCTCCGCATGTTAGAAGACGAAGGGTTGGGGTTTGGATCTATTAATGCTGCTCGGTGTGCTTTATCCGTTATCCTTCCACGGATAAATAATGACACGGTAGGAAAACACCATGTTATTCATTGGATTTTGAGATCAATCTATGAAAGAAATCCACCCAAACCGAAATACAGTCGGTTTTGGGATGTATCGGTTGTTTTTGATTTGCTTAAACAATGGCCTCATAACAGGCTTCTAGATCTCAGAAAATTAGGGTTTAAGGTAGCGTTGCTTTTATTGTTAGTAACGGGACACAGGGGACAGACTATTGTCACCCTATCGCTAGATGGCCTAGAAATTGATAAGAAAGAGGCCACATTTGATTTGTCAAAACTGTTGAAATCAAACAGATTAGGAGACCCATTGTCTACAATTAATGTTACTAGTTTCACAGAAGACCCAAAGCTTTGTGTAGTTTCAGCCATTAGGGCTTATATATCCAAGACCAAGGACTTGAGAACTTCAAGACAGTTATTAGTAAGCTTTATTAAGCCACACAAGGGCATTTCACGAGATACGCTGGCTCAGTGGACAATTACGATGTTGAAAATGGCAGGCATAGATACGGACAAATATGCCTCACACTCAACACGAGGTGCTATGGTTTCTAAAGCACGACTGCTGGGCATTTCCGTCAAACGGATCCTAGCTCACGCAGGATGGAAAACAGCACGATCGTTTGCAACACACTATAACAAACGATTGGAAAAGTCGAGCACACTGGCCCGACAGCTACTGAAAGACTAGATCTGCAAGAGGTGAGAATACACTTTGTTTTCGCAAATTATCTTGTCAATTGATAATAAATGTATGTTAAAATTGTTATTAATACTTAACATGAGATACAGGATAAATGATTTTACGTAAACCTCTCCCTAACCTGAGGCTATCCTGAGGATGTATACCGAGGTAAAATAGATTAGTTAGATGAATCTTACCTGGGTATAGATGATGGATAACTGTTGTTTTACCGAGGTATAAGCCTCGGATAGACGTGGGCTAGGGCCCGCCCACCACACCCTTCCACGTCTATTCGTTTGCTTATACCAAGTAAACTTCACAGTTTTTAATACCATTGTCATTATTATTATTATTTTAGATTGTTTATTAGATCATTTATCCTGAATAAGTAGGTAAAGATTGCTGGACCGGATGTGCTTCCCTCTCCCTAGCCCACGTCTATCTGAGGCTTATACCTCGGTAAAACAACAGTTATCCATCATCTATACCCAGGTAAGATTCGTCTAACTAATCTATATAATATATATATATATAATATATATAAATATATATATATAAATATATATATATATATATATATATTATATTATATATATATATATTATATTGATTGTTGTATAAACTTAATCTGTGTGATCGAGTGGCATGGGTCTAGTTTGAGATTTGATATGCAGATTCAATCAAATGCTATTGGACTAAAACACGGAATAAAATGCTAACAAAATATTGTATTTTAACAAAATATTGTATTTGAACAAAATATAGTATTTTAACAAAATATAGTATTTTAACAAAATATTGTATTTTAACAAAATATATAAAAATTGTAATCTCAGGTGGTATCCACTTGCGTACATTCATATATGGAAGCTAGAGCTCTGCATTTCTGTCTTGTATGATCACATGCTTTGTGAATTGGTGCTACTTTAGCGTGCGGTCTACATGGACTTTAGCTCTAAACCTAAACAGTTAGTTAAATAGACAAGTCAAGTCAATCAGATGGGGTCTTCTATTATCGGTATTTAACTAAACACCTGACTCGGTGGCCAAATCGGTAGAGCGCAGGCCTCTCCTGCAGAAGATCGGTAGTTCAATACCCAGTCGAGTCAAACCAATGACTTACAAAATTGATACTAGTCGATTCTTAGCCAGGTGCTAGGCATTAATAGGAGAGGGCAAGGACTGGTTAGCTCAGTGTCAGGATAATGTGACTGAGTGTAATATCAGGTCATGGTGCTGACGGTTTGGTCTCAGTGGGGCAGCACTATAAAGTCGCCATGAGTGTGCACTGTCACAAGTCGGTACCCGACCTGATATGACCTTAGATGTTGCTTGGATGTGAAACTCCAACAAGCAACCAACATTTAACTAACTTTTTAGGGTTGAAGTCTCGATAGCTCATACTTAAATGCTGCATAGTTCGATGAAGCATCACATTTTCAAAACCAAAGCAATTATCTAGATTTTATTCTACATATCTAACTTAGATACTGATTCACTTATTAAGTATGTCTTGCCACAGAGCAGGGAAGACTGAGCCAATTTAATAGAACCTCTTACTGCTTAAGCCTTTGATGTCAGAGTTTTGGCACACTTGCCAAAACTAATTTAGATGTTTACACTTCAAATATCTCAAAGGTTAGACATTAAAAAAAATTTACTTCAAACTAAAGTAAATTAGATTATGACAATTGATTTAATATATTTATCTCAGAAAAACTCAAAACCATCGGATTATGCAACTTTAAAGTAGCACAAGTAAATCAAATGAAAAGCACTGTCCTTGTTAATTGCAGAGCTTGGTGTTGGAGCCCACTTTGATGTTCAGCCTTACAACCCCTACTTGGCCACACCGGAAGAGACTGAGTGGTACCGGAAGCACGTGAACCCACGTGGGGAGCTTCCCGCTCTGCAGGTAATGCCAGACAGTCATGTTGAAATGCAAAATGGGTAATTCGGGGCAAGGGAAAGGCTTCCGACCCAACTTTCCAATGACCCTATCCACTGGTGCGGTACACAGTGGTCCACAACTTGTTCATCAAAGGCTGTGGTATGTGCCAGGGGGGCACCCAGGAATTGGCTAGGGGGATTTCCAAATATGGATCGAAAGTACCCCTATTTTAGGGTAATTTTTTTCACATGGGTTGGTGGAACAACACCCATTTTAGGGAAATATTTTACATGGCTTTCTGGTGCAACAACCCACATTTTGGTGCAATTTTTCACATAATCTTAAAATCTAGTGTTCCTTAATAAATTTAATGCAAGAATTTAGGTCTATATGATTTTTTTGGGGGGGGGGGTCCGGGCAACCAGGAAACCCCCCTGGGTGCGCCCCTGTGTGCTGTCCTGTCTGTGTGAAAGTGCATATAAAAGACCCCTTGATGCTTATCGGAAAGAGTAGCCTATGTGGCAGCAGCGGGTTTCCTCCAAAGAAATATGTAAGAATTACCGTATGTTTGACGTCCAATGTGCTCTAGAGGCGTCGTTAAATAAAACAAACTTTTTTCCACTATACTCTGGTGCCATCAAGCCTCACTCGTAAACCCACTTGTTACTAACATATATGCCACCTAATGTTTTCTGCTGGAACCACAGCCTCCGCTGGCTCGCCCAGAGCTGCTCGCTTCATCCGCAGCATCTGAGCACTACGTGTGGTGTGTGGAACTGTCCCGTCCAATTTTACCACCCACTCACCCAACTAATGGTGACTGGTGGTGCCAAGATTAAAGCTGCATAGTCCGATGAACCCAGCACTTTTTCAAAAACACAAAGTGAATATAGATTTGAAGCTACATATGCAACTTAAGCTGTGTTCACACGGACAAAATGTGAGGCGAATCACACAAATCGAATCAGGTGAGGCGAATTAGCAGCCCGTTCACACGGACAGTACTTGGGCCGGTAATCGAATGCTGCGCATGAGCAAGTCCAGACTAACCAGCGCCAGTTTGGGTTTGTCGACGTCGGCCGAGAGAGTGTGGGTTTGACCTAGATATGTATTTAATTAATCGTATTGGTTTGGAACGGTCAAAACTTCTGCTGGGCAGTGAAACCCTACAAATAAATGATGAACAAAATATCTGTGCATAGATAGCGGTTTCATTAATTAAATTATATAATATGCGCTTTTGATCGACCGGAAAGTCAACAAACTGAGGTGTCGACTGCGCATGCGTGTGAGGTGCTTAATCCGCCTCAGTGCGTCCACACGGACAAAATAAATCGAATCACAGAAATCGCCTCACGTAAACTACCTCGGGAGGTGGTCTACAGGATCCGCATCATGTGAGTCGCCTCAGACGTCCGTTCACACGACGAATGTGATGCGAACTATACAAGTCGCTTTCTACGAATCGATTTACATCGTCCGTGTGAACACGGCTTTAGATTCTGTTGCGATTCTTAAGCATGTATTGCTTCATAAGAAGCACATATTAAGTCAATTTAATAGAACCTGTTACTGCTGAATCCTATGGCTATGGGGTAACATTTTTGGCAAGCACGCCAAAATTAATTCGGTGTGTTTGCACTTCAAATAGCTCGAAGGTTACTCTTTGTAAAGCAATGTTACTTCAAACTAAACATTGGTAGATAATAACAATCAACTTAATGTATTAATCTCAGAAAATGCCGGAAACTCAAAACCACCGGACTATGCAACTTTAAACATCCTGGGAACTGATCTAACTGACTACAAAATGAATACTTTTTATATAATAATAAATGATGTAGCAAGTACACGGATATGGGTGTCAACTTTACTATATTTGAGTCAATAATTGGAACTTGTAATATTATTGGTTTTGTTAGTGATTTCATGCAGCAGGGCCGCATTCAGGGTACGCCTCGGAGACGTCTCGGAGACGCCTTTCGGCTTATTTGCGTTCCGGGTGTGTCTCGGAGACGTCTCGAAGACGCCTCCCATTTCAGACAGGAGACAAAAAGTGCCTCGAAAATGGCCGCCCTATTCAGTGGTTTCAGCCAATCAGAGTGCTTCTTTTTCATTGCAAATGGCTGAGGCCTATGTGGGCGGCTATTTTCAAGGCAACCAACTGCTTTTGCCATTCAGACTAGCGTGATGTCAAGGATTTCCCCGAGACGTCTGTTTTATGTTGTGTTTGTGAAGGTTGCTGGGTGGGTAGTCAGTCAATAAGATGAATAAGCTAATTGGTTTGTACTAGAAAATACATCCAAATTAGTCAATTATCATAAGAATTACCCAGAAATAAAGTCAAGTATATTATAATATTCTAACCATAATTTCCAACCTAATATATTTAAATTAGAAGTTACTTGTTTTTTAAATGAACGGCTTATGCAACTTTAATTTGATATATTTAATAGAGACAAAGTCACATTCCATTGACATTCAGACGCCTATTGGCAGATACTGAGTGGTAAAATTGTGTTGGTCATGTTGCTGGCCCTTCAAAGCTGCATAGTCCGATGAAAACATCAAATTTTCAAAACCAAAACAATTATCTAGATTTTATTCTACAGATCTAACTTAGGTACTGGTGCATTTATTAAGCATTTGTTGCCACATAGAAGGGAATACTGAGGGAATTTAATAAAAACCTGTTACTGCTAAAACCTTTGGTGTCTGAGTTTTGGTGTGCTTACCAAAATTAATTTAGTATGTTTGCACTTCAAATATCTCAGCATTTAGCCATTTAAAATAAAAGTTACTTCTAACTAAAGGAATGTAGATTATAATGATCAACCTAATAAAGTAATATATTTATTTAAGAAAATTACAGAAACTCAAAACCATCGGACTATGCAACCTTAAGTAAAGTTATGTTGGTCATGTTACTGTCCTTTATTTTTATAGTAAAGTTTTGTTGGGCATGTTACTGCCCCTTTAAGTAAAGTTGTGTTAGTCATGTTACTATCCCTTTAAGTAAAGTTGTGCTGGTCATGTTGCTGCGCCATTAAGGAAAATTGTGTTGATAATGTTACTGCCCCTTTAAGTAAACTTGTGTTGATCATGTTACTGCTCCTTTAAGTAAAGTTGGGCTGGTCATGTTAGTGCCCTTTTAAATAAAGTTGTGTTAGTCATGTTACTGCCCCTTTAAGTAATGTGTTGGTCATGTTACTGCTCCCTTAATTAACGTTGTGTTGGTCATGTTACTGCCTCTTTAAGTGTATTTATACTGGTCATGTTACTGCCTCTTTAAGTAAAGTTGTGCTGGTCATGTACTTCCCCTTTATGTAAAGTGTTGGTCATGTTACTGCCCCTTTAAGTAAAATTGTGCTAGTCATGCTACTACCCCTTTAAGTAAAATTGTGCTAGTCATGTTACTGCCCCTTTAAGTAAAGTTGTGCTTATGTTACTGCCCCTTTATGTAAAGCGGTGGTCATGCTATTACCCCTTTAACTGTTACTGGCCCTTTAAGGCTGGTGATGATGCCATGGTAACGAGACGCAGGTGATAGGACCGGACACGGTGGCCTAATCGGTAGAGCGCAGGCTTCACGTGCGGTAGGTCGCGAGTTCGAATCTCAGCTAAGTCAAACCAATGACTTATAAAATTGATACTTGTCATTTCCTAGCTATGCACTAGGTATTAATAGGATAGGGCAAGGACTGGTTAGCTCACTGTCAGGATAATGTGATGGTGGGATATCGGGTCATGGTGCCGGTGGCCCGGTCTCCCAGTGGGGCAGCACTATAAAGTCTCCATGAGTGCGCAGTGTGACAAGTCGGTACTCGTCCTGATATGACCTTAGATGTTGCTAGGACGTAAAACAACAAACAACAAAAGCAACAGGTGGTGAGTGATGATGCTTTTTCATTGTTGGTGTCCATTCTTGCCCACAGGCTGGCGATCAGCTCCTCACTGACAGTGCTGCCATCTGTCTGTACCTGGCCGAAGTCTACGACGCTCTTCTGGCGCCCTCTGGCAAGGAAGGAGTTTACTACAAGTACGCGGTAACCTTATTCCATTACTCAAGCTATTAGCCGATTTCCACCGCCAGCCTGCCCTCTGATGTCAGTGGGAAGAACTAGTGTTGGGGGTAGCAGTTTACGGTGTGGAATGTTCTGTGGAGAAAGGCCTATATATGATTTCCACTACCAACACGCCTCCTGGTGGCAATGGTAAGAACTAATACTGTGGGTAGCAGTTTTTGCGGGGTGCAATGTTCTGTGGAGAAGGTTCTATAGAGGATTTCCACCACCAACCCGCCCCCTGGTGGTAATGGAAACAACTAATATTGTGGGTAGCAGTTCACGGTGTCTACTCTTCTGTGGAGAAGGTTCTATAAAGGATTTCTACTACCAATCTGCCCTCTGATGGCAGTGGTCAAAATTAATGTGGTGTTCTCTGTGGTGGAGTGATTAGAGTGTCTGACTTTTTTCTAGGTCGGACTCCTAATCTGAAGGTCAGTGGTTCGATTCCCTGTGCCCCACCTCTGCCAATTTGGATTTCCACCGCTGTGTATAACTTACAGCGTCATCAAAGGCCAGTTGCTCTCATACCATGCCTATGTGGTGTGGGAGTTTAAAAATCCCTTGGGTCGGTAAAAGGGTAGGCTCGGGCTTTCTATCGACAAACTGTCTAATGGTGAAAACACGCCTATTCAGGCTTATCCATGATAGGCAGTATAAATCTTCAACAACAAAATAGTTTTCTGTGCACAGAAGGTATATTCAATAACTTTTCTTTACCGGAATATTACGTCAATATAAAAAGAACCACTAGAATCAAATGTCTTGATGTTGTCATGACGTAAAACTCCAAACAAAGAACAGCAACCAAATGCCTTGAAGTTATATGGATATATATATATTATAATTTATAGCACACTTCTCCAGTGATGGCGATGTTGTGTATAAAGTATAAGTATTTATAATACATTGTATTAATGCATTATATAGATAGATATCTTATACAGTGGGAGGGCAAAGGTTTGGCTATACACCACTCCTATTGTTATTTCTCAGTAATATCAGTCAAAAACATCCATAGATGCCTCATATTTGTAGAGATAGGGATGATTCACCCAATGTTTGTCCAGCCTACTTTTAAATGCATTAATTTTGACAATGCTGTCACTATATCCCATGGAAGAGAATTCCAGTCATTCACTATTCTTTGTGAGAAGAAATGACCTCTTATCCTATTGTTTACTCTTATTTTATTGATCTTAAACTGATGGCCACGAGTTGATGACTGTCCTGTAATGGGTAGCATGTCTCTCCAGCATGTATCATACAGGTTACGCATATATGTATACACATGTATCATGTCGCCACATAGTCTCCTGAATTTGAGGGTAGGCAGATCAGAAGTTTTCAACCTTTCTTCATATGTCAGATCCTTCATCCGTATTACTAGTTTGGTGGCTCTTCTCTGGCCTCCTTCTAACATCTTTTGTTCTCAGTGGATTCCACACAGATGACGCATATTCAAGCCTAGTAATGAGGCCCTTGTACATATATTTAAATGTAATTTTGTCAATATGGTTGAACGTCCTCCTCATTGGCCAATTTAGATATATATATTTTTTGGGGTACATTAGTTGTTTAAGCAGGGGAAATTTCAGTCGCAGACGACTGGTCTTCCTCATTCCACTGCTCCTTGCCCTATCCTAGTAATGCCAAGTGTCTGGCTAGGAAGTGACAAGTATACATTTTTAAGTCATTGGTTTGACTCGACCAGGATTCAAACCCACGATCCCACAATCTACCAACACGGGAGACGGATGCTCTAACTCATTCGGCCATCCCATCTGGTCAACATACATAGGCATGTAACAAAAGATAGATATCTTTCCTGATTAAAATTGAGAGTGCACGTTTTAAGACAAACGTAGCACTAATACTACAATTCTTTGGGTCATCATTGCACAACAATCTGAATATGTATGCTACACATGATTTCTCAAAAGATTCAGATTTATAATTACACTACAACTGATATGTATATAATATCTTTTTTAATCCACAGTTTTTGCCGGAGAGCACTTACATCCCTGATATGAGTACAGTAAAACCTCTCTAACCGACCACCTCCACAGATCGACCACTTCCCTATATCGATCACTTTATTTGGGTCCCAAACGATCACCCATACAATACCATTATACTGATTTTTTTTAAATCACCCTAAACCTCCCACATCCCGAAATGGACCACTTAAAGTCGGTCCCGTGGTAGGTCGATTTAGAGAGGTTTTACTATACTTGTCTTGATGCTCAGTATTTGAACTTTGTGTTTGATTCTGGTACAGTTGGATTACCCACTCGGTCGTAGTTCTGGACCCTGTCTGTCAAACACTGTATCGCCAAATACAGAGAACACCCAGTGACCAACAGGTAAAGGCATTGAATTAATCGGAATTAATTAAATTAATCCACTTAATTAATCGTTTTCAGTGATATTGAAGAGTTTAACCGACTTTTTTTTATCATCAGGTGACATCTATTTGGTATAAGAGAGCAGTTGATTGCACTACAGGCTAGGAACAGGTGTTGGTGTAAGAGAGCAGTTGATTATGCTATAGGCCAGGAACAATTGTTGGTGTAAGAGAGCTGTGGACTATATTCACACTATTCACACGTGACCTAATAAGGCATCAGAACGAGACTGAGTATGCGTCTGGTATTGGAAATGGCCATAAGACACTTCTGTGTGCCGATGTGTATGAACTACTACAGAAATTAAAGGAGTAAAATTTGAAGATATTCACTTTTGAAACTATCATAATCATTTTTGCATACCCTTTTTCTATATATTGGTCAATTTTCATGAAGACCGAGTGATGATCAGATGCATTTCAGTAGGAAATGTCAACAAAGTCGCTCACTTTGGCTGCCAATCTTTTCTTAAATTCAAAATTGCATAACTTTCTTAATATATATATATTTAAAAAATACATTTGAACCCTTTTAAAGCTTTTATTAAACTAGTAATTTATAATTACTAAGACTAGTTGTTTAACTGTGTTGCACAGATAACTATGCTGACAGTGCTGCATTACATGATACCACCATAACTATGAAAACTTGAAGTTGACAGTCACATTGTAGTTAAAGAATGGGAAAATCACCATGCAAGGGTCACCCAATCTTTGTGAAAATTAGCCAATAGATAGAAAACAGGTATGCAAAGATGAATATGGTAGTTTCCAAAATGAATAACCTCAAATTTGAGTGATTTCGAGAGGTGTTGGTTGCCGAAAAGGTTTTCACATTACTTTTCATACAGCGGTGCCTCGCAGACGCGTACGTGGCCTCTGTCTGGTTTCAACATGGCCGCGGCATGAATAGTGTGAATAGGTTAGGAACAAGTGTTTGTGTAAGAGAGCAGTTGATTATGCTATTGGCAAGGAACAGGTGTTGGTGTAAGAGCAGTTTTTTGTGTTATAGGCCAGGAACAGGTGTTGGTGTAAGAGAGCAGTTGACTGTGTTATGTGCCATGAACAAGTGTTGGTATAAGAGAGCAGTTGATTATGCTATAGGTTAGGAACAAGTGTTGGTATATGCATAAGCATATTCAGCACTGTACGGAGCGACCCAACCAGCCACGGTTGAACTCGTTTGAGCCCTTTTGAACTTGCCGGAAATAGACTTTCCTCTTCTCGTGTTCGCGAGAACTCACTGAAGTAGATTAGTAATCTGCGTTATTGATATATCATAGAACAGAAATACTTGACAATAAACAAATCTTTTATCTGGCATCCTGAAGTTCCATGGCCATGTCAATTTCTACGCCATTGTTTTGGTTGACAAGTTGGAAACTGAGCGATAATAGGTGAAAACTCCATAAGCATATTCAGCGCTATACTGGGCGACCCAACCAGCCATGGCTGAATACGCTTATGCATTTGAGCCCATTTGAACTTGCCGGAAATACACTTTCCTCTTCATATTATCACATATTTATGTATCTTTTGCACAGAATAAATTGTTTGAAGTATATTTGAAATTTATCTACATTGATTTCTGTTAAAATCACACAATATCACTACTTACTGAATGGGAAACTCATCCTGCAAGGGTATGCTCGATATGACCCAATGGTCAGCCGTTTTTGCTCCTTTCGTCGCAGTGGACCCTTCTCGGTATGAGAGCATTTGACTGTGCTATAGACCAGGAACAAGTGTTGGTCTTTTAGGAGTTGGTGTAAAAGAGGAGTACACTGCACTATAGGCCAGGAACAAGTGTTTGTGTAAGAGGACAGTTGACTGCATAATATACCAAGAACAAATGTTGGTGTAATTTACTAAGGCATCAACGAGCTGAAGTTATCTTGTCAGTATGCCAACTGATTTGTGCAATATGTGTACAAATTAGTGTTCATTTTCTAGGACACTGATGTAATCCGGAAAGCTCTTCACACGTATGCGGAGTTCGTTAAAACTTTGGAGGCACATATGGAAACCAACGCTTTCCTTTGTGGAAAAACGTATGTATCTAAGAATCTACCTTACACATAACCGGCGCCCCAGGAAACCTGAACTTCAGCGCCCTTACAAGTATAATTTTAACAAATTTAATACTGAGGTGGTGTAGTGCCCCCTAGTATGTCGTGCCTTGGGCGACTGCCTGAGTTGCCGGTACCCTCAGCTGGCCCCAACCTTACATATATACACATCCCTAATAGGCGATTTCATTGGCATAACAACGTATCATTCAAAACGATATGGTAGACTTGGTTAGGTACCAGCCATAAATACAAAAGCCTCAGTCAACAAATACACTACAGGAAGGAAGTCTTTCTGTACGGGGAGTTCAACTCTTCAATACAATGCCAGCCTACATAAGAAATCAATCAAACTGCAGTGTGCAATCATTCAAAAGGCTGCTTGACAAGATGTTAATAGCAAAACCAGATGAATCAGATTCCAGGATACACCCAGCTAACGCCAGCAGATTCAAATTCATTGCTGCACATGACAAAACTGAATAGAGCATCCTCACCACATACATAGTGAGTCTCGATGGTGGGGCCTCCGAATTGGCCTGAGCGTATGGCTCAAACACTCTAATTTAATCTAAGGCCAAACAATAAATAAAATTGGTGATCGTCCCCGCCCGTACCTGAAAAATCACTCGCCCCTGATTTAAAATTATCTTTTACCTTTTAAAAAACTTTTAAATGTTTCGGGCTAGCATATAATTTACGCATTACCCAGCAGGATATGAATAAATCTGTATTTTCTGTGGGATAAATGAAAACATTGTTGAAAAAGAGGGTTGCTAGTTTTAATTAAAATATTTTACTTCCAAAATTGAAACTTCTAGAACTGTATGAAATACTGAAATAAATAAATAAATAAAAACCGTCCTATTTAACCTAATTGTGTGTATTTTGTTTTTAGCTTCACAACGGCTGACGTCATGGTGGGTTACAACGTCATGTGGGTGTCAACAATTAAGGGTGGCTTCCTCCTCCAGGAATACCCCAATGTCAAGGACTATTTGGTTCGCCTCAAGGCCAGGAAGGCTTTCCAGGCGGGGATGGGTTCACTGAGGGAGTGGGTCAATGTGGCGCAGTGGACCCCGGAGACCGGAAGTGAAACCCAGCAGTAATGTCTGCTGTATATTGTTCCTGTTGCACAGCAACATGGGTAATTCAGCACACGGAACTCCTCCTCAACCACTTCCCATACGATGATCCATGCTCGCGCCATCTTTTTTTTGTTTTTTTGCTGAGCTATCTGTGTAACTAATGCCTAGCTACCTATAGGCCCCCTACCGGCTTCTGCCAGAACCAACTTAAGCGCCACCTGCCAGTGGTTCCGCACTTTATCTGCAGCACCCGATCCAAATGCGTGGTGTGTGGAGCTGTCCTGCCAAATTTCACTGCCCACCCACCCTCCAAAAACTAAAGGTACTGGCTATAGGGCTGATCATCCTGGGTGGCTGAATCGGGTGATCGCAGGCTTCCTGTAGGGAGGGTCAGGAGTTTGAATCCCAGTCATGTCAAACTAGTGACTTACAAAATTGATGCTTGTCGCTACCTAGCTTGGCGCTCGGCATTACTAGGATAAGGCAATGGACTGGTTAGCTCAGTGTCAGGATAATATGATTGAGTGGGAAATTGGGTCATGGTGACAGCGAGCAGGTCTCCCAATGGAGCAGCACGATAAAGTCACCATGAGTAGGCACTGTCCCACGTCAGTACCTGTCCTGATATGACCTTAGATGTTGCCAGGACATAAAACTTAAACAAACAAGTTACGTCCCAACAGGTTTGGTAATGTTGTTGTTGTCAAGAACGCGTTTAGGTTTTCTCATTAATTATTAGTTTAAGTGGGAAATATTTTTATATTTAAATTTTAAGGAATAAGAAATTAAAACCACTTGAATTCCATATAACCAATATCCTATGGATAATTTGCTGTGCAGTTTTGAGCATGTGGTTTTATATATGTATATTGTGATAAAAGTTCTTTGAGAGAGTAATATAGGCAGAGTTTTACGATGAGAAGACATTCTTACAGACAAAGCGACAATCTTACGCTTTTATATTTTTGTGTGCCTAGTGTAAGAGGTTTATTGATCCGAAAACATAGTATTAACTTAGTATAATCTGGTGGTTTAAGGTTTCCGCCATATTTATTTAGATAAATATATTAGGCTGATCATTATAATATATTAGGCTGATCATTATAATATATTGGCTGATCATTATAATATATTAGGCTGATAATTATAATGTATTAGGCTGATCATTATAATATATTAGGCTGATAATTATAATATATTAGGCTGATATTTTTTGGTGTTAATTATTAGGCGATTTAAATATATTAGGCTGATCATTATAATATATTAGGCTGATCATTATAATATATTAGGCTGATCATTATAATATATTAGGCTGATCATTATAATATATTAGGCTGATCATTATAATACATTAGGCTGATCATTATTTTTAATCTACTTTACTCTAGTTTGAGGTAACTTTGATTTCAAACAATTAACTTTGTGGAGATATTTGACGTGAAAACATGCAAAGTTTATTTTTGTTGCATGTACGTCAAAAATGCTGGATAACTTAGGCTTCAACAGTAACAGGTTCTTTTAAACAAACTTAGTATTCCTTCTATCCGGTATTCCTTCCATACAGTAATAACTGTTTAATGAGTGCACCAGTAGGCTATCTAAGTTCGATAATTAGATTTGAACTTTTAAGTAACATTAGTTTTAAAGTATTATGGTTTCATCGGACTATGCAGCTTTAGTGAAGTCCAAACAGACTTTGTAATTTTACTGTTAACAAGAACCAATTTAGGTTCTCTGCTAATTTTACATTTCAGCTAGAAGTAATTTAGTCTATATATGAAGAGGAAGAAATGTCTTAAAAGGGAAAAGAAAATCCTGAATTCCACATATCGAATATATCATAAACCCTGTGCTGTGCGCTTATTGACACATTTTTATTGATATATTTTTGTGCCTACTGTACACATTTCATATTATTTTTGATGGTTTTTACTAACTTTGACCAGGGTGGCATCCATTTTGAGTGACGTAACTGTGAGTGTTGTTAACTCTGCCATTAGGTAGCCCCACAGATATGGTTTACCACATAATGGTACAGATGGATTCCACCAGATGGCGGCACTATATTGAAACATGATCGTGCACGAGTTTGGAATATAGCAGAGAACGTAGATATATACCCGGTCTCTGAATATAGTCAGTGACTGTGAATATATATATAATAAGAGTTCAACACAATATTGGTCTAAGGATTGATGCGGAGCCTAGCTTGAACACTTGCACAAGCTAGTAGATTTATATTTTGAGAGTAATATAAGTCATAATTTATAATGGCAGAACATTCTTAAAGATAAAGCGACCATTTTGTACTTTTATATTTTAGTACCTGGTGTTATAATAGCCTTATTGACCTGACAATATGTAATAACTGCTGCTTTATATCGTACAGGGATGAAAGATATCTGTGATGTCTCGGATTTCCACGATTTCTTTATATTTACCAATTAATGTTTAAAAAAATCCAAAGGAATCTGGATGTATATGTCAACAATTGTTTGTTTGTTGTCCTGCTGTAAGCAACTAGGCATGATGTTCGCTTTGTTTGCAGCACCCCATGACACTGGTGCTGTGACCAGGATTCTGTACATATTGTCAAGCCCAGCTTGTGCATGTATATGAGCACATTGCCTGTATGTGTGTAATCGTAATCATTAAAACGACTTATGGACCAAAACCATTTTAAAAGGCTTATGATTTTAGGAGGATGAGTGTAGTACTAGTAGTCTGCACTGACCTCTCAGGCAAGGTGCCACTTAGACAGGTAGGCGTGGATAGGGTGATTGCATCAGGGAGCCTAGATGCATTCTGTATATGTATTCCATGGTCTAGGTCAATCAAACAGGTGAACAGAGTTATCAAGGCTGAATGATACTAATAGCCACAGCTTGACCACATATATTCTCATCTCAGCCTTGATTAAATTGAACCGGTATAGGCCATGAAAATGGGAACCATACTCCAACAAATGCTCTCCAAACACACCTTTGCTTGGTTTTACAGTTTGTCCAATCAAGTATGTGTGTGGGAGAGTGCTGAGGTTGGTTTGTCCTGCTGTGTAGTAGTTAGTCCAGCATCACTGACAGGGCTTCTAGACAACCTGTTGGAGAAGAATGTCAGAATTTGCTAGTTAAAGTGCTAAATATATAGTTCAAATGCTTATTATCATAACCAGCTACTTTTGGTGTGAATAATTGATTAAATAATGTTGATTAATAAACTTTAAAAGTGGGATTGAGAGCTTTCTATGACTGCCATGTTGGTTGTTCCCCCAGATTTTCCTTGTCTTTTAAATTTTTATTGAGGCTGTATTTATACTGTCCATAGCATGTCCGGGTAATCAGGCTTGTTTTCAATGCTGGCCAGCTGTCGTGTTGGTATTATCTTATCACACAGTAGCTGCTGATAAGATATTTGATTGCCTGCATTTCGGTAGCAGATAGATAGTTGGTTGGTCTGGTTAGTAGCCTATGTTAGTTTTTTTTTGATTTTCATGGCATATATGTATTTTATTTTTTCTACTCTTACTACTAGACTAGCCTACTCCTATTTACATATCATAGGCTTGTAAGTAGCTGTGTGGTGTGCTATCTAGCTACTTTTGGCATGGTTACCTTCCCTTGGGTGTCCCGCTGGTGGGCCGTGACATATCACATGCCCCTTTGCAGTGCAGGTTAGTGGGGGTTTCCTAGCCTTATTTTGCACAAATATTTTTTGTATGTTTTTAGGTCAGGAATTTGTCGTTCCTTTTCCATTTGGGCATTCCACACCTTTGCAGCCATTTCCAGCTTGCTTCTCTCGTGAGCTTTTATTTGGCTTCTGGTCTGCTTTAGTAGTGGCGCATTATTTGCTCTAGTAGCCCTTGAAGTTTAGCAGCATTTGAGATGTGGACCTATCGAAGGATGATGAAAATATCATGGACAAAGAAGATCACCAACAAAGAAGTTCTCAGAAAAATTAAAAATAAGAAAAGCTTGTTTGCCACTATACAGACAAAGAAACTTATTTATTTTGGCCACATCATTCGTCAGAGTTCAATATACCGTACATTGTTGGAAGGGAAGGTGAATGGCAGCAGAGGGAGAGGGAGACCAAGAACATCATGGTTTACAAATATTTCACAGTGGACAGGCTTGAATTATTCACAGTCTATCAGAACAGCACAACATCGGGACAAGTGGAGAACCATTGCATCCAACCCTCGACTAGAGGACGGAACTATTGATTGATTGATTGAGCCCGTTGTGGTTTTGTTAGGAGTTTATTGTTTTGACTAGAGCTATATGCTAATGTTTTAAAATGAATTATCCTCCTATTTTCTCGTAATTTTACTTTGGTGTAGGGTGCAGCTTGACTACTCTGATGCAGATTTTTAAGGCTCTGTTCTGCAGTATTTGCAGTTTTGTTAAGTTCTTTTTTCACACTCATGTAGTTTACATCTCCATAGTCAAAATAGGGGAGCCCCATGCCTTTGAAGATTGTTATTGACATTTCTTGTGTCATGTAGTCTCTTAGCTTTGCAAATAGCCACAGTTTGTGGTTTACCTTTTGGATAAGTTTGTTTATACATAGGTTGTAGTTTAGTTGGCTGTCCAACTCAAGGCCTAGGTATTTGTAATGGTCTACATTTTCTAATGTTTGGTTTCCTAGCTTACAGTCTAGTTTTCTTTCTGGCATTTGTTTATGCGAGAAGAGAACTCTTTTGATGGTTCTTTTTTTTTACTCACACCACTTGTCTAGTTTTAGTAGGAGCTTATTTACTTTAGTTATTACCTCCTCTTCTGTGGTGGCCTTTGCATATATGACTGTGTCATCTGCATATAGTTGTTGGCATTCGGCTTGAAACCATTTTTCAAGATCGTTTATGTAGGTTATAAAGAGCAGTGGCCCTAACACAGATCGTTGGGGTACACAACATGTGACAGGTTGGTTGTTTGATAGTGTATTGTTTATTTTTGTTTTCTGTTGCCTGTTGTTCAGTTAGCATTTTATCCAGTCCATTGTGTTGTATTTTATGCCCATAGTTTTGAGTTTTTCCAGTAGTATGTTATGGTCTACTGTCTCGAATGCTTTGCTGAAGTCAATGAAGGCTGCTCCAACTAATTGTTTTCTGACAGCTTTTGCCCTATTGTGGCAAAGTGTGTGTTCAGTTTGTTTGCTGCATCTTTGTCTGTGAGTATTGTCCCTTCGTTATCTTGGAAGTTTGTGAGGTTTACATTTTTCCAGAATTTGTTTCTATTGCTTCCCCAGTCTTTGTCCTGCTTTATTATGTATTTCTTTTTTGCTGTTCTCACAGCTTTGAGAGAGTTGTTTCTGGTGATATGCTAGGCCAGTTTGTCTTCTCTAGTTTCTGTGTGCTTTGCTTTATCACCCAGCTTACTTTTGGCTATGATGAGTGTTAGCAGGTCATTGTCTACCCAGGGGTCCGGGTATTTAAAAAAAATTCTTTTCTTAATGGGACACATCTCATGAGCTGATTTTCTTATTTCTGTGATGATGTTGCCCCAATAGATATTAACATCATCTCTGTTTTGTGTAATGTTGTTTATGTTTTGGTGCAGATGATTTTTTAATGCATCTTCTGAGTAGTTTTTTAGGGACCTGCCCATCTTACATTCCTAGTGATTTGTGCTTTTTAGTCTTTTCCTTGTTACATATATTAGCTCATAATCACGTATACCCCAGCTTCTGGTGCCCCATTTAGTGGTGTGCTTTGAGTTGGTTAGTATTAGGTCAATTGTTGTGCTCTTTTTACTTAGCCTTGTCCTTTCAGTGATGAGCTGTTGTAGGCCTAAGATTTTGATTGTGGTTTGCAGGATTAGTTTATTTTTATCATTGCTGTTGTAATTTACATTAAAGTCCCCTAGTATGAAGATTTCTGCCTTTGTCAGTTTTTTTTATGGTGTTTATGCTTTATTTGATAAGTTAGCTGTTTTTAGTGCTTCAGGATCTGGATTTTTGGTGTCTTTGCAGTAAAGGGCAACACCTCCTCCCTTTTTCGTTTGGTTTAGTGTGTTATTTTGCTGTCTATCATTACATACAAGCCTATATATCTATCTATGTTAAGGGTGTTGTTTTTGTGGTTGTCAGTGAACCATGTTTCTGACAGTGTCAGTATGTCAAGATTTTCTCTTTTTAGGTGTATTTTTATTGTGCCGATTTTGTTGGATGCACTCTGGCAGTTTAGTTGGGCAAAGTGTGTGCCCCTCCCCAGCTTGCATTCAATTTCTTCTACCATATTTATTTGTGTTTTTCGGAGAGTGGTTGCTTGATTTAGTGAATTTTGCTTTTAGTTTTAGCTAGATTGATTGTTTGTGTGTGTGGAGGGGGTGCTGGTGCATGCAGCACACGCATCTCCCTCTGGGTAGTTGTGTAAATCACTGCGCTTATTACCTGTTTTGCGTGGAGGATGGCATATTTTAGTAATGCATGTTCGTGAGATTTATAGAAAGTTTTTTTTTTTTAGTAAGTTTATAGTAGGTTTGTAGTAAGTTTGTGATACTCGTAGTTTGGAGCCTGGTTCCTTTCCCAGTTCACGATGCTGTTAGACAGCCTGGCCGCGACAAATCCTGCATAGTCCTCATTGTAGTGGAATACATCAGTTATGCCAATGCCATACCGTGCCGATCTCTTCCCACCCCTTGTCTTGTGGATGTAGTTTGCATATCTTGGGATGTCTACGCCTTCTATCCTGTTAGCATTTAGGTGGTGGATGAAGGCATTTATTTCCAGTATGCATTCATCTATCAGTCTCTGGTAGTCCTGGTTTCTTTTGTGGCCACAGTACATTTCCATGTCCATGCCCACAAGTTTGCAGATTACTGGCATCTTTGTTAGTGTGCTGATTGTGCCATGAGCTTGTTTGTATTCCTGTTCCATGTGTTCCATGCTGGTCTTAGGTCTCTGTGGCCCATTTTCTTTGTTAGGTCACAGATTCCAGCCATCAGGTATATTTGTGCTGGTGGAGTGTTGTTTGTGTACTTCCTGCACACAGCACTCCTTATCCTGGCACTAGTCGCTCCTGGCACAGAGACTATTACCTCGCTGTATTTTGGTGTGTTGTGGTGTAGATCCTTCAGGTGGGTGGTTAAGGCTCTGGTTCTTGAGTCTCCACTGATCACGATCGTTTCCTGCATTTTGCTATCTATTTGCTTACTAATTTGTACTCGTCAGTGCGATTTGTTGTCGTCGGTTCGATTCGCATTGTTCGTTTTGTTTGGTTTGAAATTGAGATTGACTTGGTCTGTGATGAACTCCTCTAGGTCATGTGATGAGAGAACCCCACCCATGATGTCATTCGTACATTACATACCTCAGCACTCTCCCCTACATGTTCGCTTGTGTGAACTGAAATACTAAGCAACAGTGTGCTTGGGTAGCTTTTAATATCAGAATTGCTGATATCGGTGATTAGAACTATTCAGAGTTTGTTTGTCTCTGGGTCAGCTATACTGGGCGACTTTAAACCCTAAATAACTCCAGAAAATAGGTGCAAATATTACTTGCCTAATAGTTGAGAGGAAACTAGTAGAATCCAAAATTACATTTTTGTTATATGAGCAACATTCGCCTACTGATTACTGCCTATAATACTAATACCTCTCATAAATAACTAATATTCATCAAGTGCAAGGTGTTATAAACCCATTAATATGCTTTGTATATTCTAATGCACTAAAAATACATTTTATCTCTAGATCATACAAATAACATACAATGTTTGTGTAGATTCTTGCTGATGTGATCTATGGCTGAACGACCAGTGTCCTATTGCTGAGAAATACCAATTCAGAGGAATAAAATACTTACCAAATTATATCTTGCTTTTAAATCCTCTGGTGGCACAAAGTTCTAGATACTGTCTATATCTCACGGGAAACTAATCGGAGGGCATCTGTTTTATACCAACTTAGTGAATGCTTAAATATATAATAATGGATCTTATAATAATGATGGATAATAATAATCGATATTGTAGTAGTCCATTCATGGGCCTCACCATCTTATAATAATGATGGATAATAATCGATATTGTAGTAGTCCATTCATGGGCCTCACCATCTTATAATAATGATGGATAATAATCGATATTGTCGTAGTCCATTCATGGGCCTCACCATCTTATTATAATGATGGATAATAATCAATATTGTAGTAGTTCATTCATGGGCCTCACCATCTTATAATAATGATGGATAATAATCGATATTGTAGTAATCCATTCATGGGCCTCACCATCTTATAATAATGATGGATAATAATCGATATTGTAGTAGTCCATTCATGGGCACCACCACGTGGTAGCGATGGACTGTGCTGCACGCTGTTGCCCGTCTATGACAACTGGTGGCAGCAAGCTAGCCCGAGGGTGGGTCCCTATGGCCGTTGTTGCAGTTTCCGCAGTACGCCAGTTTGCGAGGGACACATCGCTTCTGCGCATACGTCAAAATCGAACAGCATCGTCACTAACCTTATAAATTTAATATAATGTTTTTGGTAAAGATGTTTTCTATGTGTACCAAGCGATTTGTTTCTAGGTGGTGTGGTTTTAGAGATATTTCACATTTTCTGTATGAAGATTGCTCACGACCATTGACAATGCCTTGAGTCTGATGGTACGCACAGTGTAAAACATTAGTTTTATTCAAAATTAATAGAAATCAAGAACCCTAACCGTATAAATTTAATATAATCTGGTTTTGAATATGTTTTCTGTATGTGTGCCAAGCGGTTTGTTTCTAGGTGGTGTAATTTGAGAGATATTTGACTTTTTCTGTATGAAGATTTGCTCACGGCCATTGACAATGGATTTGAATGTATGTGTACCTCGCAAACTGGCGTACCGCGGAAACTGCAACACCGTAATCGATTAACACGACCCGGGTAACTCGGGCCACCCGAGTCGTCAGAATTTCAAATCGAACACCGCGAGTGGAGTCGGGAAATACTCGTTCAAAACGACCCAACTGCAGTAACCCACCTCTTGGCTGGGATTTGCTAGGAGCGTTGAGGTCACATTTGTGCTGGTAACTGTAGGATAACAACTACCAGTACAAGTCCTATGTGTTGTTTTAATGCTTTTTTTTTTAATAACCCAGATTGTCAGCTTCTACAATCATAAAATACTTTAAATCCTATTTTGCGGTACTCATATCGGTTATTGAAAAAAAATATAAAGTTTCAGATTAAGCCACCATTTTTCCACCCCGAGCGTATTCGTTTATTCAACCCGAGTCTGTAGGATGTGCGCATGCGCCAGACAGTGGCTCGGTGACTCGAGTTCATTAATCGAGTACGCCCTGGGTGAACTGACATCCTGACACTGAGCTAACCAGTCCTTGCCCTATCCTATTAATGCAGAATGACAGGCCAGGAAGCGACAAGTTTCAATTTTGTAAGTCATTGGTTTGACTCGACTGGGAATTGAACTCCCTATCTCCCGCACGAGAGGTCCGCACTCTACCGATTCGGCCACCGCGTCCGTTGAAGTCAGGAACTACTGTAGAAATATATGTATACATAAATAAGTAAATAATGCATTAAAGCTGCATAGTCCGATGAAATATCAAATTTTCAAAACCAAACCAATTATCTAGATTTGATTTGACATATCTAACTTAGATATTGATGCACTTATTACGCATTTGTTTCTGTGTAGAAGGCAATACTGAGTCAATTTAACACAACCTGTTACTGCAGAAATCTATGGCGTCAGAGTTTTGGCAAGCTTCCCAAAACTAATTTTCCATGTTTGCACTCAAAATATCTCAAAAGTTTACCATTTAAAATAAAATTAACTTTGAAATAATGTAAAGTAGATACTAGTGATCGATCTAATATATTTATCTCAGAAAAAATACAGAAATTCAAAACCATCGGACTATGCAACTTTAACTTTCTGTGGAGACAGAATAACACAACAATGGTTCACGATAGAAAGAATGGGTACAGCATTTAAAAAGAAAAAGTAAACAAACAAAAATTAAGTCAATTTTCAAAGAGAAGTGATGTTCAGTTATGGGCGGGGCTTCACTGGCTTTGTCAAGAGCGGGACACAATGCAACCTCCTTCCGCTCCAATGATTTCAAATGAGACCGCCTTTGTAGAAGAGGTTGGCTGGTTGTTGTAGTTTTACGTCCTGGCAACATCTACGATCAGATCAAGACGGGTACCGACTTGTGACAAGTGTGGACTCATGGCGACGTTATAGTGCTGCCTCACTGGGCGACCAGGCCACTAGCACCACGACCTGATATCCGACTGAGTCACATTATCCTGACACTGAGCTAACCAGTCATTGCCCTATCCTAAAAATGCCGAGCACCGGGCTAGAAAGCAACAAATGTCAATTTATCTGTCATTCGTTTGACTCGACCAGGGTTCGAATCCCACGATCTACCAAAACGGGAGACGGACTCAACTCATTCGGCCATCCCGTCTGGTGGATTGCATCAGGGAGGGAACTTTGCCAGTTTAGGTACCAGGGGTTACCAGCCATCGTGCCATTAAATAAATATCTGTCTGTTTTGTTTATTAGTCTGTTTTGTCAGGGTTTTATATCCTAGCAACACCTAAGGTCATATCAGAATCGATACCTACAGCTACATACATTATGACAGTGCATAATCATGGAGACTTTATATTGTCGCCCCCCTGGAAGACCGGGCCACCAGCACCATGACCCGATGTCCTACTAGACGCGGTAGCCAAAGCGGTAGAGTGAAGGTTTCTCGTGTGGAAGGTCGGGTGTTCTAATTCCGGCCGAGTCAAACCAATAACATACAAAATTAATACTTGTCGCTACCTAGCCTGGCGCTTGGGATCAATAGGATATGACAATGCCTGGTTTTCTCAGTGTCAGGATAATATGACTGAGTGGGAAATCGGGTGATGGTGCCGGTGGTCTGGTCTCCTAGTGGTGCAGGACTATAAATTCTCCATGAGCGTGCATGGTCACAAGTCGGTACCCGTCCTGATATGACCTTAGATGTTGCCAGGACGTAAAATCCAAACAAGCCCTATGTAATTCCACGTATCCCTTCTCTGCATGACGTCACATAATGATGTCACAGAATGGGTTATTTGAGCTAAAACTAGTTAAGTCTGGATTGATTCATCTGTCCAGAACCATTACACCACCCATCCATGTATTATCCCACAAGTATCCCACAGTATTCTCAGTAGTTCCAAGTACAATTCAGTTAATATTACCGGAAATTAAACATCTTGTTACCATGTAGCGAATACATACTAAAAGCATGTGGCCAAATCTAAAAGCTGCATAGTCCTATGAAAACATCACATTTTTCAAAGCCGAAACAATTATCTAGATTTGATTCTATGTATCTAACTTAAGCCGTGTTCACACGGGCAAAATGTGAAGCGAATTAGACAAGGCGAACTAAATGAGTCGAATTAGGCGCCCGTTCACACAGGCAGTACTTGGGGCTGGAAATCGATATCTGCGCATGAGCAAGCCCAGCCTGACCAGCGCCAGTTTGGGTTCGTCGACGTCGGCCGAGAGAGTGTGGGTTCGACCTAGATATTTATTTAATGAATCGTATTGGTTTGGAACAGTCAAAACTTCTGCTGGGCAGTGAAACCCTAAAAATAAATGCTGAAAAAAATATCTGTGCATAGATAGCGGTTTATAGACCAAATTATAGCATATAGTTCGACGTGCTTAGTCCGCATCACGTAAGTCGGTTGCGTCCACACGGGCAAAATTATCCGCATCACAGAAATCGCCTCACGTAAACTACCTCGATAGGTGGTTTACAGGATCCGCATCACGTGAATCGAATCAGCCCTAATCCGCATCAGACACCCGTTCACACGAGAAATGTGATGCGAACTAGGCAAGTCGCTTTCTACGAATCGATTTACATTCCCCGTGTGAACACGGCTATAGATGCTGGTGCATTTAATATACATTTGTCGCCACATAGAAGGGCATACTGAGGATATTTAATAGAAGCGTTACTGCCGAAGTCTATGGTGTCACAGTTTTTGTGTGGCTTCCAAAATCAATGTTGCATGATTAAAATATCTCAAAAAGTTACCCAATTATAATAAAAGTTACTTCAAACTAAAGTAAGACAGATTATAACGATCAAATTCCTATATTTATCTCAGAAAATGAGAGAAACTTAAAACCATTGGACTATGCAACTTTAAGAAACTTGTTTTAGCATGCATATAAACCTATGGCGAGCTTCTTATCGGGGATGCAGAGGACCATGGCCTCCGTTTCGTGGTGTTCTATGTGGCGGAGTGGTTAGAGTGTCTGACTTTTTTCTAGGTCGGACTCCTAACCTGAAGGTCGGTGGTTCGATTCCCCGTGCCCCCATCTCTGCCAATTTGGATTTCCACCGCTGTGTATAACTTACAGCGTCATCAAAGGCCAGTTGCTCTCATCCATGTCTATGTGGTGTGGGAGGTTAAAAATCCCTTGGGTCGGTAAAAGTGTAGGCTCGGGCTTTCTATCGACAAACTGTCTAATGGTGAAAACAAGCCTATTCAGGCTTATCCATGATAGGCAGTATAAATCTTCAACAACAACAAAATTATATTACACTCCACAGTATGACAACAATGACTTTTTTTTGTCTCCTGGCAGTCCGAAATTCAAAGTAGACCACGCAAATCGTGAGAAAGATCATTCTAAAAATGAATTCCTTAAGCCCCAGTCACACCTACCCGGACAAGCCCCGGATTTTGAGCTGGACCAGCCCCGGACCAGTCGCCCAGACCACCCTGGATAAAATCGCTGATTTCGTCGTTTTTTGCCTCGCAGTCATACCTTCCTGGACGAGCCCCGGACCAGAGGCTGGATCGGCCCGGACCACCCCCGGACTCCCCGGTGTAGCCACGGACTAGTCCCGGATGAGTGATCCGGGGTAAACCGGGCAGTCTGGGGTGATCCGTGGCTGATCCGTGCTGATCTGGGGCATCCGGGTCTTATCCGGGCAGTCCGGGAGTGGTCCGTGGCTACACCGTGGGTAGTCCGGGAAAGTCCTGGGGTGGTCCGGGTTAAACCGTGGCTGAAACCTGGCTCATCCGGGCCAGTTCATCCCCGGTCCACCCCCGGAGAACCCCCAGATCTTGCGGGATCGAGCCCGGATCGCAAAATGCCCCAGACCACCCCGGATGTTTTAAAACATCCGGGGCGGACCCCGGACCAGCCACGGATCATGTACCACCATGGACAAGCCACGGAAAAGCCATGGATCACCCCGGACCACCAAGGATAACGGTCCGGGGCTCATCTGGCCTCTGATCCGGGTAGGTGTGACTGGGCTTTAGCAACAGTATCGTCCCATTGTGCTGGTTGACTGGCAATGTTGGTATCCAAGGAAATGAGCGAGACCTCATTCACCAATGTAAAGCACAAACAACTTCAGAAGTACACCGGTACTGTATCGCATCTGTATCGCATCTAATTTTGGCTGTGTAGTGTGAGTCAAATTTTGCTGTCATTTAGCACAAATTTAACCATTTCAAAATTGCTTATCAGAGTTTTCTCTCTGTAATTTGACAGAAATCTAACCATTTCAGAACTTCATGTTAATTTTAATGTATGGCCTAAATGTGATTTGAAAAAGCCCGGACAGAATTCATACTACTAACTTTTCGTCATGAAAATGGCCCTTGTTGCTGATATGGCACTAAACAATCAATCAATCAATTAATCAATCTACAGTAGGCCTACGCTGTACCTTATTATCCTTACCATTGCCGCCTTACCTTCTACTCAGGCTGCCCTCTTCTTGTACAGGAGGTCATTGGTTCGATCCCAGACCGAGTTAAACCGAAGACTTATCAAATTAACATTTGCCGCTCTCTTGTCTGGTGCTCGACATTATTAGATTAGGGCAAGGACTGGTTGGCCAAGTTCCAAGATAATATTCATGACTCACCGAGTGGCACAGTATATCCCAGTGAGGGGCAGCACTATAAATCCACCACGACTCACGCACTGTTAGACCTATATATCGGTACGGGTCCTGATATGACCTCAGACATTTCTAAGACGTAAAACCCCAACCATACACTTACCAGCTATCATGCACTTACTTCATCAAAGCCCCCACCTCCCCTAGTGATCACGTAACCCAGGCAAGTCCTGCGCATGCTCTGTCCTTTCAACTCGCGCTCTGTGATCGCGCAGCGTCTGAGAGCTCGGTCACGTGTGCGGTCATGTGACGTGCATTAGCTGTACGTCACGCTGACGTGCCGTCACGTCAAAGAAGGGATTGGCAGACATGGCGACTTTAGGCCTACGTTCGAGAAGTCTTTTTTGTACGTGAGCGTTTGACCACACTGAGTGTATAGATAGTCTGGTCCCCTGGCCTTTTTATTATTCACAGAGGTCGCCACTGAGGTATGAGAATTTTCTGCTATTCACATTATTCACGCTGCGGCCATTTTGAAACCAGACCGAGGCCACATATGCGTCTGCGAGGCGCTGCTGTATGAAAAGTCATGCAAATACTTTTTTGTCGACTAATACCTCTCGAAATCACTCAAATTTGAGGGTATTCATTTTTTAAACTACCATATTCATCTTTGCATACCTGTTTTTTTATCTATTGGCCAATTTTCACGAAGATTGGGTGACCCTTGCATGGTGATTTTCCCATTCTTTAACTACAATGTGACTGTCAAGTTCAAGTCTGTATTGTTATGGTGGCATCACGTAATGCAGCACTGTCAGCGTAGTTATCTGTGCAACACAGTTAAACAACTAGTCTTAGTAATTACAAATAAATAAAAGCTTTAAAAGGGTTAAAATATATATTAAGAAAGTTATGCAATTTTGAATTTAAGAAAAGATTGGCAGCCAAGGTGAGCAACTTTGTTGACATTGCCTACTGAAATGCACTGATCATCACTTAATCTTCATGAAAATTGACCAATAAATAGAAAAAAGGTATGCAAAAATGAATACGATAGTTGTAAAAGTGAATATCTTCAGATTTAACTCCTTTAATTTCTGTAGTAGTTCATACACATCGGCACACAGCAGTGTCCTATGGCCATTTCCAATACCGATGTGTACTCAGACTTGTTCTGATGCCGAATTAGGTCACGCGTGAATAGTGTGAATGGTCACCCATAGCTTCACTATCAACAATCAACAATCAACGCAATGCCGTTACCAAAAAAGAGTCTGAAGTGTGCCAAGTTTGAGAACTGCATATCAATACAATGTTGGGCTAGTTATTTATGTCAAACTGATGTACTTATTCAGCATTTTTTTTGCACATAGAAGGGATGAATCTTCGTAAGTCAATTAAACAGAAGCCTATGCTATGGTGTCAGAGTTTTGGGATGTTTGGAAAAATTAATTTCGGATGTTTGCACTTCAAATATCTCAAAGGTTAGCCATTTAAAATGAGTGTTTGTGGTATGCAGGTATTGCAGGTATAGCAATACCTCAGGGAGTTTGACGCCCCTGCCCTGCAGAGTTGTAAACCACTTCCTTGTGGTACAGGTTCTTGATAGAACCTAAGGCTAAGGGAGCAAACCCTGAGCAGAAAACCATGTCACTGTGGCAGGATTAAGGGCGGTTGATGTATGGAACTCCCAACATCTCCCGACCAGCCACTGCAGTTTTGCGCCTGTCTTGACATGTTCTTGCCGGTGTGAAACCTCTATTTGCTCCCCGAGAGAGTGCCGCTGGTAACTTGCAAAAGCCAGCAACACTTCAACACTTTTGCAGGCAGCTTTCATGAAATGTCGCTAAATGGAGAGCGGCAGTCAAGTAATGAAAGCAGTCTTTGTCGCATCGCGACCGACAGCATGATGATGATGATGATGATGATACTTCAAACTAAAGTAAGGTAGATTATAAAGGTCAACTTGATATATTTATCTCAGAAAATGACAGAAAGTCAAAACCATTGGACTATTCAACTTTAATACGTGTATTATTGGCCCCCAGCTAACACATAACGTTAAGTAACATCAGGCTAACATTATTATTTGGTTATGGTACATTATAACATCACAGTAACATTAAACTGACGTTATACCATGTATTGTAATGTTGGTCGTAATGCTTGCATTGCGCTTGATTCGCAGTGGAGAAGGAGCCCCCCCCCCCCATTTATAACTTCTGACTCTCCACCGACCTGCTTCGAAAGCAACCAAATTACCGAGTTAAGATTGAATAAAGAAATTTAAATTAAAAAAAGAAATTTAAAAAAAAAGAATAGATTTTACACCGTTGGTGCCCGATGTCGAGCCAACGTCAGGCCATGGGTGGTGGCCTGACATGGGGCAGTGACTACCAGCGGTGGGCCACCCGAGATATGGTTGAGAAGGATGCTAAAATGTGCATAACTAACAAACATAGGTGAGGTGTAATATGGTTACTTTCAGAACAGGTCAGTATAGAGAGTCAGAAGTTACAAATGCCCACCAGTGCTCATGAAACACCATTTTCATTGCAAAAGTGTTTTAGTGAGGAGTGCTGGGTTTTGTACAGCAGGCATCACCTCTTAGCTTAACTTTTTAGACAAGATTAGTGTCTTATCATCTTAATATCTGATATGAGGTGCATGCATCTTTATGATATTAAACTGATTTCTTTTAAATTGGAGTTTATGCTTATCCATGCTTATCCATGCTTTGTGGTAGATGTTACCTTTCAGTTCTTCAAAAGGAGGGTTCTCTAGCTACAAATTAGGTCTTGATTTCTCTGCAAAAACTTCATCAAAAAGATCTCGAATGTTATAAAAAAGCTTCCTATTGACGTTAAAAAACGTTAAACGATAACGTTATAAAATAACGTCATAGAATGTTATTTACTCCATACAAAATAACATTTATATGATGTTTTTTATAACGTTATTGTAACATTCAATAACGTTATACTGTCGTCAGTGTTAGCTGGGATATATCAACCTAAATCTAGATAAGTGTTTTGATTTCGAAAATTTGGTACTTTTATCAGACCAGCCAACTTTAATTATTGCATCAGTATCTAAGTTGGATATGTAGGATCAAATCTCAAAAAGTGTTCTTGGATTAGGCCTATGATAAAAGGTCTTCATCGGATTATGCAGCTTTAATATGTGATATACATAAAACAAAAATACCCTCCTTAAACTTGCATAGGCCCTTAGTTTTGAGTTTCTGTCATTTTCTGAGATAACTATATTAGGTTGATCATTATTTTCTCCCTTACTTTAGTTTGAGATAACATTAATTTTAAATGACCAACTTCTTTTTGTATTTCAAGTGCAAACACGCAAAATTAATTTAGGCAAGCACGCCAAAACTCTGACATCGGTCGTAATGCTCGCATTGCGTTTGATTCGCCGTGGAGGAGGAGTACCCCCCCCCCCCCCACCCTCTCTCTCGCCCTCTCGCCACCGACCGTTGGGTTGCATAACAACCCCCCCTCTCTCTCCTCCCTCCTTATAAGCTGCCTCCCTGCCTTCCCTCTCCACTCTGCCTCCTCGCTCTGCCAGACACACTACATGACCAATCTTCTCCACCCACCCACCCTTACTATCTTACTTCCCCTTCTAGGGCAGAGGGCTCTTCGGGGCCCATCCCCTAACAAGACTCTCGGACATTCATTACCTGCACTATATTATCCATTGTACATTAGCTCCCCCACCATTGTACATTGCCCCCCCCCCCCACTTTACTGTAATAAAGTGTGCTTTTCTTCCCACTCCTGCCTTGACTTCCTCCTTCGCCGCGCATCATAGGCTTATACAGTAACAGGTAATTTGCCTCAGTAGTCCCTTCTATGGAGTAACAAATGTTTAATAAGAGCACCGGTATCTAAATTAAATAAGTAGAATCAAATCTAAATAATTGCTTCGGTACTGACAATTTTATGTTTTCATCAGACTATGCAGCTTTAATATAGAAACACATAAACTATGCCCTCCTTAATCAACCTGTGGTTTTAACAATAACATCTGTACCGCCCCGTCCCACATACCAGTCAATGCAATGTGGCAGATAACACTTCATCATAGCCATTTGGCTCAGTACCTTTTATATATCCAGCTAACCCAGCCACCCAACTATGTAGATAGTCATTATTTTGACACATCGCTGTCTTGGGGGCTTAGACCCGCTATTTCTTTTCGGAAAAACATGTGTAGTAGTCTGCACTGACCTCTCAGTCAAGGAGCCGCATAGACAGGTAGGCGTTGGTAAGGTAGTGACATCAGAGAGCCTAGGTGGTGTAATGGTTAGTGTAGTAGTCAGCAGTGACCTCTCAGTCAAGGAGCCACATAGACGGGTAGGGTAGTGACATCAGGGAGCCTAGGTGGTGTAATGGTTAGTGTAGTAGTCAGCACTGACCTCTCAGTCAACAAGCCGCATAGACAGGTAGGCGTTGGTAAGGTAGTGACATCAGGGAGCCTAGGTGGTGTAATGGTTAGTGTAGTAGTCAGCACTGACCTCTCAGTCAAGGAGCCACATAGACGGGTAGGGTAGTGACATCAGGGAGCCTAGGTGGTGTAATGGTTAGTGTAATGGTGGTGTAATGGTTAGTGTAGACAGATAGGTGTGGGTAGGATAGTGACATCAGGGAGCCTAGGTGGTGTAATGGTTAGTGTAGTAGTCTGCACTGACCTCTCAGTCAAGGAGCCGCATAGACAGGTAGGCGTGGGTAGGATAGTGACATCAGGGAGCCTAGGTGGTGTAATAGTTAGCACAATGGCACAAAATGCAAGAGATGTGGGTTCGATTCCTGCTCTATGCGCAATATTTCCATTTTCATCACCCTCACGACACACTTATTAACACTGCAAATATACGGTCATGTATTTGAGTTTTAGGGATTTTTTTTTAGTGTATTCCTGATCAGGTGACACCAAAACTACAATGCAATTAGTTATAAATCTGACATACTGTATATGTCCCAATAGATACACACTGCATGAGTGCAGACACATGGATGCACGTCTATTCAAAGTTCATGGATTTGTTTTTGGCATGCCTCTGAAATAAAGTGGGATTGTCTTATTTTATGTGCATTCAGTCTGAATATGATCGTACATTTTTATTTGTTTTTGTCGTGCCTCTGAGATAAAGTGGGATTGTCTTATTTTATGTGGATTCAGTCTGAATATGATCGTACATTTGTGCGCGCTTTCTATCTTGAAATGGGGGGTGTGCTTCTATTGGGTAGCATGCTTCTATTAGGACATATACGGTAGGCCATCACAAAGGTTCAGGTTGAGCTTGATGATGAGGAAGGCAATCACATCTAAGAGCAAGTTGCAAGATTGCTTGTACAGACAAAAAAATCAGTAGGCCCTACTCCTTATTTAGGATTGTCTGATTTATTCATCCTTTTACCTCGGACCTATGTTCAGCTAATAACCAAAGAGTTCTGTTTGTGCAATATTGGCTTTGTTTGGTTGTTTGTTGGGGTATTACGTCCTGGCAACATCTAAGGTTATATCAGGACGGGACCGACTTGTAACAGTGCACTTGCATGGTGACTTTTTAGTGCTACCTGACTGGGAGACCAGGCAACCAGCACCATAACCTGATATCTCACTCAATAACGTTATCCTGATACTGAGCTAACCAATCATTGTCCTATCTCAGTAATGCCAATTACTGGACTAGGTAGCGACAAGTATTAATTTTGTAATAGCCCTGTCACAATACGACGTATCTCGCCGGCATGCCGCCAATGCGCAAAATCACTTTTAATCGTCGAGACTCGTCAAACTTTTCGGCATCAGCGCAATGTATTGGTAGCGTGCGGCCGATGTTGTGCGAAAAAAAACAAAAAAGTTTGGCTCGCCGTCCTGATATGACCTTAGATGTAGCTAGGGCGTAAAACAACAAAGCATCAGTTTGGCACAACGAGCCTCACATGCGCGCGGCGTGTGCCTAGCGTTTGCCTAACGTTATTCCAGTGCGTTTAACGTATCTCGACGCGCCCCTAACGTCGCCATAATGTTGGCACCCGCCCGTTGTCGCGCGTTGAAAGTTTTGTGCAAGCACAAAACTTTGCCGATTCCCCAACGTGCGCTGCCGACCATCTCCGTATATCAATGTATACCAACGCGTGCCTGACGCGCGTGTAATGCTTCCAGACGTCTCCCGATGTTTCGCCAAAAAATGACACATCGACGCGTGTTGGCGAGAAACGTCGTAATGTGACAGCACCATTAGACATTGGTTTGACTTGGTTCAGATTTGAATTCCCAACCTACAGGAACTCCAAACTATCGGACTACACAACTTTAAAAGTACATTGTATACTGGATACTCCATGTTGTGCTTTCCTCTATATTTGTTATGTAATCTTTGATACGGCATAACAAATACCTTCATTTTCTGACTGTTAAAATGGACAATATCATACCAGCTGTGCAAATAATGTACATAGCATTTGTATTCCCCCCCCCCCCCCTCTCTCCCTCCCTCCCATCCCTCGCTTCCCCCTCTCCACATGACAGTGTGTCTGTGCAAATCCTAGTAACTGAAATTGGGAGAGTTGAAAATGAAATAAAATAAAGAGGCACAATTTTACCCAATAAAGGAGGAATTCCGTTGGCGGGATTACAAGGATCCTAATTATATTGTCTACTAAGAGAGACCGGGCCGGGTGGCCTAATTGGTAAAGCGCGGGCCTCGCATGCGGAAGGTCGGGAGTTCGTTTCCCAGTCGAGTCAAACCAATTACTTTAAAATTGATACTTGTCACTTTCTAGCCTGGGGCTCTGCATTAATAGGATAGGGCAAGGACTGGTTAGCTCAGTGTCAGGATAATGTGACTGAGTGGGATATCGGGTCATGGTGCTGGCGGCCTGATTTCACAGTGGGGCAGCACTATAAAGTCGCCATGAGTGTGCACTATCACAAGTCAGTATCCGTCCTGATATGACATTAGATGTTGCTAGGACGTAAAACAACAACAAACCACCAGTGTCTACCAAGACAACATGCAAAATATAATAACAGACAACCTCACAAAAATAGGCCTTCTGAGGCAGTGGTCCCACTTTCACAAGTTTGTGCCAACTACTTCGGTGCTCTGGTAAAACACCAAAAGAAAACATTATTGTTGTTATCGAGCTGAAGAATGCTATCTACCCTTTGAAATCTGACCAGACGGGATGGGTGAATGAGTTGAGCCTCCATCTCCCGTTTTGATAGATCGTGGGAATCGCCCTGACGTAAAAATTTATACTTGTCGCTTCCTAGCCAGGTACTCGGCATTATTAGGATAGGGTGAGGACTGGTTCGCTCAGTGTCAGGATAACGTGACTGAGTGGGATATCAGGTTATGGTGCTGATGGCCTGGTCTCCCAGTGGGGCAGCACTATGAAGTTGCCATGAGTGCGCACTGTCACAGTCGATACCCATCCTGATATGACATTAGATGTTTTCATGGCGTAAAGCTCCAACAACCAACAAACCAACTAAAGATGTCTGCATATTGTAAATTGGTGGAAAACTCAGCACATTCCCTGCAAAATATATTCTGAAACCATTTTAAACACAGCTTTGTTTACAGAAGAACTAGTTCAACTATTTGCCGCTAGGCGCTGTTCGTGACCTCTGTGCAGAACCCCTGTGGACGCACCCCCCCCCCCCCCCCCTCCCCCTGTAACGTCTATGGGGAATGCTGAGAACCAACTACACAAAGTGAAGCTATAAGCCGTGTTCACACGGGAAAAGTTTAAAGCAATTTAGACAAGGCGAATCATATGAATCGATTTAGTTTGAAAGTGTTTCGCGTTCACATGGGCAGTGCTTTGAGTCGGTTTAAGGCGGAAGTGGATATCTGCGCATGAGCAAGTCCAGACTAACCAGCGCCAGTTTCGGTTAGTCGACGTCGACATGAGAGAGTGTGGGTTCGACCTAGATATGTATGGACTGAATCGTATTGGTTTGGAAGAGTCAAAACTTCTGCTGGGCAGTGAAACCCTAAAAATAAATGATGAAAAAACTATCTGTGCACCTCTAGCAGGTTCATAGACCAAATTATATAATATGCGCTTTTGATCGACCGGAAAGTCAACAAACTAAGGTCTCGACTGCGCATGCGTGTCACATCCTTAATCCGCCTCAAGTAAGTCGGTTGGGTTCACACATGCCACTTATGTCGATTTAATCTAAATCGCTTCATCTATACTACCTCGCGAGGTGGTTTACTTGAAGCGATCTAGCTGAATCGATTCAGCCCTAAATCGCTTTAGCGTCGTGTTCACACAGCGAATGTGCGTCGAACTAGGCAAGTCAATTTATATGAATCGATTTAAAGTGCATGTGTGAACACAGCTTATGATTGACCTGAATACACTGGATTTTGAGTTGGCAACGTGGATACAAGAACATAACATTGGCTTAAGCCCTGTTCACACGGGCAAAATGTGAAGCGACCTAGACAAGGCGAACTAAAGGAGTCGAATTAGCGCCCATTCACACGGGCACTGCGTGAGGCGGAAGTGGATATCTGCGCATGAGCAAGTCCAGACTAACCAGCGCCAGTTTGGGTTCGTCGACGTCGGCCGAGAGAGTGTAGGTTCGACCTAGATATGTATTTAATGAATCTTATTGGTTTGGAACGATCAAAACTTCTGCTGAGCAGTGAAACCCTAAAAATAAATTATGAAAAAAATATCTGTGCGTAGATAGCGGTTTCATTAATTAAATTATATAATATGCGCTTTTGATCGACCGGAAAGTCAACAAACTAAGGTCGACTGCGCATGCGTGTGAGGTGCTTAATCCGCCTCAGTGCGTCCACACGGGCAAAATAAATCGAATCAGAGAAATCGCCTCACGTAAACTACCTCGCTTAGGTGGTTTACATTATCCAGATCACGTGAGTCGAATCAGCCCTAATCCGCCTCAGACGTCCGTTCACACGGGAAATGTGAGGCGAACTAGGCAAGTCGCTTTCTACGAATCGATTTACATTGTCCGTGTGAACAGGGCTTTACATTACATTTTTGGTTGTTGGAGTTTTACGTCCTGGCAACATCTGAGGTCATATCAGGACAGGTACCGACTTGTGGCAGTGCGCATTCATGGTGGCTTTATAGTGCTAGTTAGTGAAAAGCATTAATTTGATAAGTCATTGGTTTGACTCGTCGACCTTCCGCATGGGAAGCCCGCGCTTTACCGATTCGGTCCGGTCGGTATCTAGCCCTTCTATGCAGCAGCACATGCTTAATAAGTGCACCGGTATCTAAGTTAGATATGTTGAATAAAACCTAGGTCAGTGTTTTTGGTTTTGAAAATTTGACTTTTTTTTTTTCTTCATTAAGACTGCATATCATGGATAAGTCTGAATAGACTTGTTTTCACCATTAGAGAGTTGGTCGATAGAAAGCCCAAGCACACACTTTTACTGACCCAAGGGATTTTTATCCCCGCACACCACATACACATGGTATGAGAGCAACTGGCCTTAGATGACACTAAGTTATACACAGCGGTGGGAATCCAAATTGGCCGAGGGGATGGCCTGGAGAATCGAACCACCGATCTTCAGATTAGGCGTTAGATCTAGATAAACGTCACTATAACCACTTCATTACAGAAGAACACCACAGCTTTGATACGAGGAGTGACCCCCACTCTCCACCGTCTAATCCAGTCATCCTTTACCAGAGTATAAAGCCGTGTTCACACGGACAAAATGTGAGGCGAATCACACAAATCGAATCAGGTGAGGCGAATTAGCAGCCCGTTCACACGGGCAGTACTTGGGCCGGAAATCGAATGCTGCGCATGAGCAAGTCCAGACTAACCAGCGCCAGTTTGGGTTTGTCGACGTCGGCCGAGAGAGTGTGGGTTCGACCTAGATATGTATTTAATTAATCGTATTGGTTTGGAACGGTCAAAACTTCTGCTGGGCAGTGAAACCCTAAAAATAAATGATGAAAAAAATATATGTGCACGTCTAGCAGTTTCATAGACCAAATTATAGTATATAGATCGACGTGCTTAGTCCGCATCACGTAAGTCGGTTGCGTCCACACGGGCAAAATTAACCGCATCACAGAAATCGCCTCATGTAAACTACCTCGATAGGTGGTTTACAGGATCCGCATCACGTGAATCGAATAAGCCTTAATCCGCATCAGACACCCGTTCACACGAGAAATGTGAGGCGAACTATACAAGTCGCTTTCTACGAATCGATTTACATCGCCCGTGTGAACACGGCTTAAGACTCCCCTACGAAATGACAAGGAGACCAGCAGATTGGGTTGGTTCATTTATTCAACTCCGGGCTGAGCGAAAAACGGCGGCAACTGACGATTCAAATACAGCGAGAAGCATCGGCAGCAGCTGGGACCAGTAGGTCCGCAGCAACGCGGCCGCGCGACGGCGGTTCGTTAATAATATACTCGCGTGAATCGCCTAATAAATAATTAAATAATTCTCCGAGCGTTTATATGTATATAATAGATTATATATAATATAAATACATAGTCTAGGATATAAACAATGAGATGTCATTTACAGTATTAAAGGTAATGTCAATATACCTTTTAGTTTTATTCTTTTAGTATTAGTAATGCATACTTGCTATTTTTAACTAGGGAAAGCGCCTCGAAAGTATGGTACTTTTTGCTTTCTCAACATCACTGATATCAATATCAGCTTGTATGTACAATGATCATTGAGCACTTGCTATCTGGACTGCACTTCGTCCACACCTATCTCCTCTCTGCTGGCCATGCTCCTCCTTGATAATGTCTGAAAAGAGTTCCAGGAGGGGGAGCCCACCAGCATTTCACTTTCTACTCTTACTCTGTCCATGTCTTTGGCTTGCCAGCTGGTCACCATAGAGACGGTCCTTTGACTCAACTCTCCTCATTTCTATTTCCTATACTCTACCCTTTTTTTCTTCTCCCAGGCTTACTTCTCCCCCTGATCAAGGGAGTTGTTTGCTTGCGTGGGGCCCTTTACCTTATCGTTTCTCTCGCTTTGTTTTTGTTGCTGGAACCGCTGGACCCACCTTTACCCATCCCTTCCTCCTAAACCCTTACAGCTGTCGACTGGATACGAGTGCTGTGCTACCACCAGACTGGAGAGATTCGGGGCCGCCCCAATGCTTCGCCGTTTTGAATGTTGTAAAGACATCCCCAGCTTCTACAACCTTCCCACCTGAAGATTAATCTTCAACCAAAGATTGAACCGATTTATCGGGGTCTTTCTATATTGCTGCAGTTCTGCAGCCAGTAACCATTGTAAGGTTACGAACCACCCCAAAAGCATTGATCATGTGGAAATAAATAAATATTTTATCTTATCTTTATCCTAAGATAGCGATATTAATATATAAAAAAGTGACCGATGCTATAGCCTGAAAAGCAATAAAAACATGGCTTTTATCCCACACTTCCTTCTGAACATTGTTCGCATTGTGAAGAACGTTGATATTTATGGATCGGCCCAAAACCTAGCTCTGACATTGTCTTCAAAACTGTAAGGCCGTAATCGATTAACACAACCCGGGCGACTCGGGTCACCCGAGTCGTCCGAATTTCAAATAGAACGCTGCGAGTGGAGTCGACAAATACACGTGCCGTGTGCAAAACGACCTGACCCGAGTAACCCACCTCTTGGCTGGGGTGGCTAGGAACGATGACGTCACATCTGCACTGGTACCGTCATGCAGGATAACAGCCACCGGTACCAGTCATACATGGTTTTTTGGGGTAATAACATAGATTAATGAAATGGAAATATAACTAACCTATGCCATCATAAAATACTTTAAATCCTATTTTGCTGTAGTTATATCGGTTATTAAAAAAAAAAAAAAAAAAAGGTTTTGTATTAAGCCACCTTTTTATCCACCCCGAGCGTGGAGAAGTGTATTCGATTATTCGACCCGAGTCTGTAGGATGTGCGCATGCACCAAAAAGTGACTCGGGTGACCCGAGTTGATTAATCGATTACATCCTAAATGACATCTCATTGTTTGTATACTTGAAAGAAGAAGAAATAAAGACACGCGATGTTAATTTGTGAAAGTAAATATAACTCACCATGTGTGTGGTGGTTGGGGTGGTGGGGGGTGGTGGTGGTGGGGTGGGGGTGGGGGGTAGGAGCACTTATGTATGTAAATTCTAGCACGAAAGCAAATGTAACTAAACCATTGCACTTTCAAAGATATTCAGAAATAAAAGGGATTTTCTTTCACCTATATATGTATGTCATGTATACCGCAGTATGCGAGTACAAAGGCGCAGATGGGAATTTTTGTGTTATATATTTTATTACACCGAATACTCTGTACTGCCTCCTAACCATGCTCATGACTGGTGGCGCCACCTCCAGCGCTCCCCCACACCTGCTAGCATGGGGAAACCTCACTCGCCTAGGAGGATTTTTTCCTTATTGTGTATCCATGCAGATTTAGAAAGGCATGTCTTTCGATTGTGTGACTGCTTCCAGAGCTTGCTGGTGTATCAGCTAAACCATCTGACATTTCTGTCAGCCCCTCCCCCTACCTGGAGCCTAGCTTCCATATACACAAATACGTATATATATCGATATATATTTATATATATATATATATTTCTAAATTCCTGTAATTTCTTTGGCAATAACTGTGTCTTTTTAGAAGTAAATCAGTTCTGTGTAGCCTATTGTCAAAAGGTTCAGATGGTATGATTATACAGTATAACCCTGTTAAACCAAGCTCAGTTCAACCAAACGATCGGTTAATCCAAACTTTTTCGGCGGTCTGGCAAAATACTACCATTTATCATATAAAAAAGTTGGTTAAACCAAAGTTGGTTAATCCAAATTATCGGTTAATCCAAACAAAATTGTTGGACCCCAGGCCACTTCCTGTACGGTTAAACCAAACTTTCATGTGGTTATAAGGTCAACTGAGACCCCACCAACTTTTTTATATGATAAATGGTAGTATTTTGTAGGGCCACCGACAAAAGTTTGGATTAACTGATTGTTTGATTTAACCAAGCTTGGTTTAATGGGGTTATACTGTATATACATAACAAAACAATAATCAAAGTGTCCACATACATTGTATATTACATTCATAATGCACCCGCGTTTTTTGCCAAAGCCAAGTGAAAGTCGAAGCCAAAGCTCGGTTAAACCAATGATCGGTTAATCCAAACAAATTTCTAGGGTCCCTTCAAGTTTGGTTTAACGGGGTTATACAGTATAGTGGAAGAGATTTTAAATGGAGGTTTTTAGCAGCCCATATGAAAAAAAAACCCACAGCCACTTCCCAACATATAGAATAATGTTAATGAGTCTATATTCATCTTCTCCCCCACCCACATCAATCTTACGCATGAGGTCTGCCACTTAGGCCAACAAATATATAAAAGAATTGGTGATTGTCCTTTTTAAAGACAAATCTGGGTTGGGCAGGCGGTTTTTATTGTTATTTATATTTGTTTACATAGACATAATACGTAACTAGACAAGATGGCTGAATGAGTTGAGCATCCGCCTCCCATTCTGGTAGGTCATGGGATTCCAACTCCTCAGTTCGAAACCAATTACTTAAAAATTGATACAAGATTTGAATTGTTGCTAGCCCGGCACATTTTTAACAGTTACAAAAAACAAATTCTATCAAGGGCGGGCGATTTTCGAGTGGGGACGATCACCAATTTATTATTTTTATTTGGCCTTATGTGTGTATGGAATCTTAGCGTTTACGCCTGCTGCTACCACTTTCCATGTCTAATGGAATCCCGGTGTCGCAGTTTCAGCGCCCGGTCAGTTTCCATGGCCCGTATAGACTCAAACTCAAGGCATTGTCAATGGTCGTGAGCAATCTTCATACAGAAAATACAGCAAAAGTGAAATATCTCTAAAACTACACCACCTATTAACAAATCGCTTTGTACACATATAGAAAACATCTTTACCAAAAAGACTGTATTAAATTTATAAGGTTAGGGTTCTTGATTTGTATTAATTTTGAATAAAACTAAGGTTTTGCACTGCGCGTACCGTCAAACTCAAGGCATTGTCAATGGTCGCTAGCAATCTTCATACAGAAAATACAGGAAAAGTGATATATCTCTAAAACCACACCACCTAGAAACAAATCACTTTGTACACATGTAGAAAACATCTTTACCAAAAACATTATATTAAATTCATAAGATTAGTGACAATGATGTTAGATTTTGACGCATGCGCATGAAACTGACCGGGCGCTGAAACTGACCGGGCGCTGAAACTGCGACACCGGCTTAAAAGAAAGACGCCCCCCCCCCACCCTCTGCCAGATGCGGATCAGACAAATTATTTCAGCCACTCCAGGAATGCACCACAATCGGCGCGACGTGTGCGAGCCGACCTGCCACTTCCGGCGGGCGCCGGCGTTGTTTATGGTGTACCTACTTTTTTTGTGCGTGTTGTGATTCTGAATCACCAACTTCTGCAGAGAGATTTAGTAGCGTGGAAAGTAGACAATGTGGGGAGAAACAGGAGCTGTGTGTGGGGGGTGGAAGTGGAGGATGTGTGTGTTTTGTGATTCTCGATCACCGACTTCTGACTCTCGGGTGGTTCGTGACCTTGACGGTTACAAGCTGCAGCACTGCAGCAATATAGAACGGCACCAATAAATCGGTGCGTTCTTCGGAATGAAGATTTAACTTCAGGTGGGGCAGTTGTAGAAGCGGGCAGTACTTTACAACAATAATGACGAGTCGTTGGATCGGTTCCCGATCACCGGTCCGATTGTAGCTGTGCACTCACGTCCAGTAGTCGATTGTTCAGGAGGAAGGGATGGGAAAAGTGGGATCTGCAGGCATGAACAAAGTGGAACAGTGAAAAAGGAACAGGGCCCCACCCAAGCAAACAACTCCCTTGATAAGGGGTAGAAGTAAGCCCGGGAGAAAAAAAAAGAAAAGGGTAGTACAGTACAACCCCGTTAAACCAAGCTCGGTTAAACCAAACGATCGGTTAATCCAAACTTTTTTCGGCGGCCGGCAAAATACTACCATTTATCACATAAAAAAGTTGGTCAAACCAAAGTTGGTTAATCCAAAGTATTGGTTAATCCAAACAATTTTGTCGGCCCCAGGCCACTTCCGGTACAGTTAAACCAAACTTTCATGTGGTTTTAAGGTCATCTGAGACTTTTTTATATGATAAATGGTAATATTTTGCCATGTCGCCGAAAAAAGTTTCGATTAACCGATCGTTTGATTTAGCCGAGGTTGGTTTAATGGGGTTAAACTGTATATACATAAAAAAACAATAATCATAGTGTCCACATACATTGTACATTCATAATGCACCCCTGTTTTTGCCAAAGCCAAGTCAAAGTCAAAGCTCGGTTAAACCAATGATCGGTTAATCCAAACAAATTTCTAGGATCCCTTCAAGTTTGGTTTAACTGGGTTATACTGTATAGAGGAAAGAGAAATGAGGAGAGTTGAGTCAAATGGCTGTGTCTCCTTGCTCTGTGGTGACCAGTTGGCAAGCCGGAGACATGCAAGGAGTAAGAGGTAGAAAGTAAAATGCTGGTGGGCTCGCCCATCTGGAAATCTTTTAAAATGTTATCAAGGAGGAGCGGTGCCAGCATAGAGGAGATAGAAGAGGTGTGGACGAAGTGCGGTCCGGTGTGGCGTTTTCAGCGCCCGGTCAGTGTCAGCGGCCTGTCGTGGCTTCTGCGCATGCGCGGATTTTCGCACGTTGCGGCGATCACTGCTATTTGTTTTGTTTACACTCGGCGATTCAACGCTGATCTAGCTGCTACGTTAATATCGCTTGGAATTTAAGGTTAATTTAATTAAATTTCATTATTTGAGTATGTAATTCTGTTAAATATGATCGCATTCAATAGATTTCGGCCTAATCGGTCCCTAACACTGCCGGGTACCGTGGCTGAGCTTGTAGCCGGCGAGGGCATGGGTGTTTTGCATATGTCTTAAAATCCGCGCATGCGCAGAAGCCACAACAGGCCGCTGACACTGACCGAGCGCTGAAAACGCCACACCGGACAGCAAGTGGATAGGTTAGTAGCGTGGAAAGAAGACAATGTGGGGGGAAACTGGAGCTGTATGTGGGTGGGTGAGGGTGGGCGTGTGTGGGGGTGGAGGAGGGTGTGTGTAGGGGTGGAGGATGGGTGTGTGTATGGGTGTGTGGGTGGTGGGTGTGTGCGCGTGTTGTGATTCTCGATCACCAACTTCTGCTAGAAAGAGAGTTTAGTAGCGTGGAAAGAAGACATTGTGGAGAGAAATAACAGCTGTGGGTGTGGGTGTGGGTATGTGGGGGTGGGTGGTCGGGTGTAGGTGTGGGTGTTGTGATTCTTGATCACCGACTTCTGCTAGAAAGAGAGGTTAGTATGGTGGAAAGAAGGCAATGTGGGGGAGAAACAGGAGCTGTGTGTGTGTGGGTGTGTGGGGGTGGAGGGGTTTGTGTGTGTGTGTGTGAATAGATGGTGGGTGTGTGGGTGTGTGGGTGCGTGTTGTGATTATCGATCACCGACTTCTGCTGCAAAGAAGTTTAGTAGCGTGGAAAGAAGACAATGTGGGGAGAAAGAGGAGCTGTGGGTGGGTGGGTGGGGGGGGGTGTTGGTGTGTGTGTGGGGGGGGGGTGTATGTTGTGATTCTCGATCACCGACTTCTGCGAGAGAGAAGTTAGTAGTGTGGAAAGAAGACATTGTGAGGAGAAACAGGAGCTGTGTGTGGGTGGGTGTGGGTGTGTATGTGTGTATGTGTTGGTCTGGGTGTGGGTGGGTGTGGGTTTGTGTGTGTGTGTATGTGTGTGAGAGTGTGTGTGAGTGTGTGTGCAGATATGTGTGTGTGTGGGTGTGTATGTGTGTGTTTATATATGGGTGTGTGTGTGTGTGGTTGTGGGTCTGTGTGTGTGTGGGTGTGTATCTGTGTGAGCGTGTGTGTGGGCGTGTGCGTGTGGGTGTTGGTGTGTGTTGGTATGTGTGGTGTGTGTATGTGTGGGTCTGTGTGTGTGTATGTGTGTGAGCGTGTGTGTGGGCGTGTGTGTGTGGGTGTTGTTGTGTGTTGGTATGTGTGGTGTGTGTATGTGTGGGTGTGGGTGTGTGTATGTGTGAGCGTGTATGTGAGTGTGTGTGAGCGTGTGTGTGAGTGTGTGCGCGGATATGTGTGGGTGTGTATATGTGTGCGGGTGTATGACACCGTCCACAATCTGTGTATTCTGTACACTCTGTATGCTAGCACTACAATGGATTCCACCCACCAGCAACCTGTAGCTGGCTTAAGCCTTGGTCACATACACGTTAAGGCCCTGTCACATTATGACACATCTCACAAGCGCGCAGCCAACGCGTAAAATCACTTTTTTACGTCGAGAAGCATAAAACCTTTCGGCTCGGGGGGCAAAGTTGGACGTATACATACCGTATATATAGCGTACGGCCAACGTATGACCACCGTATGGCTAACATGCTTTCATCGAAAAACACTTGAATTACGCTCACGGTACGTTCACAGAACACCGGTGAACGTTATATACGTTATTCGATTGCCAGAACTACACCTCATACATTACATACATCAAGACATGCAGGAGAAATGCTAAACGTATGTTAGACGTATGTTAGACATACATTATCCATACGTTGTCAGTACGTGGACTGTACATTCCCACTGCCTTTAATGTAGGTTTACATAGTGCAACGTAGTGAACAACGTTTGTCTAATGTATGTCTAATGTACATCAACGTATGCCTAACGTATACATAACATACGGCCAACATAAAATCCACACATTGTTGAACGTTGTCGTACGTCAAAAGTTTTGTGCATGCACAAAACTTTGCCGACCCCCTCACACATGATGCCATATCTCGACGAATGTTGATGTACATTGACGTATACCAACGAGCGCCTAAAGCATGTGTAACAGATAATGGCGTATCCCGACGTAGCTGGCACAAATCACATACGTCGGTGTACGTTGGCGCGATGCATCGTAATGTGACAGCCCCTTTAGTGAACATAGGTGAATGTAGATGAACGTAGGACGTCGTCGGCCGAGAGAGTGTGGGTTCGACCTAGATATGTATGGATTGAATCGTATTGGTTTGGAACGGTCAAAACTTCTGCTGGGCAGGGAAACCCTAAAAATAAATGATGAAAAAAATATCTGTGCATAGATAGCAGTTTCATTAATTAAATTATATAATATGCGCTTTTGATCGACCGGGAAGTCAACAAACTGAGGTGTCGACTGCGCATGCGTGTGAGGCGCATCACAGAAATCGCCTCACGTAAACTACCTCGATAGGTGGTTTACAGGATGCGCATCACAGGAATCGAATCAGCCTTAATCCGCCTCAGACGTTCGTTCACACGAGAAATGTGAGGCGAACTATACAAGTCGCTTTCTACGAATCGATTTACATCGTCCGTGTGAACACGGCTTATGTTAAGGTACGGCAGGTTTTGATTGATCACCCACCTAATAGTACGGATAAATACTTTACAGTACGGATCCCGGTACGTCCAACTACGTTGAACTATGTTGAACTACGTTGAACTACGTTACCCTCCACTACGTTCAACTACGTTCAACTACGTTCAACTTCGTCCACTAACGGCTATGTGACCACGGCAGAACGGACAAGGTTTTGTGTGGGTCAAATTACGCTAGGCTACACTAGAGTATGCTAGAGTACATTAAGAAGTACACTACAGTACGCTAGAGTACACTAGATTACGCTAGAGTATGCTAGAGTACTGTATCCTCACGGAGGTTATGTCTGCCTCAAACGTACCTCTCTTTTGAACATGTCCAACGCTTAAATCGGAACTCATGGCCCACACACGTTTTTATCACGTTCTCATCACGGAGAAGTAGGGATGCCGGTACGTTGCACTACGTTGCACTACGTTGAACTACGTTGAACTACGTTAGCCTTCACTCCGTTCAACTACCCTATAATACTAAGACGGCTCACTCAGCCTGTACTGTGTAATCAAAATGATCAAACCCACCACTTGGTGCACTGGCTGTTCTCTTGGTTAAACAGGTGCTATATTATATGTATGAATGTATATATGAATGTGAAAGATGTGTGATGATGGCGATGCTGATGATGATGTTCATAGCAATTTCATATTGATGTGTATTCATACTTACCTATCTCATGTATAATATAATTGTATGTGTTTACATGTGAAACACCAACCAACAGCTGGGCTGATCAAATCCACCACAAGGTGGCACTGCGTAATTTACATTACCATGGGAGAGATAGGGAGTGAGCCGTCTTAGTATTATAGGGTCATTGACTATGTCCACTAACGTGTATGTGACCGGGCCTTAAGAGTACAGTGAGTGGGTGTGAAGGAAGGAGGGCACTGTCCCAGGCAACGTCCACAGTTTGCGAATACTATGCTATACTATACTATTCTATGCTATACTATTCTATACTACACTATACTATATTATGATATACTACACTATGCTATACTATTCTATAATACACTATACTATGCTCTGCTATACTATACTATATTATTCTCTGCGAGACTATACTATTCTATACTACACTATGCTCTGCTAGGCTATACTATGCTATTCTATACTATGCTAGTCTATACTATACTATGCTATGCTATACTATACTACACTACGCTATGCTATACTATACTATATTATGCTATACTATGCTATGCTATACTATTCTATACTATGCTATACTGTACTACACTATACTATGCTATGCTATATCATATTGTACTATGCTATGCTATAGTATGCTATGCTATTCTATACTATGATATACCATGTTATCCCATACTATGCTATGCTAGGCTATTCTATGATATGCTATGCTATACTATATTATTCTATGCTATACTATACTATGCTATACTATACTATGCTAATCTATACTATACTATGCTATGCTATGTTTTACTATACTATGCTATATCATATTGTACTATGCTATATCATATTGTACTATGCTATGCTATAGTATGCTATGCTATTCTATACTATGATATACCATGTTATCCCATACTATGCTATGCTAGGCTATACTATGATATGCTATGCTATACTATATTATTCTATGCTATACTATACTATGCTATACTATACTATGCTAATCTATACTATACTATGCTATGCTATGTTTTACTATACTATGCTATACTATTCTATGATATACTATACTACAAAATGCTATGCTATGCTATGCTATACTATGCTATGCTTTGCTATTCTACACTATACTAATTACTATGCTGTATTATACTGTACTATGCTATGCTATAGTATGCTATGCTATTCTATACTATGATATGCTATGCTATACCATACTATTCTATGCTATCCTATACTATGCTGTACTATAGTATGCTATGCTATTCTATACTATGATATGGCATGCTATACCCTACTATACTACGCTATACTATGCTATGCTATTCTATGATATCCTATGCTATACTGTACTATGCTACGCTATACTATACCATACTAATCTATGCTATATTATACTATACTATGTTATACTATACTATGTGACTATACTATACTGCACTGTACTGTACTATAACGTTCGATGTGTTGGTAGACCATGGGATCGTGGGTTCGAACCCTGCTTGAGTCAAACCAATGACTTGACAATTGATACATGTCGCTTCCTAGCCTGGCGCTTGGCATTATTACTAGGATAGGGCAAGGACTGGTTGGCTCAGTGTCAGGATAATGTGATTGAGTGGGATATCAGGTCCTAGTGCTGGTGGCCTGGTATTCCAGTGGGGCAGCACTATAAAGTCGCCAAGAGTTCGCACTGTCACAAGTCGGTACCCATCCGGATATGACCTTCGATGTCGCTAGGACGTAAATCAACAACAAACAAACAATATCGTACGATACAACTCTACTACTATTCTGTACACTCTGTCTGCCCGCAATACAGTGAGCCCCGCCAGCCGCCAGCCACCAGCCACCAGCCGCCACCCTTTCACCCCCACCCCGCCGCCCTCCCCCGCACCTGTACACGGTGGCGGCCCCCGGCGGCAGTCATCGCCATCACCGTAGTACTACTACTACTAGTGGCGGTGAGTGCTCTCACCCACCAGTAGCCTACTCGGGTGAGGTGAGGTGGGAGCGCACGGCCCAGACGGCGGACGGCTCAGACGGCGGACGGCGGACGGCCCAGTCACCCAACCCCCTCCACCACCCAACCCCATCCACCACCCAACCCCCTCCACCACCCAACACCCTCCACCACCCAACACCCTCCACCACCCAACACCCTCCACCACCCAACCCCCTCCACCACCCAACACCGTCCACCACCCAACCCCCTCCACCACCCAACCCCCTCCACCACCCAACCCCCATCACCAGCCAACGCCCTCCACCACCCAACCCCACACCAGCAACGCCCTCCACCACCCAACACCCTCCAGCACCCGACCCCCTCCACCACCCAACCCCCTCCACCATCCAACACCCTCCACCACCCAGCACCCAGCAGGCTGTGTGGACCGGGGAGCCTGGCCGAGTGACTAGAGGGTACTGGAGGGGGATAAAACATCCAAGCACAAGGGGCGCAAGGAGCACAAGGAGCACAATGAGCACAAGGAACACAAGGAGCACAAAGAACACAAGGAGCACAAGGAACACAAGGAGCACTAGGAACACAAGGAGCACTAGGAACACAAGGAGCACAAGGATGTACGACGTGACGGGAACGCCCGCGTCCGGGCGGCTTCGGCGCACAGTCACGTGGTCAGGCGGGACGCCGCCGCTGTCGCTGTCGCTACGGTCGCCGCTGTCGCCGCTTTCGCCGCTGTCGCCGCTGTCGCCGCTGTTGTCGCTAGGGGGCAGCAGCGGTGTGGCGCGACGCTGCCGTGTGATGGCGGTGTCTGTGCTGCTGCTGATGTCGGTGGTGGACGTGAGTGGGTCAGGCACGTGGGGCACCTCTTCTGGTAAGTCGACGTTGTGTTGTGTGGTGATTGTCTACTGTATCAGTTCAGTGGTTTGCTGTATCAGTGGTTTGCTGTATCAGTGGCCTGCTGTATCAGTGGTTTGCTGTATCAGTGGCCTGCTGTATCAGTGGTTTGCTGTATCAGTGGTTTGCTGTATCAGTGGCCTGCTGTATCAGGGGTTTGCTGTATCAGTGGTTTGCTGTATCAGTGGTTTGCTGTATCAGTGGCCTGCTGTATCAGTGGTTTGCTGTATCAGTGGCCTGCTGTATCAGTGGTTTGCTGTATCAGTGGCCTGCTGTATCAGGGGTTTGCTGTATCAGTGGCCTGCTGTATCAGTGGTTTGCTGTATCAGTGGTCTGCTGTATCAGGAGTTTGCTGTATCAGCGGTTTGCTATATCAGTGAATTTTGACATATACCGATTAACATTAAAGTTGCATAGTCCGATGGTTTTGAATTTCTGCCATTTTTCTGAGATAAATATATTTAATTGGTTGTTATAACCTACCTTACTTTAGTTTGAAGTAACTTTCATTTTGAATGGCTAACTTTTGAGATATTTGAAGTGCAAACATCTTAAATTGATTTTGACAAGCACACCAAAACTCTCATCATAGGCTTATGCAGTAACAGGTTCTGGTAAATTGACTCAGTATTCCCTTCTATGTGGCAACACATGTTTAATATCATCATGCTGTCGGTCGCGATGCGACAAAGACTGCTTTCATTACTTGACTGCCGCTCTCCATTTAATAAGTGCACCAATATCTAAGTTAGATATGTATAATACAGTGTAGGTGAATGTTTTGGATTTGAAAATTTGATGCTTGATCGGACTATGCAGCTTTAAGCAAAATTCCAAGAAACCAGGGTGTATATGAGTCTGACAACAGTTGGTTAGTTCGAATCATACTCTTATTATATGACCTGAGATGTTGCTAGAACATAAAACCCAAAGAAGAGTTATGTATGGACGATAATAGTTAATACAGTCAGTCACAACAATGATTGTTGAAACTTGACTTCCCGCGTTTTGTGGCGATTCGCTGACAAGTGACAGTGCTAATCCTATGGGGGGAAATCCGCGTTTTCGCGCAAATTCGCCAGTTTCCGCGTTTTTGCCCAGAGACCATTTTCATCCCTGATTGACTCAGTTGTCTGCTGTATGAATGCAGGTGTTGGCCGCGCAGCTTCCGTGTCTCTCTCTCACAGGGCACACACATACAGACAACCACCCACACACACATACAGACAACCACCCACACAACCACACACATACATACAAACACACACAACCACAGACATACATACAAACACACACACAACCACACACACATACATACAACTACCCACACACACAACCACCCACACATACAGACAACCACCCACACACACAACCACACACATACACACACACTACCACACACATGCATACCAAACACACACACAACCACACACACATACAAACAATCACCCACGCAACCACACACACATGCAGACAACCACCCACACACACAACCACACACACATACAGACAACCACCCACACACACAACTACACACAACCACACACATGCATACCAAACACACACACAACCACACACACATAGAGACAATCACCCACACAACCGCACACACATACAGACAACCACCCACACACACAACCACACACATACACACAATCACCCACAGGCATACCAAACACACACACAACCACACACACATACAGACAATCACCCACACAGCCACACACACATGCAGACAACCACCCACACACTCAACCACACACATATACAGACAACCACCTACATAGCCACACACATACATACAAACACACAACCACACACATACATACAAACACACACACAACCACACACATACATACAACTGCGCACATGCACAACTACAAACACATACAGACAACCACCCATACATACAACCACCCACATACACGCACAACCACACACATGCATACCAAACACACACACAACCACACACATACAGATAATCACCCACACAACCACATACACATGCAGACATCCACCCCCACACACAACCACACACACATACATACGATCACCCACACAACCACACACACATACAAACACACACACAACCACACACATACAGACAACCACACAACCACACACACATACAGACAACCACCCACACACACAACCACCCACACACATACAAACACACACACAACCACACACACATACAGACAACCACCCACACAACAACACACACATGCAGACAACCACACACACAACCATACACACATACAGACACTCACCCACACAACCACACAAACATACATACAAACACACACAATGACACACATACATACAAACACACACATATACACACATACATACAACCACCCACATACACAACCACACACATGCACACAAACACACACATAACCACAACACCTACACACATACACACAACCACACACACAGACAACCACCCACACACTCACACACATATACATACAAACACACACACCCAATCACACACCCCACGCAACCACACACGCAGAAAACCATACACACCCACACACATCCACACACCCACACCCACATAACCACACACCTCCACACACCCACACCCACATAGCCACACACCTCCACACACCCACACACATGGCAAGAAGTGTGAGTTCAAATCCTGTAGGTGGGGTGATTGGTGATTGCAACAGGGAACCTAGATAGACTAATGGTTAGGATGCCAGCCCTAGATTGATAAGAAGTTTTGGGTTTGAATCCTGCTTTGGGTGCAATATTTGCTACGTTTGCATCACCCTGACAACACTAGCTTCCGAGACCTGGATCCCATGCAAGCTACACGCTGTATGGTTGTTGAACCTACCCTGTTGTAATATGTCGGGACTCGGCCGTCTGGACCCCAAACATTACTATCTATGCTCCACAGGTGTGTTCTGACAACTGTCTGTCAGTCCCCACCTACAATTACTCTCAACAACTCATAAGGAATAAAGGAAGACAAGTCACACAAGATTGACAGTGAAGAGGTTGTGCTTTATTGGCATCAACTCCTGTTCACCTACTGGTGACCTATCACCCTCACTCCTTACCAACTGCCCACACAGATCCTCATGACTCTTGCTTGTGTACATCAGAATCAGTGCCTACAGCCCATTGAACCTGAGTCCAATGGTTGTTGCACAGAGCTCAGTGTCTTTGGAATAGATGTTGCTAGTTCGAGTGTAGAAAGTGGAGTCCTCACCAAGAGTGCTTCTCCAAGAGTGCTTCATGTGGGGTCTGCCTGTCATGTATAAGGAATGCAGGTGACTGGGCTCACACCGCTGGCCAATCAGACACCCTCTACAGCCTGGGTGGGCGATGCTCTAATAGGGGGCTGCTGTCACTCAATCCCAGCTGCAGGTAGTGTCCATAATGTATGCAGGATGGCTGGGTGTGCTGGTTCATCGGCCCTGTGGTAACAGGTAGTTGCAGACAGTTACAATAAACATATATTAAAATGCTCTTCCCCTCCACTTGCATTCTTTCTGGTGCATGGAGGGAACATTTCCATAATAATTAACTGTCTCTTAAATATGAACATCACATCACAATCTCAGTCACTATGCGCTAACACATTTCCACATAGGCACTTATGTCACAAAGCAAGTGGGGCACCCATTGTTTCTCTGTTACATAATCAGGGTCCCCACTCCATCGCCCGAGAATAATAATGTTCTTTGCCAACATATAAATCCGAACCGATAATCTGTATATTTTTACATTGTGTATGTATATATATGTTATGCCATGTACACACATAGCGTATAGGATTCGCGCATAGGACTCCCGATCAGCTTAAAACTGCAGTCGGGCCGATTCATTTTTCGAATCGGGAATCGCAATCGTAGTGCTAGCGCACACCTACCGTTTTAGCCCTAAAAATTAGTTTTAGTCGTGAATCGCAATCGGTAGGTGTGCTAGGGGAGTGCACACCTCACGATTGTTGGGTAGTTTTAGGTCGTATACGCTAGGTGGGTGCGGGGAAAACGATCGTATACGCTAGGTGTGTACCGGGCATAAGTACATTGCCTGTATGTATGTACTTGTAAACATTAAATGACTTACGGACAGAAGCCATAAAACAAAACTTATAATCCCATAGGAACAGGTGTAACAGTCTGCGCTGAACTCTCAGGCAAGGAACCACATAGACAGGTGGGTTTGGATAGAGTAATGACATCAGGGAGTGTAGCTGGTAATATGGTTAGCACACTGGCCTGGAATGCAAAATATGTGGGTTCAATTCCTGCTCTCTGCGCAATATTTCCCGTTTGCATTGCCCCCCATGACACTGGTTGCCGTGACCTAGATCCTGGACAGGCTGCATGCTGTGTAGTTGTTGAACCTACCCTGTGTATGTATATGTAAGTACATTGCCTGTTTATTTGTAATTGTAAGCATTAAACGACTTACAGTTCCTGGGGGATGAGTGGAGTAGTCTGCACTGACCTCTCAGATAAGGTGACACATAGATGGGTAAATGAGGGTGATTGTATCAATCTTCCCAGATAGCCTAATGGTTAAGATGCTAGCCTAGGAATGGCAAGAAGTGCAGGTTCAAATCCTGCAATGTTCTCTTTGTTTGCATCACCCCCTACAACATAAGTGTTGTAAATAAATAACACATACAGTAAAACCTCCATAACCGACCACCTCCACAGATCGACCACTCCCTTATATCGATCGCTTTATTTGGGTCCCAAACGATAGCCCATACAATACCATTTTATCGATAAAAAAAAACTCCCTAAACCAACCACCTCCCTAAGTGGACCATTTAAAGTCGGTCCCATGGTCGGTTGATTTAGGGAGGTTTTACTGTATACAACTGATATAATGAGAATTGACATTTACTGAACGCTCCATTAACACAACTAACCTAACAGAATATATTGTGAACATGGTCACAGTCCACTTAACACCACTAGACAAATATTTTCACAAGATACAAGGTCAAGTTCTGGGCCCAAATGTATGAAGCCGGGTTAGCGGTCGTAACCCACGCGTCGTGCGGATTTCCCGGGTTAGCGGCCGAAAGTGTCAATGTATGTGCTCAGGTTACGCAAATACCTCAAGGGTTAATGTCGCCCACACTAACACCACCCCATAGCATGTTTAATGTCCATGTTAGGGACCGACTCGGACCAAATCTATTCAATGCGACCATATTTAACAGAATTACATACGCAATAAGTGAAATTTGATCAATTTAACCCTAAATCCGAACCGTTATTAACGCTGCCACTGCATTGGCGGCGATATTAATAGTGTTGAATCGACGAATGTAAACTAAACAAATCGCCGCCACCACAGCGACGTCGATATCCATACTGTCCAATGTCATCTAAATATCGCCGCCGCTGCCGCGATGTCGATATCCACACTGGCAAAACGCCAGCGGCAGTGTTTTAGGCTCAAATCTATTCAATGCGACCATATTTAACAGAATTACATCCGCAATAAGTGAAATTTTATTAAATTAACCCTAAAATTGAAGCTAGATTAACGCTGCCACCGCAACGGCGGCGATATTAATATTTTCGAATCGACGAAGGTAAATTAAACAAATCGCCGCCGCCGCGACGTCGATATCCATACTGGCAGAACGCCGCTGGTTCCTGGCCGCCGATATTGTCAAATAGCGGTGCTCGCCGGGTACAGGCGCAGAGGGTTTCCCCAAATCTATAAATAACGCATTGGTTAGCTAACTCCGCCATGCTTTGGTCACATACATTTCCCGTGACACATATTCCAACACCGACGTTAGCTAACCCGCCGCCCGTCCTTAACACAGGAGCCGATAAAAACTTGGTCTTACATTTGGCCCCTGATTATTTATCAGCGCCAGATGCTCCAAGGGGGGGGGGGGAGGGGCAAGGGCAGAGGCAGGGAAGCCCCCGCTGGAAATTTCAAAGAATTAAAAACATATTATTGAGTAAGCAACGTGACAAATGTTAGCATTTATTCATAATAGTATTTTTGTCATTCTATTCTATTTTGTCGGACACGCCCCTGTGATAATCGTCTACAATCATCTCTCCAGGACTTGGGTTACTAGTCATAAATCATCCTGTAATTAGATTGTGTTAACTGTCATGTTGGTCTGCGCGTGGGCTTTAAATTATATAGACAGATATATAAACATATATTTATGTTTAGAGAGGTTAAATATATAAATATATATGAAAATATGTGAATATATATTAATATATATATGGATAGTGATAAACCCACTCGCTTATAAGCGTATATATATATATATATGCGCAGATTGCTTTGGATGGCCACCCCATTGATTATATCTTATTATATATTATTATATATGGGTATGCAGGTATTGCAATACCTCAGGGAGTTTGATGCCCCTGCCCTGCAGAGTTGTAAACCACTGCTTTGTGGTACAGGTTCTTGACAGAACCGAAGGCTAAGGGAGCAAACCCTTAACAGAAAACCATGTCACTGTGGCAGCATTAAGGGCGGTTGATGTATGGAACTCCCAACATCTCCCGACCAGCCACTGCAGGGACAAATAGTTTGCGCCTGTCTGGACATGTTCTTGCCGGTGTGAAACCTCTATTTGCTCCCCGAGAGAGTGCCACTGGTAACTTGCAAAAGCCAGCAGCACTTCAACACTTTTGCAGGCAGCTTTCATGAAATGTACAACCGCACAAAACATCACTCTCAGCGCAGAGAGCTAAATGGAGAGCAGCAGTCAAGTAATGAAAGCAGTCTTTGTCGCATCGCGACTGACAGCATGATGATGATGATGATATATAGGCAGATATATAATAATGTATCTATGCATAGTTTGTACATTGTATATATGTGCTCTGTATTCTATTATGGGAATAAAAACGAGGACACTACCATATATCAGTCCCTTCTCTATATTAGTTATTATCTATTATCCTACTGTCACAGGAGTTAGTTCCTGCTTCTGCCACTATGGCGCCACCTGTGAGTGGCTCCTGGCCACCCTGATACGATACCAGCTGTGTCTGGTCACTACCACCTCCAGACCTGCATGGATGATAACATTTTAAATGTTTTCCAGGGGCCAACTGTTCATATATATATACATATATGGGTAGATTGTCTTTGGCTGGAAACCTCATTGCATATATCTCATTATATATAGACAGATATATAAATATATATTTATATGCAGATATATATATATAATATATACAGTAAAACCTCTCTAAATCGACGGACCTTGGGACCGTCTTTAAGTGGTCCATTTAGGGAGGTGGTCGGTTTAGGGAGTTAGAATATGGTTACAATCGACGGACCTTGGGATCGACTTTAAGTGGTCCATTTAGGGAGGTGGTCGGTTTAGGGAGTTAGAATATGGTTACAATTTGTGCTTTCTCTGTGGCAGAGTGGTTAGAGTGTCTGATGTTTTTCTAGATAGGGCTCCTACTCTGAAGGGTGGTGGTTCAATTCCCCATGCCCCCCTCCCACCTCTGCCAATTTGAATTTCCACTGCTGTGTATAACTTACAGCATCATCAAAGGCTGGTTGCTCTCATACTATGTCTATGTGGTGTGCAAGGATAAAAATCCCTTGGGTCGGTAAAAGTGTAGGCTCAGGCTTTCTGTCGACAAACTGTCTAATGGTGAAAACAAGGTGTATTCAGACTTACCCATGATAGGCAGTATAAATCTTCAAGAAAAAAACAATGGAATCGTTGCAACCCAAATAAAGCAATCGATATAGGGGAGTGGTCGATCTGTGGAGGTGGTCGGTTAGAGAGATTTTACTGGTTTACTGTATATAGGTGTATATATATATATATATATATATATATGCGTAGATTGCCTTTGGCTGGCAACCTCATTGCCTATATCTTATTATACATAGAGAGATATATAAGTATATATTTATATGCAGATATATATAGGTGCATATATGTATATATATATATATATATGGGTAGATTGCCTTTAGCTAGCCACCTCATTTATAATATCTCATTGCGGGATTGGACACAGTCTCAAATAACAATCACGCCTCATCAATAGACTACATCGACAGTCCAGAGGCACAATGCATTGGGGATGCGTCAAAGCAAATCAAACCCCCGAGAACCACATGGCACATGCTAATACACTGGGTGCAGTTATGAAATGTGCTACTTTCAGCTCATCGCAGCTCTTGTTTGAAACATAGAACACAAACTAAAAACTAAATTAAGATATTAATCTTTTATCCAGCATTGCATTTACATCAATATAATCAGCGATAGTGTGTGGTAATTGCATTTAGATTTAGACAAATCTGGGCACTCAGAGTAGTGTTAGATAGAGTTTTACTTATTTAATTCATGTTTTTATTTCTATCCTATGGTTAATGATATATGTAGAAATATAAAATGAGTAGGGTTAATCAGATATTGGTTATATATTTCTTTCCGGAGTCACAGTGTGGCTTCAGAGGTAACCGGAGCGCCGTGGATATGATATTCTGTCTCCGACAGCTACAAGAAAAGTGCATTGAGCAGGTCCGACCACTGTTCATGGTATTCATCGATTTCACTAAGGCATTTGATACAGTCAGCAGGACAGGGCTATGGCAGCTACTGAGGAAGTACGGATGCCCAGAGAAGTTCACAACTATGATCGAGGCTCTACATACAGGAATGATGGCGAACGTTAGTGCTGGAGGGGAAGCCTCGGAATCATTCGGGGTTACCAATGGGGTCAAGCAGGGTTGTGTACTGGCGCCCACGCTCTTCTCCATCTTCCTATCAGCAATGCTCGATGAGGCTTTCCGAGACATGGGGGATGGCATCTATATACAGTCGAGACAGAGCGCTGACCTATTCAATGTCGCACACTTCAGAGCGAAGACCAAGACTACTCAGATACTGGTGAGAGAGCTACTATTCGCAGATGACAGTGCACTGGTTGCCCACTCTGCTGAAGAGATCCAGAAAATAGTGGACGTTTCTCCGATGCATCAAAGAAGTTTGGCCTGAAGATTAACATCAAGAAGACGGAGGTGCTGTACCAACCCAACTCTACAAGTACCCAAGAGGAGGAGATCATGGTTGACAGAAACAAGCTTAACTCTGTTCCGGAATTCACCTATCTCAGAAGCACTATATCAAGTGATGGATGCATTGATGCTGAAATACAGAGAAGGATGGCCAAGGATAGTGCATATTTCAGCCGACTACGCCAGAGACTCTGGAACAACCACCATGTGTCCATTCGGGTCAAAGGTAAGATCTACCGTGCAGTCATGCTATCCACCCTACTATACAGAGCCGAGGCCTGGACAGTGTACAGACAACAGGTGAAAAAGCTGCATGCCTTCATGATGCGACATCTGCGTTCAATCATGAGGCTAACCTGGAAGGACAAAGTGACAAATAAGGAAATACTCAAACGAACAGGGCTGCCCTCTATGGAAGATCTTCTGATCAAAAAGAATCTCCGGTGGACTGGACACCTCATGAGGATGTCATCAGACAGGCTACCAAAGCAGATCCTCTATTCTCAACTGTCTTCTGGCTACAGAAAGAGAGGGTGCCCTCGTCTCCGGTTCAAGCTGAGAGACATTAAGACCGACTCATGGACCCAACTCTCACAGCAGAGAGCTAAATGGAGAGCGGCAGTCAAGTAATGAAAGCAGTCTTTGTCGCATCGCGACCGACCGCATGATGATGATGATGATTTCTTTTAAACAAGTCTTTTTTGACACATTTGACATTTTGATATTTAGAACAAGAATTACTTATGTCTAATCAATGATGATGTAAACATCAGCCTGTAAAGGGACTGAAATTGTTTGTTTCTTAGCTCAAAATGCTTAATTATGGAGAGTTGTGTCTTAAGCATATTCATTATATTATTATATTGCATCCATCCATGTTTGTGCCAAATTGTTATGTATTTTTATTAATTTTGAATAAAATCGAAGTTTTGCCCTACATGTATCGGCAAACTCAATGGCTGTACGCCTTTGCTTTGCTGCCAGCGCCGTTTTCAGCGCATGCGCAGTCGGAACGGTGATCTAGTCTATTAAGACAGTTTGGAATGAGTAAAACAACAAGTATGCACACCACACTTAGCAGTGCGTGAGGTATGGACAGTTGGCTTAAAGTTGGGGCGTTGTTGATTTAGAGTGACAACTAATGCTGCAGTCACACTACGACGCTTCTCTCCAACGTGCGTCGACGTGTGTCCGTTTTTGGCGAAATGTCGGGAGACGTCGGGAAGCGTTACGCGTGCGTTAGGCACGCGTTGGTACACGTCGGTACACCTTGATGGACGTGGATGGTCGTCGAGGATCGTCGGTGCGCGTCAGGGCGCATTGAAAGTTTTGCGCTTGCAAAAAACTTTCGACGACTGACAACGCACGTCAACGCGCGGGTGCCAATATTATGGAGACGTCAGAAGCACGTCGACAGCGCTGGAAGATCGTTATGCGAAAGGTAAGCACATGCCACACGCGTGAGGGTCGTCTCCACACGTTGCGCCAAATGGTTGCTTTGTTGTTTTACACCCTAGCTACATCTAAGGTCATATGATGACATCGAGCCAAACCTTTTCTTTTCCCCCGAACGCGTTGACACACGTTGGCCGCGCGCTACTAACACGCTGTGCTGACGCCAAACTTTTTCCCAACACTGCCGAAAAGTTGCATGTGTCTCGACGCCTACAACTTATTTTGTGCATTTGCGGCGTGCCGGCGAGAAGAGTCGTAGTGTGACTGCAGCATTAGACTTAGATAACATCCAAAACACTAACGTTGAATCAGTTCTAAGTCTGTCAGGGACATACTGCTGCTAATCACGACGATACCGTTCAACAATGGAATATATATTATGTATATTTATATTCCCATATTCTCGGGGTTAAGTGAGTAGGATAGTGAGCAGGCGATCGGTGGCGCCACCGTCGGAGTTGAAGCCGGAGCAGTAGGTGAGTACTAGGAGTAGTCCAAGGCTTAACCACCCGATTACTGGTGGGTGGGTGCTAGGATAGTATAGAATTCCGGGTTATTATACTTGTATAATTCTTATACAGCATATACATATACATATATATATATACATTTAGTACCCGTCCTAGTAATGACCTTAGATGTTGCTAGGATGTAAAACAACAACAAGCAAACACTACGTACATATATAAACAAATATACAGTAAAACCTCTCTAACCAACCACCTCCACAGATCGACCACTTGCTTTATTTGGATCCCAACAATACCATTGTAACCATATTCTAACTCACGAAACCGACCACCTCCTTAAATCTACTACGTATTGTCGGTCCCAAAGTTGGTCGATTTAGAGAGGTTTTACTGTTTATATACAAAAATATAAATATATACATATATATACATATATATACATATATATTCATATATATATACATATATATATACATATATATGAGTTTGTCCATTGTAACGATTGACACAAAACAGCACAGAAACGGTTACACTGCTTCAAATCAATATGTATTCTATTGGGATTCTGAAACACCATGTAAAAAACAAATCAGTTTATCCTGAGCAAATGCATAAGCAGATAGTGTGTTGATCATTACAATGGACAAAGTTTTGTCCCATATTGCTTAGCACCTTTTGAGACAGTCTCATATACATATATATACACACATATATATATATATACATATATGGATAGTGATAATCCCATTATCATTATCACATGTAATAAGCTCAGGGCCCGTATGCATGGAGCGGTGTTAGTGAGCCAAACCCATGGTTAGCGGCGATCTCCGGGTTAGTGGCGAAAAGTTGGTATGCATGGACCAGTGTTATGGAAACCCCGCGAGTTAAAAGTCGGGTACGCTAACCCCACTCCGTAGCAGGTATAAGGGTGGTGTTAGGGACCGATTAGGCGCAAATCTATTCAAACCGCAAACTCTTCAAAACTATCAAATTTAAAATCCTAGCCATCATAAATGCCGGAGTAGACACCAAAATCGTTCTCATCGGATAATTGGAAGCGGAGATATTGAGGAAAGTAAATTTCTGAGATGGCCATTTTGAAATCCCAGATGGCCACCAAAGTTGAAATTCCTTGGGAACCACAGAAATGATATTCGCCAGTTTGCAGCTTCTAACAAAAATGTTTAGGGTTACCCTTATTAAGGCACCTTCTGGATTCTGCCTCCTGACTATGACCAGTCCTTGCCCTAACCTAGTAATGCCGAGCGCCAGGATAGAAAGTGACACGTATCGATTTAGTAAGTTATTGGTTTGACTCGACCGGGATCCGAACTCCAGCATGGGAGGCCCTAGATAAAAGATTCACCCCATACTTACAGTACAGGGGTGAATGACAACGTAGTCTAAATACGGGCAAAAATCGCTTCAGTATGGAACAGGAAGTAGAATGCCTGGCACCAGTATCAAATGGTTACTTATATCAACACAGAGTTGGTGAAATGGGAGAAAATGCAAAAAGACAAGATGGCAGCCAGAGAACGCCGTCGATTTCACTTTTAAATTGCATTAGAGTATATGTTTTATTATATTTTCCAACTCAAAAGTAGCATACATAAAGAATATATTGTGCTTCTTAAATTAAGAATTTACCAGCTCAGTTAATTAACCCAGCATGTCGAAATTCTTCCCCAGCTTTTCTAATGGGTTGGTTTTCACCCCTGTACTGGAAGTACAGGGTGAATCTTTTATCTAGTGAGGCCCACGCTCTACCGATTCGCCCACCGCACCCGGTGCTAGCCTCAAGAGCTGCGGGGCCCAATTGGGAAAGTTTCTGGCTCGCCCCAAGGTTCACAGCCAACGTCTGTTTTAGTGAAATGATTTACAAGACTAGAGTAGATTATCCTAGTGTGGAGCCCCTTTGTGCATGGGCCCAATTGGGGGGTTTAATTGGGGGGGGGGGGGTAATTGGGGGTCAATTGGGGTGGGGTTCAATTGGGGTGGGGTCAATTGGTGACTCAATTGGAGCTTCAGTTGGGGCTTAATTGGGGAAGGGTGGTGGTTATGGGGGACTCAATGTGGGGGTTCAATGTGGGGGTTCAATGTGGGGGTTCAATTGAAGGCTCAGAGCTATTTATAAATGTACATAATCTGGTAATAATACTAATATAAATATAACTATAATATTGTAGTGGTCTGCACTGACCTCTCAGGAAAGGAGCCGCATAGATAGGTAGGCGTGGGTAGTGTGGTGATATCATGGAGCCTAGGTGGTGTAATGGTTAGCACACTGGCCCGGAATGCAAAGAGATGTGGGTTCGAGTCCTGGTCTAGGCGCAATATTTCCCATTTTCATCACCCCTGTGACACTGGTTGCCATGACCATGATCCTGTACAAGCTACGCGCTGTATATAGTTGTTGAACCTACCCTGTGTATGTAAGTGTGTTGCATTGCCTGTATGTATGTAATTGTCAGCATTAAAAGACTTACAATTCCAGGGGGACGAGTGTAGTGGTCTGCACTAACCTATCAGGCAAGGAGCCGCATAGACAGGTAGGCATGGGTAGTATGGTGATATCATATAGCATAGGTGGTGTAATGGTTAGCACACTGGCCCGTAATGCAAAAAGATGTGGGTTCGAGTCCTGCTCTAGGCGCAATATTTCCCATTTTCATCACCCGCGTGACACTGGTTGCCGTGACCATGATCCTGTACAAGCTATGCGCTGTATAGTTGTTGAACCTACGCTGTGTATGTAAGTGTGTTGCCTTGCCTGTATGTATGTAACTGTCAGCATTAAAAGACTTACAATTCCAGGGGGATGAGTGTAGTGGTCTGTACTGATCTCTCAGGCAAGGAGCCGCATAGACAGGTAGGCATGGGTAGTATGGTGATATCATAGAGCGTAGGTGGTGTAATGGTTAGCACACTGGCCCGGAATGCAAAGAGATTTGGGTTCGAGTCCCGCTCTAGTCGCAATATTTCCCATTTTCATCACCCCCCCATGACAATATCGAAGTGAATAGACACCAAATATATAAGTAAATATATATATAACTATTTATGAATACACATAACATAAATATAACCATAATATAATATTTTACAAGCGTATATATACCAAATATATACGTGTAATATAAATGCAAATACATACATATATTTATGAGTGTCCATAATACAAATATAACTAAGCTGTATATATTATAACTGCATATATATGGCGTCTATATATAAAAGATACATACCACGTACAAGCCAGGTTCATTATTAATCCTTTTTATGTATTTCTGCATTGCAAAAACAGATATTATAGTGTTACATAATACATTCTGTGAATGTAAACAAGTGACTATCCTGTGCTGTCTCACTGCTATTTTATAACATATATGGCGAGAGTTTTCACGGCTTAATCATAACCTTGTCCTGTGTGCTTTAATACCAGTTAAACATAAAGCCAACACTGGTATTTTATACACATATACAGTGAGAGTTTTCACAGCTTAATAATAATCTTATCTTCTGTGCTTTACTACAACTAGTACCAGTTAAAAATAAGCCAGATCTGATGATCACCTTATTTTATTCAGCAATAAAACTTGAAGTGTTGGATCTTGTGTTAGTGGTGTAGTGTCTGGTAGTGGCGGTGTGTGTGTGGTGTGTGTGGTGCTGGTCTATGCAAGAAATAAATGTGAAAAGGAAATGGGGGGTTGTTGTTGTTGTTGTTAATAGAATTGTTTTTCCATTTTCATTGGTCAGTCGATGATTTGTCAGTAACACACGCATCCGGAGGGTATGTATATTCTCATAGGGAGCCGCCGTTGTCAGTTATTCATTGACCAGTTATATAAAATTAAATTAAATCATTCTTGTTGTGGGGCAAAATGGAATCCTTTCTGTTTGATGCTTTCTCACATTGCTTCCATAAAGATCCGACAAAGCTTAGGGGGGGGGGGGGGGGGCAAACTTAAGAAAGTCTCCTCCAACTTATCCGAAGGTACTGTCACTTTAAACTGTTTGTTTATTAGGGTGTTATGTCCTAGCAACTATGCAGGTTTTACGTCAGAGCCAGTTCAAGCAGTACCGGTAGCCGAATCGGTAGAGTAGAGGCTTCCCGTGCGGAAGGTTGGGAGTTCGATTCCCGGTCGAGTTAAACCAATGACTTTTTTGTCTTTCTTGAAGATTTATACTGCCTATCATGGATAAGTCTGAATGGACTAGTTTTCACCATTAGACAGTTTGTTGTTAGAAAGCCGGAGCCTTCACTTTTACCGACCCAAGGGATTTTTTAACCTCCCACACCACATAGACATGGTATGAGATTGAGAGCAACCAGCCTTTGATGATGCCGTAAGTTATACGCAGCGGTGGAAATCCAAATTGGCAGAGGTAGGGGGCATGGAGAATCGACCCACCGACTTTCAGCTTAGGAGTCTGACGTAGAAAAAAGTCAGACACTCTAACCACTCTGCCCCAGAGAACACTACTTATCAAATATATGCTTGTTGCTACCTAACATCTATGGTCATATCAGGACAAGTACTGACTTGTGACAGTGTGCACTCATGGAGCATACATGCCAAAATGCTGGACCCCATAAAGTTCAGCAGTAACCGGTGTAGCAGGAAATCGCAAACCCTGTAAATCGCAAACCCCCACTTGTGATTTCCTAGGAAATCGCAAACCCCCATGCCATATATGGCATGGGGTTGCGATTTCCTAGGAAATCGCATATCCCCCCTGGAGATCGCAAACCCCCATTCTGAGTGTTAGCCTTACCATGATCTGGTAAGGCTAACACTGGCACTGACACTCAGAATATCCCAACTTTCACTATTATCTCTGTTTTTAATACTTTCAGATAAAATTGCTCTTAGGTTAAATTAAATACCTCAGATCTTCCTCTTCAATCGCGCATTGAGATATTTTTAATCGATTCGATGAAAGTTTTTTAATTTATTTTACAAAAATAAATGCTCCCCATAGACATAGCATTGCCGCAGCACACATCACGGCGTATTTTACCCTTCGTGGGCTAGTTTCCGGGGTTGTGACGTCATGCCGACATCGAGAATAATCTAAAGCTAATATCTCCGCCGTTGGCTGTAGCCTTAATAACGCTTGAATTTAGGGTTAATTTAATGAAATTTCACGATTTGAGTATGTAATTCTGTTAAATATGGTCGCATTGAATAGATTTGGCCCGAATCATCCCAAAACAGGGGGGTTTGCGATTTCCAGGGGGGGTTTGTGATTTCCTAGTAAATCGCAAACCCCGGGGTGTGCAATTTCCAGGGGTTTGCGATTTACTGCCACACCGGTTCTATTAAATTGATTTAGTATGCCTTTAATGCAGCAATAAATGATTAATGAGTGCACCAGTGTCTAAGTTTTATATGCAGGATTAAATGGTTTTACAAATGTGATGCTTTAATCGGACTATGCAGCTTTAAATATAGCAAGAAGCTGAGGAAGGTGAGCTCCCCATCTTTGGTCAATGCAGCCTCTTCCCATCATCCCAGTGGATACAAGCAATCAGAAAACTGTTAGCAAACTGTTAGCAAAGTGTGGCTTATTCGATGACATTAACAGATTGCAGGACCCTTTGGAAGATTCATTAAAGAATCGTCACCTATTTTTCACAGACACAACATCGACAAACAGAACGATATTGTTTAAAGCTGCATAGTCCGATGAAGCATCACATTTTCAAAACCAAAACAAGTATCTCAATTTGATTCTACATGTCTAACTTAATTACTGGTGCACTTGTTAAACATTTGTCACCACATAGAAGGGAATACTGAGGCAATTTAATAGAACCAATTACTGCAGAAACCTATGGTGTCAGAGTTTTGGCAAGCTTGCCAAAACTAATTTTGCTTGTTTGCACTCAAAATTTAGCTATTTAAAAAAAAAGTTACTTCAAATGAAAGTAGGGTAGATTATAATGATCACCCTAATATGTTTATCTCAGAAAATGACAGAAACTCAAAACCCATCGGACTATGCAACTTTAAGGTCATATCAGGATGGGTACCTACTTGTGACGGTGCACACTCATGGCGACTTTACAACTGGGAGACCAGGCCGCCAGCACCATGACCCGATATCACACCCAGTCACATTATCCTGACACTGAGCCAACCAGTCCTTACCCCATTCTAATAATGCCGAGCATCAGGCTAGGAAGGGACAAGTATACATTTTTAAGTCATTGGTTTTACTCGATCAAGGTTCGAATCCCACGATCTACCAAAACGGGAGACGGACGCTCAACTGTCATTCGGCCATCCCGTCTGGTCACTCACTGCATATGATTGTGAGCTTTCTAATTGAATGAGTGTCTATTGGCACATAATTGATTGTCTGCTTTTACATGTAAAAGCGATGGTTTGAACAAAACACAAACATTTCTCGCTGTGAATATTGCCTATGCTGCCGACACGGCGTAAAGCAACCACCAATCAATCAATCAATCAATCAGCTGTGCTTTATTTCGTGTCCCGACGCTGCTGAGACTTTGTAAAATGACCAAAACCTTCCAAATCAAACCATTGCTCGTCTTATCGTCGTGATCATTCGCTTGCCATGACCTAGTTTGAATAGTCCCAGGGAGAACCTGCCAGCTTCTCAGACGCATGCGCAGATGAAATATTCACCCTGTACACGGAGGGAACAGGGAGGTCGGAGTAGCTACCCCACACATCACTGGAGGAACATCCCCCCCTCATACACTCCCCTCCCCCTCACACACACACACTCCTGTCAACTCCCCCTGCCCCCACCCACACACACTCCTGTCAACTCCCCCTGCCCCCCCCCCCCCCACACACACTCTCCTGTCAACTCCCACTGCCCCCACACACTCTCCTGTCAACTCCCCTTGCCCCCCACACACTCTCCTATCAACTTCACCTGCCCCCCACCCCCCCACCCCCACACACTCTCCTGTCAACTTCCACTGCCCACACACACTCTTCTGTCAACTCCCGCCCCCCCCCCCCACACACACTCTCCTGTCAACTCCCCCTGCCCCCCACACATTTTCTGTCACTCCCACTGCCTACACACCATTCTCTGTTCAACTCCACTGCCCCCACACACTTTTCTGTCAACTTTTCCTGTCAACTCCCACTGCCCCACACACACTTTCCTGTCAACTCCCACTGCCCCACCACACATTTCTGTCAACTCCCAACTGCCCCCACACACTTTCTTGTCAACTCCCACTGCCCCCCTCACACACTCTCCTGTCAACTCACCCCCTGCCCCCCCACACACACTCTCCTGTCAACTCCCCCTGCCCCCCGCACACTCTCCTATCAACTCCCCCTGCCCCCCACAAACTCTTCTGTGAACTCCCCCCACGACCCCACACCTCCCACACCTCCCACACCCCCACACCACACCTCCCCCACACGCCCCACACCTCCCCTAAACCCCATACCTCCCCTAAACCCCCCACACGCCCACACATCCCACATCTCCCCAACCCCCCACACCTGCCCCCACATCTCCCTTACACCCCCACACGCCGACCCCACCCACACCTCTCCAACACTCCCACACCTCCCAAACACGCCCCCACACCCTGACACCCCACACCCCACCCACCTCCCCCACGCCCACACCTCACTCGCCTACACCTCCACACGCCGATACCCCCACACCCCCCCTACACCCCCACACGCCGACATCCACACCCCCCCACCTCCCCACCCTCCCCACAAAACACCCCACACCTCCCCTAAACACCACACGCCCATATCCCCACATCTCCCCAACAGCCCACACCTCCCACACCCTCCACACCCCCACACCCCCCCACCCCCCCACATCTCCCCCACACGCTCACACCTCCGCCACACCCCAACACCTCCCCAGCACACCCACACCCGCCCACACCCACCCACACCCACCCACACCCACCCACACCCACCCCCACACCCACCCACACCCACCCACCCCCACCCACACCCTCACAGCTGCGGGGATGTCTGCGTCGCGACAATAAATCGGCGGGTGGCAATGTTGTCCTCAGCGGACTGGTTATGGAGTAACCTTATCAACTCTTAAAGGGTCACTGACTGCTTTATTTATTATGCCGCACCGTGCTGCTGGCAGATAATGCTCCTTGGATGCTACTTTAATTGATAGATCACTGGCAACGATGAGTGCTGTGATGGTCTATGTGGGCGGGAGAATGTGGGGGTGTGGGGCTGTGTGGGGTTGTGTGGGGTTGTGTGGGGTTGTGTGGGGTTGTGTGGGGTTGTGTGGGGTTGTGTGGGGTTGTGTGGGTTGTGGGGGGTTGTGGGGGGGTTGTGGGGGTTGTGGGGGGTTTGTGGGGGGTTGTGGGGGGTTTGTGTGGGGTTGTGTGGGGTTGTGGGGGGGTTGGGGTTGTGGGGGGTTGTGGGGGGTTGTGGGGGGGCGGGATTATGAGGAGCTATGGGGCGGTGAGGGACTATGGGGAAGCTGTGGGGGTTGTGGAGGGGTTTCTGGGGGCTTGGGGGTTGTGGGGGTTGTGAGGTGTTGTGGGGGTTGTGGGCTGTGGGGTGTGGGAGCTGTGGGGCTGTGGGGGTTGTGGAGGCTGTGGGGTTGTGGCGGCTATGGGGGTTGTGGCGGCTATGGGGGCACTGGGGCTGTGAGGGGATGTGGGGGTGTATGGGGAAATCTGGGATGTGAGGGATGTGGGGTTGTAGGGTGTTGTGGGGTGTATAGGGCTGTAGGGGCTATTGAGGTTGTGGGGGTGCTGCAGGGGTTATGGGGGATCTTCGGGTCGTGGGACTGTGGGTGTTGTGGGTGTTGTGGGGGTGTTGTAGATGTTGTGGTGTTGTAGGGTGATGTAGGGATGTATGGAGCTGTGAGGGGTTGTGGGTTTGTGGGGGTTGTGGGGTTTAGATGAGTTTGTGTTGTAGGGTGGTGTAGGGATGTATGGAGCTGTGAGGGGTTGTGGGGGTTGTGGGGGTTGTGGGGGTGTTGTAGATGAGTTTGTGTTGTAGGGTGATGTAGCGATGTATGGAGCTGTGAGGGGTTGTGGGGGTTGTGGGGGTATTGTAGATGAGTTGGTGTTGTAGGGTGATGTAGGGATGTATGGGTTTGTCGGGGGTGTGAGGATGTATAGGAGTTGTGGAATTATTTGGTTGTTGTGACTGTTAACATCATGGAAGTTGTGGGGATTTGTGGGGATTTGTGGGGATTGTAAAGTTTAATTGGTTGTGTAAGGCTGAATGGACCGGGAAGATTGTGGGGGTTGTAGGCATTGTGGTGGTTGTTTGTAGGGATTGTTTTATTAATTTTTTTCTTTGTGATGAATTTATTTACCCTGCACATGAGTGATAAGTGTGTTACTGTTAGCACTTGTTTTCACCGCTGGGCACCACTTGTCCAATTTGATTTATATCTTTGAAGTATTGTTTTCGTAATAATTTTGCTTTTTTTGTTTCTTGTTTATGGATTGTAACTGTTTGTAAATTGCAAACAGTCCAATATCTGGCCACCACATCCCCCACAGCCCCCACAGCCCCCAAAGCTCCCACAACCCCACAGCCCAGACAACCCCACAAAACACCTCACAGCTCCCACAAAGTATGGTAAATGTTTTACCATACTTTGTCATCATCATCATCATCATCATGCTGTCGGTCGGGAAGCAACAAAGACTGCTTTCATTACTTGACTGCCGCTCTCCATTTAGCTCTCTGCTGTGAGAGTTGCATCCATGAGTCGGTCTTAATGTCTCTCAGCTTCAGGTTTAAAAAAAACATTTCATGAAAGCTGCCTGCAAAAGTGTTGAAGTGCTGCTGACTTTTGCAAGTTACCAGCGGCACTCTCTCGGGGAGCAAATAGAGGTTTCACACCGGCAAGAACATGTCAAGACAGGCGCAAAACTATTTGTCCCTGCAGTGGCTGGTCGGGAGATGTTGGGAGTTCCATACATCAACCACCCTTAATGCTGCCACAGAGACGTGGTTTTCTGTTTAGGGTTTGCTCCCTTAGCCTTCGGTTCTGTCAAGAACCTGTACCACAAGGCAGTGGTTTACAACTCTGCAGGGCAGGGGCATCAAACTCCCTGAGGTATTTCTATACCTGCAATACCTTACTTTGTACATTTGCTTTAAAACAAATCCATTTCTATTATAACTTGTTAACTTCATTAGTTGCTAGTTGCTTAATGTCTAATCGTGCAGTTAAGTGCATGGATTTTGATAGGTTTATTTAGTTATTTGTTTATATTGTACTAAGGAAATATACATCATCGGCCAGCATTTTGTCTGTGAACATTGAAGTCATGTCTGTTTTCTTGTGGGAGCTCTGAGTCTTGCATAGATTGGTAGGGGTTTGCAGGGATTGTAGGGCTTGTCTGGTTTTGGAGATTGTCGCTGACGTGAGGACGAAGAGGTTGTGTTGGCTGTTTCTGTACCGAGTATGTGGTATCCTCACTCGGAACCAGTGGTCCATAACTGGTTCATCAAAGGCTGTGGTATGTGGTGTCCTGTCTGTGGGAAAGTGCATATAAAAGACCCCTTGCTGCTTATTGGAAATGTGGCGGCAGTGGGTTTCCTCCAAAGAAATATGTCAGAATGACCATATGTCCAATAGCCGATGATAAAATCCAATGTGCTCTAGAGGCGTCGTTAAATAAAACAAGCTTTACTTTTTGTCAAATATAAGAATTATATATATATAAATTGGCGGCGCTGCATTTTTAATTATTTAATTATCTAATACTATGCGATTTGGTGCGGGACTATTGGCGCCACCGTCACTTCCGGCGCCACTGCCACCATCACTTGCCATTCACCTCAAAGTTTTTATCTTTATATGATGTACGGTAGGGCTTTTTTTGCTCGGCCATAGCCCGAGAAAATAAATGAGGGGCTTACCACCGCACTAGTCCTGTGCTTATGTCTTTATTTATAGAGCTTTACAGCTAGACAAATTTATATATATATATATATATAAATCATATATATATATATATATATATTTGATTTATTTGCCACGTTCAACTAGTTCTTCCACCTGGGTGTCAGTTTCACTTTGCTGATATTTCAAATTGGGGCGTACAGAAATAGCGCGCACACCTGGTGGGCAACTGAGGCAGGACTTATGCCTAGTACACACCTCCCGTATAGGATTCGCGCACTAAAACTTGCGACTCAACCCGACCCGCTTAAAACTGAAAATGGGCCGATTCGTTTTTCGAATCGCGAATCACAATCGTAATTGGCCGGTTTTAGCCCTAAAACTGAGGTTTTATCCGCGAATCGCAATCGCTAGGTGTGCGCGGGGAGCGCACACCTTGCGGTTTTTGTGTGCGAAACAGGCAGTTTTCGATCGTATATGGGAGGTGTGTGCGCACAAATGCTAGGTGTGTACCAGGCATTAGCAACCCAGACGACAGCACGGTATGCACACGTCAATTGAACAGCATTAATAGTAATACAACAATGTGTGATCTTATTTAGAAAAACCAGGCATTTTGAATCACAAATAACGATTAAAAAAGTCATGAAGAGTTTGTTTTATTTAACAACGCCTCTAGAGTTCATTCATTTTTATCATCGGCGAATGGACGTCAAACATGTAGTCATTCTGAGATATTTCTTTGGAGGAAGCCCACTGCCACAACATAGGCTATTCTTTCTGATAAGCAGTGATGGGTCTTTTATATGCACTGTCCCACAGACAGGACAGCATGTACCACAGCCTTTAATGAACCAGTTGTGGACCACTGGTTGGAATGGAAAATAGCCCAAACTGCAAATGTGTCCACTAAGCAGGATCGATCGGATAACCCACATCTTCACAGGTGGACACTCTACCGCCTGACCTACGTCCTGCTCCATAAATAACGATTCAAATGATAGATTTGATCATTTTCTCACTGGTTATTCATAGTAGCTGTTGTTCTTGTAGATCGTGGGATTCGAACCCACGGGTTCAGGCGTCAAACCAATGACATACAAAATGATACTTGTCGATTCCTAACCTGGCGCCCGGCATTATTAGCATAGGGCAATGACTGGTTGGCTCAATGTCAGGATACTGTGACTGAGTGGGATATCAGAGCATGGTGCTAAGAGCCTGGTCTCCCAGTGGGGCAGCACTATAAAGTCGCCATGAGTGCGTACTGTCACAAGTCGGTACCCGTCCTGATATGACCTTAGATGTTGTCAGGAAGTAAAACTCCAACAACCAACCAACCAACATAGTAGTTCTTGCCTATTGTAATTCGATTCAATTCAAATAATTTTATTCCGGAATATTACAAGCATATAAAAAAAAAACTAGAACCTAATTAATAATAGTCTCAGATAATTAGTGAATTGCCATTGTTCTATTGTTTGTTTGTTGGAGTTTTACATCCTGGCAACATCTAAAGCTAAGATTCCTTACACGCGGTATGCGGTATGCAAATGCAAATGCGGCAAAAAATCGGAAAGCATCTAAGTCAATGGGGGTGATTCCTTACGTCCGAATGCGAATGCGAATGCGAATGCGGCAACTCGATCGGTCCCTATTACGATCGGTGCGGCATGCGGCATGCAGCACGTGGTATCCGAATAGAACCGTCAGTCGAACTTGCCCATTAGTTTTAGATGAGGAGAGGCGACTGAGCATTACGGAATGGTCACACACAAGGGTGCTGAGTGGAAACATATGGTAGTGGTGGGGGTGGGGAGACGCTTGCCGCTTACCGCGTAGAAGGGATCCTCCCATTCGCATACCGCATACCGCATACCGCATACCGCATACCGCATACCGCATACCGCGTATAAGGAATCTTAGCTTAAGGTCATATCAGAATGGGTACCAACTTGTGACAGTGCGCACTCATAGCGACTGTATAGTGCTTAGCTAATGCACCAGTCAGTATCTAAGTTGGATATATATATAGAATCAAATGTAGCTAAATGTTTAGATTTCTTTTTTAATGTTCCATCGGGACATGCAACATTAAAATAAATCAACAAATACAATTTTCGGAATTAGCTCCATGTATGCGTGTGGTTTTTGAGAACACCTTCACAAATACTCCTCAGTTGATTGATCTAGGTTGTTTTTCTCTGTCTGGTAGCCTTTTTGTGTGTGGGGGGGAGGGGATGGGGTTGTGGGGGGAAGGGGGAGGGTGCATTCCTATTTCCTCACACAGGTATCCAGGCCTCTTGATAATTTGTGGACAGACCGGACATGATGGCCTAATCTGTAGAGCGCAGGCCTCGTGTGCGGAAGGTAGGAAGTTCGGTTCAATTTTGAATAAAATTGAGACTTGTCACTTCCTAGCCAGGTGCTCGGCATTATTATGAGAGGACAAGGACTGGTTGGATCAGTGTCAGGATAATGTGACTGAGTGGGATATCAGGTCACGGTGCCAGCGGCCTGATTTCCCAGTGGGGCAGCACTATAAAGTATAATATAAATTCACCATGAGCGTGCACTGTCACAAGTCGGTACCCGTCCTGATATAACCTTAGATGTTGTCAGGATGTTAAACTCCAACAAACAAACCAACAAGCAGACAGATATGTGGGCAGGTTTATAGATGACATTCACTTTACTGTGCAAACATCAGTCAACACCGTTTTAGCTAGTTGCATTTTTTCCCCACCAGGGGGCGTCTCTTTGTGGTTACAGTTGGTTATTGGAGTTTTACGTCCTGGCAACATCTAAGGTCATATGAGGATGTGGTTACAGAGGCATGCTCTATTTATTAAAGCTGCATAGTTTGATGAAAACATAAAATTGTCTAAATGAACACATTTGCTTGAATTTGATCCTATATCCAACATAGATGCTGGTGCACTTATAAAACATTTGTTGCCACATAGAAGGGTATACTGACACGATTTAATAGAACCTGCGACTGCAGAAACCAATGGTGTCAAAATGTTGGCATGATTGCCCAAATTAATATGGCATGTTTGCAGTTCAGCTATCAAAAAAGTTAGCCATTTAAAATAAAAGTTCCTTCAAACTGAAATAAGATAGATTATAACGATCAACCTAGTATATTTATCTCGGAAACTCAAAACTGCTTATTAGAAAGAGGAGCCTATGTGGTGGTAGCGGGTTTCCTCCAAAGAAATATGTCAGTTAATACATACATGACGGGGTGCTAGGTGCTGTGCCAGTCGGCAGACCCATAAGCATATTCAGTGCTTAAAGGAGAGGGACAACCAGCCACGTTTGAACACGTCCGAGCCCATTTGAACTTGCTGGAAATGGACTTTCCTCTTCTCGTTTCCGTGAGAACTCAGTCTCAGCCAATCAGAGCTGTTCTTTTCTATTGGAAATGGTGGCCCCCTATATAGAGCTGTTCTTTTTGGTTGCAAATGGCGTGGGGGCGCCATTTGCAATTGAAAAGAACAGCTCTGATTGGCTGATAACAGCTATCAGTGTCGTCCAATGAGAGCTGTTCTTTTCAATTGCATGAGGGGAAGCCATTTGCAATCGAAAAGAACCACTCTGATTGGCTCAAATTATGGAAAGGTCCCAATCGAATACGTCTATTATTTTTTTAGTAGTTTCTTGTTCAGACAAAGTCACACATTTATGTATCTTTTGCAACGATTAAAATGCTTGAAGTATATTTGAAATTTATGTACATCAACTTCTGTTTAAATCACACAATATCAGTACTTAAAGAATGGGAAACTCATCCTGCAAAGGTATGCTCATTATGGGACAGTGGTCACCCGCTTTTCCTCCTTTCCTCACTGTGGACCCTTCTTGGCAGTCAGCATATTATTATAGTTCAAGTTTGTTACCACTAGGTGGCAGCAGTGTATGTATCCATAGAGACAGCATGGCGTCGGTCCCGCGCATTCAAATAATTACTAATGTTTTCTAAACATGAATAATTCATTTATGAGAAATCGACAGCATTTCAAAAGGCAAAATGGTAAAATTAAAGCAGCAAATATATATAAGCAATAGAGGATTTCCACCACCAACCCGCCCTCTGATAGCAATGGGAAAAGTGGCTGTTCTCACTGTGCAGCACGCTCTGTGGGAAAGGTCTTATAGAGGATTTTCACCACCAACCCAACCTCTGGTGGCAGTGACAAGAACTAATGAGTGTAGGCAGTTCACTCGGCAGGCCGGACACTGTGGCCAAATCGGCAGAGCGCAGGCTTCCCGTGCGGAAGGTCAGTAGTTTGAAAACCTGACCGCATTAAACCAATGACTTATAAAATTGATACTTGTCGCTTCCTCGCCTGGCACTTGGCATTAATAGGATAGGGCAAGGACTGGTTAGCTCAGTGTCAGGGTAATGTGACTAAGTGGCATATCGGGTCCTGGTGCCAGCGGCCTGATTTCCCAGTGGGGCAACACTATAAAGTCGCCATGAGTGTGGCACACTGTCACAAGTCGGTACCCGTCCTGATATGACCATAGATGTTGTAGCCTGCACTGACCTCTCAGGCAAGGATCCGCCTAGACAGGTAGGCTTGGGTAGGGTGGTGACATCAGTGAGCCTAGGTGGTGTAATGGCTAGCACACTGGCCTGGAATGCAGGAGATGTGGGTTCGATTCCCACTTTAGGCACAATATTTCCCATTTTCATCACTCTCATGACTCTGGTTTCCGTTACCAGGATCCTGTACAAGCTACGCGCTGTATGGCAGTTGCACTTACTCTGTGTATCTATATAAGTGCATTGCCTGTATGTATGTACAGATGAACCTCGATCCAATGGACGGACTAATAGGGGGGAGCAGTTGTCCGTTAAAGCCGTTTGTCCGTTGCAGCGACGAAATTGCTTTATCTATAGGTGCCATAGTGATAATGTGGAAAACAGGGGACCAAACACGTAAACAACACGTCACAAGTCGGTACCCATCCTAATATGACCTTAGATGTTGCTAGGACGTAAACGCTTACTCAAGTAGCGGTCTCGGTTCGCTTCACCCGAGAGTTTTAAACGTTCGGACCAGATATTCACTGTAGCAGATTGTGTCAGTTGGATCCGGAATCCGTTGCATCGGTGTCCGTTAGATCGAGGTTCATCTGTAATTGTAAGGATTAAATTACCACAATTCCAGGGGGATGATTGTAGTACTCTGCACTAACCTCTCAGAAATGGACCCACATAGACAAGTAGGTGTGGGTATGATGAGGCCATCAGAGAGCCTAGGTCATGTAATGGTTAGCACACTGGCCTGGAATGCAAGAGATGTGTGTTCGATGCCCATTCTAGGTGCAATATTTCCCATTTTATAGTGAGTACTTAGTAAGGGGCATGTCCCACCGGTGATCAGTCGCTGCAATTCCTGGAACCAACCCAGCATCATCACAGGTACCGACTTGTGACAGTGCGCACTCAGGGTGACTTCATAGTGCTGCCCCATTGGGAGACCATGCCACCAGCACCATGACCTGATATCCCACTGAGTCACATTATCCTGACACTGAGCCAACCAGTCCTTTCGCTATCCTAATAGGACGAGGCTATTCGCAGAGCTGCGCTGCTCTGAGAATTAGTGCAAGAATTATTATTATTCACAGAGCTATTTTGTTGTTGTGTTGTTGTTTTACGCCCTGGCAACATCTAAGGTCATATCAGGACGGAATATTCATGGAGCTGCTTTGGACATTAGCAGAAGAATGATTATTATTTGCGGTGACAGTGACTGGCGTCCGTTCGCCGTTTTCAATCTTAGAACTCTATCATTATTAAGTCACACTCATAAATAACAGAATTTGATCTTAGCAGCTTGATAGTAACGCTCGTGAATAACAGCATTTGATCAGAAACAGTAAATAGTCGATCTGTGCTTTTTTGGGGTCGTTTTTGTTTAATTAATGCCCATGATGTTGACACTAATGACAGTGACTGCCGCTCACTTGCCATTTTCAATTTTAGCACCATCATTATTAAGTCACACTGATAAATAACAGAATTTGATCTTAGCAGTGAATAGTCGATCTGTCCTTCTAGTTGATCATCTTTGTTCTATGAATATCCATGGTGTTGATAGTTTCTACCGCTCACTTGCTGTTTTCAATTTGAGCACTCTGATTGGTTGGTTGCAGCTCTGTGAATTACAGTATTGCTGGCTATAATTTGCAGAGCAGCTGTGTGAATAGCCAGTGCGACCCTCATAATGCCGAGTGCCCAGCTAGGATGCAACAAGCATCAATTTTGTTAGTCATTGGTTTAACTTGACCAGGGTTCGAACCCGTGGGTTCGAATCCCACGATCTACCAAAACGGGAGAGCAACGCTCAACTCATTCGGCCATCCCGTCTGGTCATACATCCAGGCATATTTATATTTTCATCCAGATATTCATATATACATATATGTACAGATATTCACATATATATTTATTCAGATATTCATACATATATTTATACAGACATATATAACACCACATGGCAATGCCCCCCCCCCCCCCCACACACACACACTTACATTCATTTGAGTCCAGTCAGTCAATTTGAGCCCTGAGCTGGCAGTATTTACAATGTAAAGCTGTTCAACTCGGAGACGTCCAACAGATTAGACTCCATAAATCACACACGAAGCGGCCACCCACTTATAAGAGACATCAGGTGATTTAAACCTGCATAATTGCGCTGGGCACCAGCCAACAAATGTAGCCTGCCAACAAATGTAACCTGCCAACAAATGTCACCTTCCAACAAATTTAACCTACCAACAAATGTAACCTACCAACAAATTTAACCTACCAACAAATGTAACCTACCAACATAATTACCTGCCAACAAATGTAACCTGCCAACAAATGTAACCTGCCAACAAATGTAACCTGCCAACAAATGTCACCTGCCAACAAATGTCACCTGAGAACACAGACGTGGAGGCGGAGTGAATGGACGCTTTGACTTTAGAGAGCAGGATTCACCCACCTCAGTTCTTTCCTTTCTTCATGACTCTGTTTTTTCTTTAACTATTCTCCTTCCCCTATATCCATTCTCCTCTTCCTCTCATCATCATCCTCATTCTCCTCCTCCTCCTTCTTTCCCCCTTCTTCTTCTTCTTCTTCTTCTTCTTCTCCTTCTCTTCCTTCTCTTACCTCTTCTTTTCCTCCTTAACCTCCCACTCCTCCTTCTTCTCCTCCTTCTCCTCCTCCTCCTCCTTCTCCTCCTTCTCCTCCTGCTCCTTCATCTCCTCCTCATTCTCCTTCGCCTCCTTCTCCCCTTCTTCTTCTTCTTCTCCTCATCCTCCTTCTCATCCTCCTTCTACTCCTCCTTCTCTTCCCTCTTCTTTTCCTCCTTCTTCTCCTCCTTCTCCTCCTCCTTTTCCTCCTTCTTTTCCTTCTCATCCTTTCCTTCTCCTCCTTCTCCTCCGGCGCCTTCTTTATCTTCTTCTCCTCCTCCTCATTCTCCTTCTCCTCCTTCTCCACCTTCTTCTTCTCCTCCTCTTCTGTCTCCTCCTTCTACTCCTCCTCCTTCTCTTCCCTCTTCTTTTCCTCCTTCTTCACCTTCTTCACCTTCTCCTCCTTCTCCTCCTTCTGCTCCTTCTTCATCTTCTTCTCCTCCTCCTTCTCCTCCTCCTCCTTCTCCTCCTTCTCCCCCTTCTCCCCCTTCTCATTCTTCTCCTCCTTCTTCTCCTCCTTCTCTTCCTTCTTCTCCTCCTCTTTCTCCTCTGCCTCTTTCTCCTCCTCTATCTCCTTCTCCTCCTCCTTCTTCTCCTTCTTCTCTATCACCTTCTCCTCTTTTTGCTCATTCTCCTCCTCTTTCTCTTCTTTCTCTTCTTCTTTCTTTGTTTTCTTTTCCTTTTTCTCCTCCTCCTCTTTCTTCTTCTTTATCTTCCTCTCATCCTTCTCCTCCTACTTCTTCTCTGTCTTCTTTCCTTCTTCTTCTTCTTCTTCTTCTTCTTCTTCATCATCTTCTCATCTTCCTGCTTTCTAGCATCTTCCCCGTACCCATCCTGACATTACCTTAGATGTTGCTGGGACGTAAAGCTTCAGTAACTAATAAATAATCTCATTATTGTGACCATTTGGGATGTCTGTTGATGGTGCCTGGAAGAATGGCATCCAGAGTGGCAGCACTATAAATTCGTCATACCAGAACAGTTTCATGCCATGTAAACAATTTGTAAGCAATTTTTAAGCAATTTTTAAAGCTTCCCTTATCTAAAATATCATTATCCAAAAATGTGTACATGGTGACGATGCTGATTTATAAAGAAAAATTAATTAAATTTGATTTCCAATTTAAAAAAAAAATGTTTGCTGTGTTTTACATGTTTATTTATTTATTTTTACAGTGTTTTACTTTTTCTATTTTTTTGCTGTGTTTTACATGTTTATTTATTTATGTTTTGCTTTGGTTTAAATGTATATTTATTTATTTCCTCACCAGTATTTGCCGAGTGTTTTCAGTTATTTTCAAGCAATATCAGCCAGGTTATCATAATCCCTTCTTGCTCCTGTGTGCATGTAAACGTGGCAAGTGAGTCCTAACCATCCCCTTTTTCATTTTGTAAAAATATTTATTCATCAAAATAATCTTGTGTCAGTATAATGGCACTGCTCTTCTGATCATACATAATCGATTATTTCCGCTTTTAAAATTGGTGTGTTTGTTGTTGTTTTACGTCCTAGCAACATCTAAGGTCATATCAGGACGGGTAACGACTTGTGACAGTGCACACACATGGCAACGTTATATTGCTGCCCCACTGGGAGACATGCCACTAGCATCATGACCTGATATCCCACTCAGTCAAATTATCCTTCCACTGAGTTGCTACATATAACTAACCACGATAGGGTAACACTAGAATATTCCTATCAAACTTACATTTATATACTCTTTGTCTAACTCCAACTGACCACACTCGATATTAAAACTTAGTAAAACTCTAGCAACTGAATATAGATAAGTACACTAAAACCTCTCTAACCGACCACCTCCATAGATCGACCACTCTTCTATATCGATCGCTTTATTTGGGTCACAAACAATCGCCCATACAGTACCATTGTAATGATTTTCTTTAACTCCCTAAGCCGACCACCTCTCTAAATTGACCATTTAAAGTCGGTCCCATGGTTGGTCGGCTTAGAGAGGTTTTACTGTATGAGTGAGTTGGGTGCCCGCCTCCAAAGACCCTATAATACTAAGACGGCTCACTCAGCCTGTACTGTGTAATCAAAATGATCAAACCTAACACTTGGTGCGCTGGCTGTCCTCTTGGTTATATGTATAAATGTATATATGAATGTGAAAGATGTGTGATGATGATGATGCTGATGATGATGTGTCTGTGTTCATAACAATTTCATATTGATGTGTATTCATACTTACCTATCTCATGTATAATATAATTGTATGTGTTTACAAGTGAAACACCAACCAGCAGCCGGCTGATCAAACCCACCACAAGGTGGCACTGCGAAATTTACATTACCATGGGACAGATAGGGAGTGAGCCGTCTTAGTATTACAGGGTCTTTGCCGACTCTCACCTTAGTAGGTTGTGAGATTCGAAACCCCAGATTCAAACCCTACGGAGTTTGGTCATCAGGAAACATGCTGTTATAGATGCAATGTAAGCTTTACAGTATAGATTCTGTAGTGAAGTATAGTGCTCGGAGGGGGGTACCATCCCCAACTTCCGGTGTGTAAGCTGTAGCTGTGACCCGGCGTGTTAGGTTACAGCGTCAGTCCTTATTGAGGCACCAGCGAACTCGGAATATCACACTTACCTGTGTTGTTCCGGTGCTAAGAAAAGACTTTATTCAGAGAATAAACTCTATGTACATCCACAAAACTAGTTCTGTGTGAGGAAGTAAGTGCAAGTGGCGTCTGAAATGTTGTATGAGTGTTGTGGGATGACGTTGACTGTGTACTGATCGTGAGAGTTTCTTTGTGGTAGAAATTCCCACCACAACAATTATTTGAAGACCTCAAGTAGACGGGATGGCCAACTTGGTCGAGCGCTTGCTTTCCATTCAGGAGGCTGTGGATTTTTATTCCCAGCTGAGTCTAAACCAAAGACTTACAAAAGCGATACTTGTCGCTACCTTGCCTAGCACTCGGCATTAAGAGGATAGAGCGATGACTGGTTGGCTCAGTGTCAGGATAATGTGACTAAGCGGAGATATTGGGTCATGGGGGCCGATGGCATTAGAGTTGGTCTTCTAGTGGAGCAGCACTAGTTTATTTCTGTGGGCTGAAACCCGCACATGACCTTCGTGACGTCATAGGAACCGATCAGGGCGCGTGGTGGACTGACCACCCGATTGCTACATATTTCGGCGGTCCAGTGACTGAGGTTATGAGTAGTTCGAGAGCATAATAGACCCAGCCTCAGGCTCCATCACCCGATCACTGACAGGTGGAGCTGAGGAACGAGTAGGGAATTCCGGGTTATTATATCCGTATAATTCTTGTACATCATATATATATATATATCACACCTTACAAACAAACAAAAAGCACCGTCATACGAAATCGGTGCGTCGCGCTGATATGTTGCTAGGACGTAAAACCCTGTAACAAGCACATATTTGTCGTGGACGCCGATGCTGCAGTCGGACCCATGTTGCACCTCGGCTCAATGTGGCCTTCAGGCGGGATGTGTCAACACGGTGTGTGATGGTGTGTAGGGCGGTGTGTGGGAGGGGTGTGTGTGGCAGGTATGTGTGTGTATGAGGGGTGAGCTAAATGGAGAGCGGCAGTCAAGTAATGAAAGCAGTCTTTGTCGCATCGCGACCGACAGCATGATGATGATGAGGGGTGTGTGTGATGAGTGTGGGGGGGGGGGGCTGTGTGTGTATGGATGTGTGTGCATGGTGTGTGACGGGTGGGTGTGGGTGTGTTGGGGGGTGGGGTGTGTGGGGGCTGGTTGGATGTGTGTGCAGGGGTGGGTGTGGGTGTGGGGGTGTGGTGGGTGGGTGTGGGTGGATGTAGTGTGTGTTGGGGGGGTGGGGTGGGGGGTGGGTCGTGTGTAGGATGGAGGTTGCATGGTGTGTGAGGGGTGTGTGTGGGTGTGGGTGAGTAGTTTACTCTGTACACTCAGGTCCTGTTGCAGCACGCCATTTTCTTTTATTTTTCTTAAGCTGCAGTTACACCAGCAATGTTCTAAGTAAATGTTTTCCAAGTTGCTATCCGCTGGTTCCTGAGTAGGAACTGACGCTGGGACCCGGCGTGAGTACACAACCGGAAGTGGCATTGTTGAGGAAGGACTGGAGCTGTGACCCGGTGTGTTTAGACAACCAGAAGTAGCATTGTTTGGGAAGGACTGGAGCTGGACCCGGTGTGCTTACACAGCCGGAAGTGGCATTGTTGGGAGAAGGACTGGAGCTGTGACCCGGTGTGTTTATACAACCAGAATTGTGGCATTGTTTGGGAAGGACTGGAGTTGTGACCCGGTGTGTTTAGACAACCAGAAGTGGCATTGTTCGGGAAGGACTGGAGCTGGACCCGGTGTGTTTACACAACCGGAAGTGGCATTGTTGGGTGAAGGACTGGAGCTGTCTTTGGACAATCAGAAGTGCCATTGTTTGGGAAGGACTGGAGCTGTGGCCCGGTGTGTTTACATAACTGGAAGTGGCATTGTTGGGGAAGGGCTGGAGCTGTGGCGCGGCGTGCTTAGACAACCAGAAGTGGCATTGTTGAGGAAGGACTGGAACTGTGACCCGGCGTGCTTAGACAACCGGCAGTGGCATTGTTGAGGAAGGATTGGGGCTGTGACCCGGTGGGTTTACACAACCGGAAGTGGCATTGTTGGGGAAGGACTGGAGCTGTGACCCGGCATGCTTACACAACCGGAAGTGGGGTGACTCCCCCTCCAACCCCCATCCGTCACCTTCATAGTAGACCCTTTACCGTAAAGGTCCATAGTCCGATGATATATCAAATTCTCAAAACCAAAACAATTATCTAGATTTGATTTTACATCACTAACTCATTAAATATTTGCCACCACAAAGAAGGGAATACTTAGGCAACAGAACCTATTACTGCAGAGGCCTATGGCATCACAGTTTTAGCAAGCTTGCCGAAACTTAATTTCCTATATTCGTACTTCAAATATCTCAAAAGTGTACCATTTAAAATAAAAGTAATTTTAACTTAATGTAAAGTAGATTCGAGTGATCAATCTAATATATTTATCACACACAAAATTACAAAAACTCAAAACCATTGGACGATGTAACTTTGAGCTCATGTTGAACTTGGTAAGGTTCTTTCCGTGCATGTATTCCATCCCTTCATTTTTCTTGAAGATTTATACCGCCTATCATAGATAAGTCTGAATAGACTTGTTTTCACCATGAGACAGTTTGTTGATAGAAAGCCCGAGCCTACACTTTTACTGACCGAAAGGATTTTTAACCTCCCACACCACATAGTCATGGCATGAGAGCAAATGGCCTTTGATGGTGCTGTAAGTTTTACACAGCGGTGGAAATCAAAATTGGCGGAGGTGGGGGCACAGGGAATCAAACCACCAACCTTCCGATAAGGAGTTCGACCTAGAAAGAAGTCAGACACTCTAACCACTCTGCCACAGAGAGCACCATAATCACCTTTTATCCATCACTTTAACACAGTTATACAAGAATAATAAAGAAGTGAAATTTTGTGTTGACGGACAGTAAAATTTGTTAAAATACACTTACAAGATATGACCCAATTCAGCTATCCTCAATAAATCAAAATGTGCTATGTGCTTTAGATTGGTAAAGCGGGATTGCATGTTATATATAAATATAAAAAGAAATATGTTGGTGCAAGGTCCTCTAGTTTGTTATTGCCATACATAGCTCTCTTTTTGGTGATTAGCTGCGTTTGCACCTAAAACTGGAAGATCAAGGCATCGACAATTACAGCAAGTGATTCAGGAGAATAAAGCAGTTGAGGGAAAATAGATGTCACTCTCAAGACCATCTTCCTAATACTAGCTTATTTGTTTTTTTGGTAGATTTGTTGATGAAGCAGGGTAAATTTCAATTGTGCCCGATTGGTCTTCCTCATTCCACTGCTCATTGCCCTATCCTAATAATGCCAAGCGCCAGGCTAGGAAGCGACAGGTATCAATTTTTAAGTCATTGGTTTGACTCAACCAGAGTTCGAACCCATCATCTAACAGAACGGGAGACAGACGCTCTAACTCATTCGGTCATCCCGTCTGGTATAATTGTTGTTTTGTTTCTTTGTATAGTTAACAGTAAAATCACCGTGATATATAGCGTTTGCAGTAAAGGGATACTTGTAATAATGAATCACAATAACTGTCTGGAAATGTATTCCAACGTATAAGAGCATCATAAAATATAGCTGTTATTTTGGTAGTATTTAATGAAAACATATGTGCTATATTGTAGGAAGTCAAATCTGTGAAAATGGCTAGGGGACCAGACTACCAGCTTCTGTTGCAGTCATTTACACAGAGTGTGGCGCCACACTGGTAGCTTACTTTCGTATTTTATTCTGCTAACATATCAGGGGGAAAGGATACTTGTTGTTGCGGATATACCAGCCATAGAATGTTCAATATTTACATTTGTATTTAAAATACAATAAAATACATAAAAGTTGTCTTCTAAAGGAACTCTTAGCATTAAACTTGAACCGTTGTTGAGATGGTGTGCTATTTCATGGACTCCTCCCTTACACACACACCAACAGCCATCCACGTACACCTATCGTCATACACCAACACACCACATACACTTACACACACTTACCTCCCTCCACACACACACCTACACACATACACCCACACACATACACACACTCTCCACCCCCACACACCTACACCCATCCATCCACACACACCTACCCCCATACACCCACACACACTTACAGTAGGTTACACACACTCTCCTCTACCACACACCTACACCCATCCATCCACACACACCTACCCCCATACACCCACACACACTTACAGTAAGTTACACACACTCTCCTCCCCCACACACCTACACCCATCCATCCACACACACCTACCCCCATACACCCACACACACTTACAGTAAGTTACACACACTCTCCTCCCCCACACACCTACACCCATCCATCCACACACACCTACCCCCATACACCCACACACACTTACAGTAGGTTACACACACTCTCCTCCCCCACACACCTACACCCATCCATCCACACACATCTACCCCCATACACCCACAAACACTTACAGTAGGTTACACACACTCCCCTCCCCACACACCTACACCCATCCATCCACACACATCTACCCCCATACACCCACACACACCTACAGTAAGTTACACACACTCCCCTCCCCCGCACACCTACACCCATCCACACACACACCTACCCCCATACACCCACACACACTTACAGTAGGTTACACACACTCTCCTCCCCACACACCTACACCATCATCCACACACACTACCCCCATACACCCACAACATTTACAGTAGTTTACACACTCTACTTCCCCCACACACCTACACCCATCCATCCACACACACCTACCCCCATACACCCACACACACTTACAGTAGGTTACACACACTCTCCTCCCCACACACCTACACCCATCCATCCACACACACCTACCCCCATACACCCACACACACTTACAGTAGTTACACACCTCTCCCCCCACCTACACCCATCCATCCACACACAACCCCCATACACCCACACACACTTACAGTAGGTTACACACACTCTCCTCCCCCACACACCTACACCCATCCATCCACACACACCTACCCCCATACACCCACACACACTTACAGTAAGTTACACACACTCTCCTCCCCCACACACCTACACCCATCCATCCACACACCTACCCCCATACACCCACACAACTTACAGTAGTTACACCACTCTCCTCCCACACACTACACCCATCCATCCACACACACCTACCCCCATACACCCACCACACTTACAGTAGGTTACACACACTCTCCTCCCCCACACACCTACACCCATCCATCCACACACACCTACCCCCATACACCCACACACACTTACAGTAGGTTACACACACTCTCCTCCCCCACACACCTACACCCATCCATCCACACACACCTACCCCCATACACCCACACACACTTACAGTAGGTTACACACACTCTCCTCCCCCACACACCTACACCCATCCATCCACACACACCTACCCTTGGATCGCAATGTACGTCTTTCTCACTTGTTCCCGGATGGTGTGCCTCCTGTTTCTGATAGGAACTGTTGAATAATTCAAGCTGTCCACTGTGAAATTTATTTGCTAAACCATCGATGTTCTTGGGTTCCCTCTCCCCTCTGCTGCCATTCACCTTCCCTCTCAACAAGTACGGTTTTAGTGATACTGCTGACGATGGATCTGGACCCAAAAATTAATAAAGGTTCTTGTGTATGCTTATTTATTGGCAAACAAGATTTTCTTTGTTTTAATCTTGTTTCGGTGAACTTCGTGGGGGTGATGCTTTCTTTCGGACATGGTTATGTTGGCTCGATTCGGAGTTTAGGCCTCATCTCATTTGGCTGACCTATACGGATGGTACTGGTTCTTAGTTTAGAGATGGGTCCATTGTCTCAGCCCCATACATGAGAGGGTAGACCACACACTTAGACACTGATAGAATGTATAGAGGGGAGTATGTGCAAAGTAGTTGTGGTGCGGAGCGGTTTGAGAGCGGAAGTTAATTTAATCCTTTATTGCTGCATTAGAAACTATTAGCATTCCACAAATCACATACCCCCCATACAAACCCCCCCCCACCCCCCACCCCTCAACCCCCATCCACCCCCCCCCCCATTACCACCCGCCCCCCCCCCCCCCCCCCCCCCCCCCCCCCCCCCCCCCCCCCCCCTGTGATGTGATGAGGATGTTACAGCATTTCAATGTAGATCCCATCTGTAATGCTACCACTTATTTGTCCATTGGGGTTCATGATTTCACTTCAAATATAACATAAAAAGGTGGCGCTTGTTTGTTGGGAATTCAAATCCTAGGAATTTATTGCTAAAGGCAAATCAGGATGGGTACCGACTTATGACAGTGCACACTCATGGTGACTTTATGGTGCTGCCCCACTCTGAGTTTGGACCACTAACACATGACCCAATATCCCACTCAATCACATTATGCTGATACTGACCAAGCCAGTCCTTGCCCTATGCGGGTAATATCAAGTTCCAGGCCAGGTAGCAACACGTATAAATTTGGTTAAGCCATTGTTTGTGATTCTGATCGGCTTCAGGGTTATTTGAACTCAATGCCCCTACCCACATGGCGAAGCTAGCAGCACTCTTATGGCTGGCGCACATCCGATTTACAATTCGCCAGTAAACTGGACTTGCGACTCAGCGACCCTGTTTAGACTTAAACTGGCGATTCATTTTCGAATTTATAAGATTCCAGTTTTTTGAGCCCTTAAAACTGGAGTTTATACGTCGTGAATCGCAAGGTCTATGGTGTGCGTGGGGTGTCGCCACACCTAACGATAAAAACCAGGTAGATTTATTGCTGACTGAATACGGGCAGTTTTAGGTCGTAAACGGGAGGTGTGCGCCAGCCATTACCAATTCAGCGTGCCGTCCGGTGAGACAAGGAGGTTGTCTACATATGATATGTGTTGGGAGGGGCTGTACATTATGATATTGGGTTTTGCCATCTGTTTGTTGGTGTTGGGTTGCCGGGCTGTGGGGGGGGTGTATCTTTCCGAGGAATGTGCCAGGTCAGCAGCTTTAGTGATTATGGCTGATGTTATCTCACAAGTCATTCACCGGGAGAGATTGGACTGATGGTAGAGCGCAGGCCCTTGCGTTTGCCAGGAGCTTGGAGTTCAGTCTGGTCGATGTCATACCAAATAACTTATTCAAATTGATACTGATGCTGCCTAGCTGGTGCTCGGCATTAAATTAGGATAGAACAAAGGGGACTGGTTTTAGATCAGTCTCAGAATAATGTTGACCTCGGGTTCATGGTGCTGGCAGCATGATTGCCCAGTACATGGCAGCACTATGAAGTCGCATGGGCCGCTGCTACATCTGTCACAAGTCGGTACCGGTCCTGATATGACCTTAGATGTTGCTAGGATGTAAATCGCCAACAACCAACCAACTCACAAGTCATTCAGGCCTGAGACAGTCACTGCGCCACCACATAATTCCATTACAATCTCTTCTTATCTAGCCTATGCTTGCTTGTCTGTTGGAGTTTTATGTCCTGGCAACATCTAAGGTCATATCAGGAAGGGTACCGGCTTGTGAAAATGCGCACTTATGGCGATTTTCATAGTGCTGACCCTACTGGTGAGATCAGAGCACTGCAACCATGACCACGATTTCCATCATATTACTATTATCCTGATAGAGAAGCAACCAGGCCTTTGCCTTATCCTGCGTATGCTGAGCACAAGGCTAGCGTACACGACAGGTAATAAATTTGAGGTAAGTCATTGGTTTGATACTTCGCCGTGAATTGAAATCCCAACCTTCCACACAGGAAGCCTGCGCTCTCCCGATACAGCCATCGCGTCCTGTCTAGTCTGTGCAATATTGATCATATGACTAAATAGATTCCGATGTATTCTGTCAATATGTATGCTCATAAGCTTCCCTACCTCCCTTCCTCCCTTCCTCCCTTCCTTCCTACCTCCCTCCCTTTCTCCCTCCCTTCCCCTCGGCCCCACCCATCCTCCTCCCCCCCCCTTCCTCCCTCCCACTCCTTCCTTCGTTCCCTCCTCCACTCCTTTCCTCCATCCCTCTCTTCTCCCTCATTTCCCCCTCCCCTCCCTTCCATCCTCTCCTTTATCCCTCTTTCCATCTCCTCCTCTTACCTCTCCCTTCCTCCCCCTCCCACTCCCTTCCTCCCCCTCCCTTCCTCCTCCATTCCTTCCTCCCTCCCTTCTCCTCCCTTCTACCTCGCTCCCTATTCTACCTCCCCCATTCTTCTAATCTCCCTCTCTTTCCTCCATCCCTCCTTTCTCCTCCTTACTTCCCCTCCTTCACCACCTTCCTTCCTCCCTCCTACACCTCTTTCCTCCATCCCTAGCCACCTCCTCCCTCCCCCTCCCTCACTCTTTTTTCCTGCCCTCCGCCTCTCTCCCTCCTCCATCCCCCTTCCCTCCCTCCCACACTTCTCCCTCCCTCCCCCTCCCTCCCTCCTCCGCTCCTTCACCTCCCCTCCCTCCCTCCCTCTCCTTCACCCTTCCTCCCTCCACTCCCTCCACCCTCCCTCCATCCACAGACACGTACCAGCACACATTGCCCTGCTGCAACAATAACAAAACAAAAATAAATACATTTTGAGTCACTGATACAGATCTTCCACGCCTACATTTGTTAGTCTGATCTTTTTCAAATGCTTCTCCTCTACATTATTTGTCCCTTCGTAGCCTGCTGGGTCACTCAGCTTTTCCGATCCTATGTTACAGCAGAATGGCGAAATAGCGAAATGGTAGACAGGAAGTGTGAACACTTATTTGTCTCAGTGTCAGGATAATGTGACCTCGGTCTCAGGATAATGTGACCTCGCACTATATAGAATACATGTTTAGAACTAGACGGCCCAAATACTTGCTATTCCGGATCCGCACTTCGATCCAACCTCTCTTATCTCATCTCTCGCTGGCCATGCTCCTCTTAATATTGTCTGAAAGAATTGCAGAGAGGGGGAGCCTGCCAGCATTCTTTTCTACTCTTACTCTGTCGTGTATTTGGCTGCCGGCGGTCACCACTGCAGCAGTAAGACACGGTTCACTGTGACTCAAACTCCTCCCATTTCTCTTTCCTATACTCTACCCCTTTTTTTTCTCCCCGGCTTACTTCTCCCCCTGATCAAGGGAGTTGTTTGCTTGGGTGGGGCCCTTTACCTTTTCGTTTCTCTCGCTTTGTTCTTGTTGCTGGAACCGCTGGACCCACCTTTACCCATCCTTCCTCGTAAACCCTTGGCACTGTCTGCTGGATACAAGTGCTGTGCTACCGCCGGACTGGAGTGATTCGGGGCCGCCCCAACGACTCGTTGTTTAATTGTTGTAAAGACATCCCCCAGCTTCTACAACCGTCCCACCAGAAGATTAATCTTCAACCGAAGATTGGGCCGATTTATCAGTGCCTCTCTATAATGCTGCAGTTCTGCAGCCGGTAACTTTCCTATGGCTACAAACACCCCAGAAGTCAAGTCAAGACTGGACCCAGACTAGGCGAGAGCAAGGCTAACAGGATCTGGGTCATTCTCTGAAACTGGGTACCACATATTTGGTGTCTATGTTGTGATGAACATCATTAATTGCTTCTCTTTTCAATAGTATGTCAAATAATTATTGTTGCCTCTTGTTATTAAATATGTTAGCAATACTATATGTATTTAATCGATTCCATAAAATGTTTCAAACGTTTATTTATATGATTTTGTGATAAAGTGAAAATGTGAAATTTAACATATCTACACATTTATATCAAAATTAACACAAACTTATCTATTTTCAACTTTGTTTCAGCATTTTGGTTGGAAGGCATAATTTTGTTTAATTAACTGTGATCAATAAAATCTTGTTTGAATGTGTTGTGTATGTTAAAAATGATTTTCTGGATGTGTGTTTATTTTTCAAGTAACACAGGACATATTTTCCAATTGTTATACACTGTTAGATCAAAAGCAAAAAGTGAAATAGCTTTTTTTTCCCAACTCTGACACATCAACAGCATGTACAGCTTCATATGAATATGGATTCTGTTAGTATTATTTGGAATATTTTCTGCTATTATTTGGGATGTTCTCAGTTTTTCCCTTTCATGTCACAAAAGTGATATCCAGCTTCAGAGAATGACCTATATACCACGGGGGAGGGCATCAATTGTCGCCCCATATATATATATGCGTATATATACATAATACATATAACTACATAAAAACATGTATACATATATTCATAAATATACATGACTGTGCTCTATAATCTATTATGGGAATATCAACAAGGACACTATCTATCTTAAGTTCCAGACAGGATGGCCGAATGAGGTAGAGCGTCTGTCTCCCATGTTGGTAGATCATTGGGGCGTGGGTTCGAACCCCAGTTGAGTCAAACCAATGACTTAAAAATGTATACTTGTTGCTTCCTAGCCTAGCGCTCGGCATTATTAGGATAGGACAAGGACTGGTTGGCTCAGTGTCAGGATAATGTGACTGAGTGGGATATCATGTCATGGTGCTGGTGGCCTGGTCTTTCAGTGGGGCAGCCCTATAAAGTCGCCATGAGTGCGCACTGTCACAAGTCAGTACCCGTCCTGATATGACTTTAGATGTTACTAGGACGTACAACAACAACAAACAGACAAACATCTTAAGTTCCCTACATTATAGCATAGTCACTATATTCTATTTAACTGGCCCTGTGTAGTTACAGAATTGGCCACACTGGCGCCACCTGTGAGGGGCTTTAAGCACTGTTTATAAATGTATACACAGGGTCCGTACACATGTGAAGATATGGAATTCAAGGCTATTTCAAGGCTTTTCAAGGTTGTTTTAATAGGAATTCAAGACTATTTTCATTTGGATTTCAGGAAAAAACAACAATAACGAATGGCAATTTCAAACTAATTTAGATCAGTGAGGACAGTTTAATGGAATTGAAAGCTTCTCAAGACTAATTACCCAAAATAGCTTAAATTCAAGGCTTTTCAGGGCCTTGAAATGTGGCAAATGAAGTTCAAGACTTTTCAAAACTTTCCAGGCCCCGTTCTGACCCTGTATACATGTATACATATGTGGTAGTCTGCACAGATCTCTCAGGCGAGGAGTCGCATAGAAGGGTGGGCGTGGATAAGGTGATGACATAAAGGAGACTAGGTGGTGTAATGGTTAGCACACTGGCCCAGAATGTCAGAGGTGTGGGTTCTAATCCTGCTCTAGTTTCAATATGTCCTATTTTCATCTCCCCTCACAACACTGGTACTGTGACCAGGATCCACAAGCTATGCACTGTACGGTTCTTGAACCTACCCTGTGTACTATAAAGTGCATTCCCTGTATGCATGTAATTGTAAGCATTAAAATGACTTTTGGATGCAAACCATTTGAAATACTTACAATTCCAGAGGGGCATGTGTAGTGGTCTCACTGACCTCTCAACCATGGAGCCGCATAGACAGAGGCGTGGATAGGGTGATGACATTAGGGAGCCTAGGTGGTGTAGCACCCTGGATCGGAATGCAAGTTATGTGGGTTCGAGAAAGGCAGAGAAAAACATGTGTGTTTTTATGGTTGGTTTTGGTTTATTGGTTTATTGGGGTTTTATATCCTAGCGACCATCAGGTTAGATCAGTATGAGGTAAAGGCCTGTACCAGCATGCATTCAAGTCGACTTGGTAATTCTGCACCACTGGGATAGACTAAACCACCAGCACCATGACCAGATAAGTCACTCAATCCCATTATCCGGACATTGAGCAAACCAACCGTTCCCTCCGTAATGCCGAACACCAGGCAAGGTAGCGACAAGTGTCAAGGTAGCGGCAAGTATCAATTTTGTAAGTCTTCAGTTTAGACTCGACCAGGGATTTAATCGATGGCTTTCCCACATGGGAAACGAGTGCGTGCTCTTCTACCCAGTCTGCCATCTTGTGTGGTCTAATAAAATGTTTTGATGTTTTGTGTGTGTGTGTTGTGGGCGTGCCATGTGTCCATGCATCCACGAAGAGGACGGTGCACATTTTGTGTGAACCTTGTTTTATAGCATGATTGATCAGTATTGAATTTACAGCACCCACACAACACAAACAAAATCATTCACTTGTAGATGCCCACACATTCCCACACACTCACCCACACTCGCATACACACCACGCACAGACAACACAGACAACACAAACAACACATATAAACAAAACAAAGACACCACCCACAATCAACACAAACAACACACACACAAACAACAAACTTATACATTCACACACACACTCCCACACACACGCAGACACACCACACACAGACAACAGAAACAACACAGACAACACAAACAACACAGACAACACAAACAACACAAACAACACAAACAACACACATAAACAAAACAAAGACACCAACCACAAACACAAACAACATAGACAAACAAAAAATGTATAATGCACACACACTCACACACACTCGCAGACACACCACACACAGACAACACAAACAACATACACAACCAAAAAACATATATGCACACTTACTCACACACACTCGCAGACACACCACACACAGACAACACAAACAACATACACAAACAAACAAAAGTATACATATACACACACACACTCGCAGACACACCATGCACACACAACACAGACAACACAAACAACACAAACAACACACATAAACAAAACAAAGACACCACCCACAAACAACACAAACAATATACACAAACAACAAATGTATACATCCACACACACTCACACACACTCGCAGACACACCACACACAGACAACACAAACAACACAGACCACACAAACAACACAAACAACACACATAAACAAAACAAAGACCCAACCCACAAACAACACACACACACAAACAACAAACTTATACATGCACACACACTCACACACACTCAGACACATTCACAGACACACCACACACATACAACACAGACAACACAAACAACACACATAAACAAAACAAAGACACAACCCACAAACAACACGCACAAACAAAAAACTTATACATTCACACCCACTCACACTCTCACACACTCGCAGACACATCACACACAGACAAATAACCTAAACAACACACAGAAACAAAACAAATACACCACCCACAAATAACCCAAACAACCCACACCACACACAACACAAGCATGTACTCTCAGAAAACACAAACACACACACTTACACATTCTCGCAGATATACACCACACACAAACAACAAAGCACATACACTCACAAATACACACCACACACAAGCACACACACACAAACAATTCAAACACACACTCGCATTCACACACTCACACACATATGCACACAGAGACTCGCAAGCAATAGACACTCTCACACAATCACATGCACTCACACAAACACACAACACAAAGACACATCCTGGCACACTCACACATACAATTCAAACTCCCACACACACAACCAACACAAAAACGTACACATTCATACATTCACGTGCACACATGCATACAGACACACGCCTTTACACACAAACACATGCACTCACACATACTCACATGCACTCTCATACAAACCCACACAATACAAACACAAATACTGCATTTCAGGCCCACTCACACGTACACTACAAACACACACTCCGCACAAACAGTATAAACCCCTACACATGCACACACTCATGCACACACGCTCACACGCAGATACACTCACTCACACTCACACAACCAGACGGGATGGCCGAATGAGTTAAGCATCCGTTCCCCGTGTTGGTAGATCGTGGGATTCGAACCCATAGGTTCGTAGGTTCGAAACCTGGTCGAGTCAAACCAATGACTCAAACATTTATTCTTGTCGCTTCCTAGTCAAGCACTCGGCATTACTTGGATAGGGCAAGGAGCAGTGGAATGAGGAAGACCAATCGTCCACGATTGAAATGTCCACTGCATAATCACTTGGATAGGACAGGGACAGGATAATGTGACTGAGTGGGATATCGGGTCATGGTGATGGCAGCCTGGTCACCCAGTGGGGCAGCACGATATATAAAGCCACCATGAGTGTGCACTGTCACAAGTCGGTACCCGTCCTGATATGACCTTAGATGTTGCCAGGATGTAAAACTCTAACAACCAACCAACTCACATACAGACACACTCACTAACATACAGACACACTCAATCACACACAGACACACTCACTCACACACAGACACACTCACTCACACACAGACACACTCATTCACACATACACACACTCACTCACACACATACACACACTCACACACACTCACTCACTCACACACACTCACTCACACACAGACACACTCACTCACACACATACACACTCACTCGCACACACGCACACTCACTGACACACAGACACACTCACACACAGTCACTCACACACAGACATAGTCACTCACACACAGACACACTCACTCACACACTCATTCACACACACTCACTCACACACAGACACACTCAATCACACACAGACACACTCACTCACACACATGCACACTCACTCACACACAGACAGTCACTCACACACAGACACACTCACTCACATACAGACACACTCACTCACACACATGCACACTCACTCACACACAGACACACTCACTCACACACAGACACACTCAGACATACGCACACTCACTCACACACAGACACTCACTCACACACAGCACTCACTAACACTCACGCTAACTCACACATACACTCACTCACACACAGACACAGACACAGTCAATCACACACACTCACTCACACACACACTCACTCACACACGGACACACTCACTCACACACAGACACACTCACTCACACACAGACACGCACACTCACTCACACACAGACACAGGCACTCACACACAGACACACTCACTCACACACAGACACACTCACTCACACACAGACACACTCACTCACACAGACACACTCACTCACACACAGACACAGGCACTCACACTCACACACAGACACACTCACTCACACACAGACACACTCACACACACACAGACACACTCACTCACAGACACACTCACTCACACACAGACACACTCACACATACACACACTCACACACAGACACACTCACTCAGACACAGACACAGGCACTCACACACATACACAGGCACTCACATACACAGACATACTCACTCAGACACAGACACACTCACTCACACACAGAAACAGTCACTCACACACGCACACAGGCACTCACACACAGACACAGGCACAAACACTCACGCTGACACTCACTCACCAGACCGCACTTACTCACACACAGACACACGCACTCACACACAGACACAGTCACTTACACACAGACACAGTCACTCACACACAGACACACTCACTCACACACAGACACACTCACTCACACACAGACACACTCACTCACACACAGAGACACTCACTAATACTCATGCTGACACTCACTCACACACAGACACACTCACTAACACTCACACTGACACTCACTCACACACAGACACACTCACTCACACACAGACACACTCACACACACAGACACACTCACTAACACTCACGCTTACACTCACTCACCAGACGTGCACCTTTCATGTTGGTAAACAGTTTGCGTTTTGTTTGTTTGTTCTATAAGCATACCCTGACCGACTTAGGGCACGTGTGGGGGCGTGCACCGGCTTCGGTCATGTAAACACAGTTTGTCTGAGACAGTATCGTTATCTTTCTGTCTCTGTCTCTCTCTGTCTGTCTCTGTCTGTCTGTATGTCTGCCTCTGTATGTGTGTCTCTGCATCTGTCCGTCTCTCTCTCTCTGTCTCTGTCTGTCTCTGCCTCTCTATCCTTGTCGCTGTCTCTGTCTTTGCATCTGCCTCTGTCTCTGCATCTGCCTCTGTCTCTGACTCTGTGTCTGTCTGTGTCTATATGTGTCTGTTTGTGTCTGTCTGTATCTGTCTATGTCTGTCTGTGTCTGTCTGTGTCTGTCTGTGTCTGTATGTGTCTGGCTGTGTATGTCTGTGTCTGTCTCTGTATGCCTGTCTGTGTCTGTCAGTGTCTGCCTGTGTCTGTCTGTATCTGTCTGTGTATGCCTGTCTGTGTATGTGTGTGTCTGTCTGTGTCTGTCTGTGATTGTATTTGTCTGACTGTGTCTGTATGTGTCTGTCTGTGTATGTATGTGTCTGTCTGTGTCTGTCTGTATGTCTCTGTCTGCCTCTGTCTGTGCCTGTCTCTGTCTGTCTGCCTCTGTCTCTGTATGTCTGTCTCCTCCTGTCTCTGTCTGCCTGTCTCTGCCTGTCTCTGTCTGTCTCTGTCTGTCTTCCTGTCTCCCCCTGTCTATGTATGTCTGTCGCTGCCTGTCTGTCTCTGTCTGCCTGTCTCTGTCTCTGTCTGTCTGTCATTATCTCTGCATCTGTCCCTGCCTGCCTCTGTCTTTACCTCTGTCTCTGTCTGTCTTTATCTCTTCCTGCCTGATGGGTGTAATCCTAACTTAAACCTCTTTCTCACGGCAGTTCACGTGTCCCGGTTTATCGGGGATGTGTTTTACACTAACCTTGATTTGATTCTCGATACCCAACGTAGATACTGATACCCTTATTATTAATGCATACTAAGAGAGTAATGAGGCTCTGTGTGGACAGAAGGTAAGGGGTCAGGGTGATAGGTCACTAGTAGGTGAGCAGGAGTTGATGCCAATAAAGCACAACTTCTTCACTGTCAATCTTGCGTGGCTTGTCTTCCCTTTCTTCCTTATGAGCGGTAGCTTCCCACAGTTATATTACAAATGAGTTTGCTGGAGAGGGGCATCAGGTGTGAACTGACAGACAGTTGTCAGAACGCACCTGGGAAGAGTAAGTGGTATATCTGGGGCTCAGACGGTCGGGCATTCCAGTTATATTACACCTCCATCCCCGTCGCACCTCCTCGCCACCTCACCCCCCCCCCCCCCACACACACACACCCTCCGCCCCTTTGAACCACAATGGTTGACAACGTCACGTTATGTGAACTGGGCTTAAACCCGATCCCCCCTCCATCCCTCACCCCGCCTCCCCTTATCCCCGCCCCCCCCCTCACCCCGCCTCCCCCTCACCTCTCACACTCGTCCCGCCTCCCTTCTAACTCCCCCTTTCCACTCACCCTCACCCTCACCCTCACCCCGCATCCCGCATCCCTCTCACCCCGCCTCCCCCTCCCTCCACATCCCTCACCCTGACTCCCTCCCCCCCCCTCTCCCCCTCCCCCATCATCCCTCCCAGCTCACCCCTCACCCCTCTCCCCGTACCCCCTTCACCCCGCCCCCCTCCCCCACCGCTCTCCCTCACCCCCTGACCCCCCTCCCCCCCTCCCCCACCGCTCTCCCTCCCCCCTGACCCCCTCCTCCCCTCCCCCCCGCTCTCCCTCACCCCCCCTCACCCCGCCTCCCCTCCCCCCGCTCTCCCTCACCCCCTGACCCCCGCCTCCCCCCCCCACCGCTCTCCCTCACCCCCCTGACCCCCCCCCCCTCCCCCCCGCTCTCCCTCACCCCCTGACCCCCCCTCCCCCCCCCCCCTCCTCCCCCCCCCCTACCCCCCCCCCCTCCCCCCCCCCCCCCCACCCCCTCCCCCCCCCCCCCCCCCCCCCCCCCACCCCCCCCCCCCCCTCCCCCCCCCCCGCCCCCCCCCCCTCCCCCCCCCCCCCGCCCCCCCCCCGCCCCCCCCCCCTCCCCCCCCCCCCCCCCTCCCCCCCTCCCCCCCCACCCCCCCCCCCCCCCTCCCCCGCCCCCCCTCCCCCCCCCCCCGCCCCCCCTCCCCACCCCCGCCCCCCCCCTCCCCCCCCCTCCCCCCCCCCACCCCCCCCCCCCTCCCCACCCCCCCCTCCCCCCCCCCCCGCCCCCTCCCCCCCCACCCCCCCCCCCCCCTCCCCCCCCTCCCCCCCCCCCCCCCCCCTCCCCCCTCCCCCCTCCCCCCCTCCCCCCCCCCCCCCCACCCCCCTCCCCCCCTCCCCCCCCCCCCCCCCCCCCCCCCCCCCTCCCCCTCCCCCCACCCCCCCCCCTCCCCCACCCCTCCCCACCCCCCACCCCCCCCCCTCCCCCTCCCTCCCCCCCACCCCCGCCCCCCCCTCCCCCCCCCCCCCCCCCTCCCCCCCCCCCGCCCACCCCTCCCCCCCTCCCCTCCCCCCCCCCCCCCTCCCCCCCCTCCCCCCCCCCACCCTCCCCTCCCCCCCCCCCCCCTCCCCTCCCCCCTCCCCCCCCCACCCCCTCCCCCCCCCCCCCTCCCCCACCCTCCCCCTCACCCCCTCCCCCCCCCCCTCCCCCCCCCCCCCCCTCTCCCCCCTCCCCCCCCGCCCCCCCCCCCCACCCTCCCCCCCCCCCCTCCCCCCTCCACCCCCTCCCCCCCGCCTCCCCCTCCCCCCACCCCCCTCCCCCTCCCCCACCCCTCCCCCCACCCCCCTGACCCCCGCCTCCCCTCCCCCCCAGCCCCCCCTCACCCCCGACCCCGCCCCCCCCCCCCCCCTCGCTCTCCCTCATCCCCTGCCCCCCCCCTCCCCCCCCCACCCCCCCCCCTCCCCCCCACCCCGCCTCCCCTCCCCACCCCCGCACCCTCTCCCCCCTCACCCCCTCCCCCCCCCCCTCCTCCCCCCCCCCCCCGCCCTCCCTCACCCCCCCTCGACCCCGCCTCCCCCTCCCCACCCCCCCTCCCCCCCCCACCCCGCCTCCCCCCCCCCCCGCCTCCCCCCCACCCCCTACCCCCCTCCCCTCCCCCCCCCCCCGCCACCCTCCCCCCCTCCCCCCGCCCCACCCCCCCCGCTCCCCCCCCCCGCCCCTCCCCCCTCCCCCCCTCCCCCACCCCGCTCCCCTCCCCCCTCCCCCCCGCCCCCCCCCCCCCACCGCCCTCCCTCCCCCACCCCCTCACCCCGCCCTCCCCTCCCCCACCGCCCTCCCTCACCCCCTCACCCCGCCCCCTCCCCTCCTCCCCCCCCGCCTCTCCCTCCACCCCCTCACCCCCGCCCCCCTCCCCCCTCACCCTCCCCCCCGACCCCCCCTCCCTCCCCCGCCCCTCCCCACCCCCGACCCCGCCTCCCCTCCCCCCCCGCTCTCCCCCTCCCCCCCTCACCCCGCCTCCCTTCCCCACTCTCCCTCACCCCCTGACCCCAGCCTCCCCCCCCGCTCTCCCCTCCTCCCCTGACCCCCGTCTCCCCTCCCCCATCGCCACTCCCTGACCCTGACCCTGACCCCGCCCCTCCTTCCCCCTGACCCCGCAGCCCCCCCACCCTGAGCCCGCCTCCCTCACCCTCACCCCGCCTTCTCCCTCACCCTCACCCCTCATCCTTCACCCGTCTCCTCCCCCCCCCACACACACCACCCCATCGCTTCCCTCCCCCCCCCCCCCCCCCAAGTCATCCAACATTCAGGGTTCCGGTGCAAGTTACAGCGCATGCGCAGAATGGATTTCAGATACCGTATTTCCGCCATCTGTTCCTATTATTGGCCATCCGAATAATCAATTATGTGATGTATAGGTAATATTGATTATGTGAGTATTGTATATATTATTATGATTAAAGTGAGATAACAGAGTAATAGACTACATCGCCATTCCAACGGCGCGGTGCATTGTGGGATGCGTGGAAGTAATACACTGGGTGCAGCTATGAAATGTGCTAGTTTCAGCTCATCTCAGCTCTTGTTTGAAACATAGAATACCAACTAAAAAATATATCTAATAAATTAAGATGTTAAACTTTTATCCAGCATTGCATTTACATCAATATAATCAGCACATCTTATGCCATGTGCATTTAGATTTAGACAAATCTGGGGACTCAGACTAGTGATAGAGGCATAGCCAGAATTAGTTTTACTTATTTTATTCATGTTTTTATTTATATCCTATGGTTAATGACATATGTAGAGCTAGGAAATGAGTAGGGTTAATTAGACATTGGTTATATATTTCTCTAAAACTGGTTTCTGTTGACACATTTGGCATTTTAAAAATTAGAACAAATATTAATAATGGTGATGTGGATATCAGTCTAAAGGTGACATTGTGTTGTATGTTTCTTTGCTCAAAATGTTTAACTATGGCTAGTTTTGTCTTATGGCCCTGTCACACTACGACGTAACGACGTCGGCGTAGGGAGAACGTGAAGAACGTTGAACTTCTCGGCGTGGTATGCAAATTTGGGCACAAGTTGAACGTGGATGCAGCGTAGTGGACGAGAGAGTAACTGTGGTAAAGCGTAGTGATAGCATCATTCAACGAGAGAGGACAACGTAATTACGCTCACGGAACGTTATGAACATTATTCCATCGCCAGAACTATGTTGCTTTACGTTACCTTACGTTACTTACGTCATTAAACATTGGCAAAACGCTGAACGTACGTTCTCCTGACGTTCTCCTGACGTTCCCATTATGCTGCATGGACGTTTCCACTGGCTTTAATGTGGGTCAACGAGTGGAACGTAGTGGAATGTAGTGGAACGTAGTGGAATGTAGTGGAACGTAGTGGAACGTAGTGGAACGTAGTGGAACGTAGTGGAACGTAGTGGAACGTAGTGGAACGTAGTGGAACGTAGTGAGGAACGTTTGACTAACGTCCGTTTAACATCATTGACGTTCGCCGAACGTGTACAGAACGTACGGCGAACGTAAACCCTTACATTCGCGTCACATCAAAAGTTTTGAACAGGTTCAAAACCATGACGCGCGCTGACGTAACACGATGTCACGTGATGTAGCTCGACATCAGTCTAACGTCATTATGATGTCATCATAACGTAACCAAACATACGGCAACGTAATGACATAAAGTGATCACGTCAGGCTCACGTTGGCTCGTTACGTCGTAGTGTGACAGGGGTATTAAATATATTCATCAGATCAATGTATTACATGTGTGCATACATGTTTATGCCAAATTGTTATGTATTTCTCTTAATTTTGAATAAAATCGAAGTTCTGCCATACATGTATCAGCAAACTCAATGGCCATATGCATTTGCTTTGCTGCCAACGCCGTTTTCAGCGCATGCGCAGTCGGAACGGTGATCTCGTCTATCAGTCTGATCATCATCAAACTCAAGATGGCCATTCTGATGGGTTGCCGATCCCTCACAACCATGCTATAATAGATGGCTTTCTAAGTAGGGAAGTAAGTGGAGCACTAAGTAGGGCATTAAGTAGGGCACTAAGTTGGGCACTAAGTAGGACACTCAGTAGGGCACTAGTAGGATAGTATGTAGGGCACTAAGTCGGCACTAAGTAAGGCACTAAGTAGGGAACTAAGTAGGGCAATAAGTAGGGCACTAAGTAGGGTAGTAAGTAGGGCACTAAGTAGGGCACTAGGTAGGGCACTAAGTAGGGAACTAAGTCAGGAACTAAGTAGGGAACTAAGTAGCACAGTAAGTAGGACATGAAGTAGGACATTAAGTAGGGTACTAGGTAGGGCACTAGGTAGGGCACTAAGTAGGGAACTAAGTCGGGAACTAAGTAGTGAACTAAGTAGGGGACTAAGTATAGAACTAGGTAGGGCATTAAGCAGGTCACTAAGTGGATTCACTAAGCAGAGCACTACGTAGGGCACTAAGTAGGGAACAAATTTGGGAACTAAGTAGGGCACTATGTAAGACACTAAGTAGGGAACTAAGTAGGGAACTAAGCAGGGCACTAAGTAGGGAACTATGTATGGCACTAAGTAGGGAACTAAGTATGGAACTAAGCAGGCCAGGGAACTAAGTAGGGCACTAAGTAGGCCACTAAGTAGGGCACTAAGCAGGGACCTAAGTAGGGCACTAAGAAGGGCACTAAGTAGGGCACTAAGCAGGGCGCTAAATAGGGAATTAGGGAACTAAGAATGGCACTAAGTAGGGAACTATGTATGGCACTAAGTAGGGAACTAAGTAGAAAACTAAGCAGGACAGGGAACTAAGTAGGGCACTAAGTAGGGCACTAAGTAGGGCACTAAGCAGGGAACTAAGTAGGACACTAAGTAGGGCACTAAGCAGGGCGCTAAATAGGGAAGTAGGGAACTAAGAATGGCACTAAGTAGGGAACTAGGTATGGCACTAAGTAGGGAACTAAGTAGGGAACTAAGCAGGGCACTAAGTAGGGAACTATGTATGGCACTAAGTAGGGAACTAAGTAGAAAACTAAGCAGGACAGGGAACTAAGTAGGGCACTAAGTAGGCCACTAAGTAGGGCACTAAGCAGGGAACTAAGTAGGGCACTAAGTAGGGCACTAAGCAGGGCGCTAAATAGGGAAGTAGGGAACTAAGAATGGCACTAAGTAGGGAACTAGGTATGGCACTAAGTAGGGAACTAAGTAGGGAACTAAGCAGGCCAGGGAACTAAGTAGGGCACTAAGTAGGCCACTAAGTAGGGCACTAAGCAGGGAACTAAGTAGTGTACTAAGTAGGGCACTAAGTAGGGAACTAAGAATGGCACTAAGTAGGGAACTAGGTATGACACTAAGTAGGGCACTAAGTAGGGCAATAAGTAGGGGACTGAGTAGGGAACTAAGTGGGGCCTTATGTAGGGCATTAAAGCTGCATAGTTCGATGAAGTATCAAATTTTCAAAACCAAACCAATTATCCAGAATTGATTCTACATATCTAATTTAGATACTCAGGCACTTATGTGTTGCCATATAGAAGGGAATACTGAGTCAATTTAATAGAAGCTGTTCCTGCTGAAGCCTATGGTGTCAGAGTTTTGGCATGCTTGCAAAAACTAATTGTACATTCCTGTGCTTCAAATATCTAGAAGGTTTACTATCTAAGATAAAAGTTACTTCAGAGTAAAGTAAGGTAGATTATAACAATCAATTTAACATATTTATCTCAGAAAAATGACAGAAACTCAAAACTATCGGACTATGCAACTTTAAGTAGGGCACTAAACAGGGCACTAAGTAGGGCACTAGACAGGGCACTAAGTAGGGCACTAAACAGGGCACTAAGTAGAGCACTAGACAGGGCACTAAGTAGGGCACTAAACAGGGCACTAAGTAGGGCACTAAACAGGGCACTAAGTAGGGCACTAAGTAGGGCACTAAACAGGGCACTAAGTAGGGCACTAAGCAGGGCACTAAGTAGGGCACTAAACAGGGCACTAAGTAGGGCACTAAACAGGGCACTAAGTAGGGCACTAGACATGGCACTAAGTAGGGCACTACTTACATGGGGCACTAAGTTGTTCAGCAGCCCTGTCTCAGGTACAGCTGCAGAAGTAACTACCTCCTACCCTGCTCTGTGGTTTAACCATTAAAGTTGCATCATCAGATGGCTTTCAGATGATTGCCATATATATTACGTAAATATAAAAGGCTAACCATTAATAAACATACTCTTCATCAATCTGTATTAACTTTGATGACAAATAGCTAACCTTGGATCAATTTGAAATGGAAGCATCCAAAATAATTTCAGTATGCACACCCGAACTCCCGTAGACATGACCTGGATTCCCATCTCAGGAAGGTCACGTGATGTGGGCTGACCTACTAATGTACGTAGCCAGGTATGGTACTGGAAATGAGGGGAAGAATAATGAGGTCATGACATTCACATATTTTGTTAACAGAGGCCATGCTGAATGGATTGCTCAAAGTAGTTGTCCAAAGGGATGGCGTCATAAATTCACTGATTAGTTGTCTCGTGCTGCCTAAACTTGCTAATTGATGCACCAGTATCTAATACCCCTGTCACACTACGACGTAACGAGCCAACGTGAGCCTAACGTGGTAATTTTTCATCATTATGTTGACGTACGTTGGGTTACGTTATGATGACGTCACAATGACGTTAGAATGACGTTAGAATGACGTCGAGTTACGTCACATGACGTCGTGGTACGTCGAGTTATGTCAAGGTTTTGGACATGTTCAAAACTTTCAACGTAGCTTGAACGTAAGGGTTTACGTTCGCCGTACGTTCTGTTCACGTTAAGTGAACGTCAATGACGTTAACTGGACGCTATTAAAACGTTAGTCACTACGTTCAACTACGTTGCACTACGTTGCACTACATTGCACTACGTTGACCCACATTAAACCCGGTGGAAACGTCCACGCGGCGTAATGGGAACGTCAGGATAACGTCAGGATAACGTCAGAATAACGTCAGGATAATGTCAGGAGAACGTCAGGAGAACGTACGTTCAACGTTTCGCCATCAGGTAACGTAGTTCTGGCAATGGAATAACGTTAATAACGTTCCGTGAACGTAATGAAGTTGACCTCTCTCGTTGAATGACGGTATCACTACGCTTTACCAACGTTACGATCTCGTCCACTACGCTGCATCCACGTTCAACTTGTGCCCAAATTTGCGTACTACGCCGAGAAGTTCAACGTTCTTCACGTTCTCCCTACGCTGACGTCATTACGTCGTAGTGTGACAGGGCCTTAAGTTGGCGATATATAAAATCAAATGTAGGTACATGGTTTTGTTGAATAAAAAGTATGCTTCATCGGACCATGCAACATTGGAGTTACATAATCCAACTTGAAGACCACTCAGTCGCCAGCCGACAGTCGTGTATGGTTGGAGCCCGGCATTAGCCCCACCTACACGCCTGCAACCCATTATTTAGCTAAACCGCGTTGGTGTGTAACTCAACACCAGCCAAGTAAAAACACCCAGACATGTGAAACACCTTGCCTTTGGTGAGCCTACTTTTTTCCCTGGGGCACTCTTTTCATGCCTTTCATAGTTTTAGCCTTTTTTTCAGCTTCCATCTCCACATTTTTTTCTCTTTCTTGTTAGCTGTGGGAAAAGGAGCTTCCATGATTTGTGAGTATTAATTCTTTGGTTTTGGTTGTTGGAGTTTTACGTCATGGCAACATCTAAGGTCATATCAGGATGGGTATTGACTTGTGATGGTGTGCACTCATAGCGACTTTCTAGTGCTGCCCAACTGGGAAATCAGGCTGCCAGGACCAGGACCTAATATCTCACCCAGTCACATTATCCGGACACCGAGCCAACCAGTCCTTGCCCTATCCTATTAATGCTGAGTGCCAGGCTAAGAAGCGACAAGTATCAAATTTGTAAGTCATTGGTTTGACTCGACCGGGAATTGAACTCCCGATCTCCCGCACGGGAGGCCTGCGCTCTACCGAATCGGCCCCCAATAAAACTAAAAGGGAGTCAACTGACAAGTGTTTAGTGCGCATGCGTGCCTAGTCTGAGGTAAGACACCAACATATTTTAAAGCTGCATAGTCCAATAAAAGCATCACATTTTCAAAATCAAGACACATAATATTATGTAGATTTGAATCTACATATTAAGCTTAGACACTGGTGCAATTATTAAGAATGTGTTGCTTCATTGAAGGGCATTGTAAGTCAATTTGATAGAACCCATTAATGGGGTCTGGGCAATGGGGGTCTGAGTTTTGACAAGGACACTAAAATTAATTTAGGATGTTTGCATGCCAAATATCTCCTAAGTTAGTGGCTTTAAAGCAAAGTTATTTCAAACTAACATAAGATAGATTATAATTATGAACCTGATTTATTTATCTTAGAAAATGATAAAAACTCAAAACCATCAGACTGTGCAACTTTACCCATTGTTCGCTTTTATGTCTTGGTGTTCTCTGTGGCGGAGTGGTTAGAGTGTCTTACTTTTTTTCTAGGTCAGACTCCTAATCTGAAGGTCGGTGTTTCGATTCCCTGTGCCCCCCCCCCCACCCACCTTTGCCAATTTGGATTTCCACTGCTGTGTATAACTTACAACATCATCAAAGCCGGTTGCTCTCATATCATGTCTATGTGGTGTCAGAGGTTAAAACATCCCTTGGGTCGGTAAAAGTGTAAGCGCTGGCTTTCTATCGACAAACTGTCTAATGGTGAAAACAAGTCCATTCAGACTTATCCATGAAAGGCAGCATAAATCTTCAAGAAAAAATTTTTCATATCAATATGAATAGTTGAGGTTCGTGTGGTAAAGGCAGCATGAGGCTTGTGTGTCAAGTCACGATCCACTGTATTAAAACTGTTATGTTTGAAACGCAATAACAAAGCAAGACACTCCAAAGCACTGGCAGGTTTACAATGTTACAAGGAAATGAGCGACCAAAGGCGGTGATCAAGCCAAGTATGATCTGGTAACGTTCAATCTCAAACGAGAAGGAACGACCAAGGCAGAAGATGAACAGTGTTTGACTTCCTCCCACGTTGTAGTGTCGCACCTTATATAGTCAGGGCTGACACCCAGCGGCAAGGAAGGTAACTAAGAGTGATCTCATCTAGGTTCAGGTAAATGCGAGAGTGGCTTTCCCACAAGTTAGACAAGATGTGGGAGTCACGCCCGGAAAATAAATTAATTTGTTTGCAATCCAGCTTCAATATCTTACGGGAAGACCCCGGCTGGCAAATGAATGAACTCTTTTTTAACCATACAAAACCAAGTTTTGCCCTATACAATATGTTGTTGCACTTGGGTGAGACAGGCCTATCGCATGGTGGTGCTGAGAATGGCATGGCACCTCAGTTAGGCAACATTATCAAGTCAGGCGTGACCAATTACCATACTATGCAGCTTTAAATGCAACGAATTTGACATTTTACAAATGAAACTATTCACATACAATAAGTAGCCCACGGCAGGTGGGGGGTGGGGGATGGGGTCGCAGGAGTAGAGATTCCGATCCAATTAGCTTTTTCAGTAAGCCTAGCATATTTTGTTTATTGAGGGTTTCTTTTGGGGGGGATGTAGCGACATTTCAAGTTAATTCAGGATAGATAGGCTTTGACCTGTGACAGTTCTCAGTCATAGTGGCTTTATAGTGCTGCCCGCCTAGGATTCAGGGCGGCTGGCACTATAACACAGTATCCCACTCAGTCACATTATCCTGACACTGAGCTAACCATTCCTTGCGATGTCATAGTAATGTAGAGTGCCAGGATAGGTAGCAACAAGTATCAATTTTGTAACTCATTGTTTTGACTCAGCTGGGATTGATCCCACGATCTTCCATACGAGAAGCGGGTGCTCCACCCAACAGGCCATCCTGTCCAGGCCCCAGTATGTCTGGTGATCTATTACAACATAAGAAGCAGCTTCACAATGTGCCAGTACAGGTAAGGATAGTCCATAAATGTCAAAGTTAGGATTACGTTTGACCCCATCATCCCTCCCTTAAAGTTGTATACTTTGAGGTTTCTGCGGGTCTTTTCAGTGTTATATATGTGATATATAGCGCATTATACAACTTTTTACAAGTATAAATTCTAGGGGAACATATATTTTCTCACTATGTTCCTCCTTTGGGGCCGTGGTGGAGAACTTCCCCCCCCCCCCCACACCAACTGTCGTGTAAATCGACCGGGTGCCCCCCATTGCGCCGCACACACTGAAGGAATTGTACATGTAACCTTTGCATTTATACTCGTATAATGCATTACACATCATATATATATATATATATAATCCTCCGGTGCGACGGACACTGGTCAATATCCGGGGGAGGTGAGGTGGGCGAGATGGCCCACGGCCCTCCGACTCCCACTCTCGCAGTCACACACGGAAGAACACCAAGATTCAATTCAGTGTACGCTTCACCCTTGGTTTATTGAACCATCTGCTCTCTGCGGCGTCAGTAGTTGTCTGACCCGCCCCCTGACTCGCCAGATCCCACATCGACTCTATAGGTGTGTGTGGGGGGGGGGGGGGGGGGGGCGGTCAGCCACACGCAGTAGAGGTCAGCCCAGTTGGGGTCTGACCGGTGGCTACCCGTGCCACCACCTAGCGCAGTGTAGTGGTACTGCGCTGGTGTACGGTGTAGTCTCCGCTGCTACCGCGTGATAGTAGAGCTCATGTTCAGACTACTACATATATATATAAAGTTTTTTACTATAATCTACCTTTTTTGCATTCTAGTTTGCAAATTCTGAAATGTGTCTCTATAGTGTTTACTAAAAGCCCTGCCCTGTCAGTGCTGGTGGACTAATTACAACGCAGCAACCAGCCTTTGCACTCTCCCCCACATACTCAGTTGCACAAACTGAAAAAAACAGGCAATGGTGCGCTTGGAGAGCATTTTCCAGAGTATGGTTCCAGTCTCAGTGGCCTAGACGAGGTCCGTTAACCCCCCCCCCCCCCCATACACCCATCCCCCAACACAGACACCAGTACCCCCCCCCCCCCCGACATAGCCTGTCCAGGATCCAGGTCACAGCAACCAGTGTTGTGGTGGGTGACGAAAATGGGAAATATTGCACCTAGAGCAGGATTTAAACCCACACATCTTACCCTTCATGGGCTAGTGTGCTAATCATTACACCACCTAGGCTTCCTGATATAATCACACTACCCATGTCCACCTATCTATGCGGCTCCTTGCCTGAGGTCAGTGCGGACTGTGCATGTTGGCCTGAGTGCAGGTTGCTCAGCGTAGTTTATTGAGGGTTTAAATGATTTGGTCGGGCGCCCATTGTGTCTCCCAAAACATCCACGCCTGCACCAGCTGGTGAAGGGGGTGGTTCACTCGCAGGCCTCGCGTGTGAGAGATCGGGAGTTCGCTTCCCAGTCGAGTCAAACCAATGACTTATAAAATTGATACTCATCGCTTCCTAGCCTGGTGCTTGGCATTAATAGTATGGGGCAAGGACTCGTTAGTGCAGTGTCAGGATAATGTGACTGAGTGGGATATGGGGTCATGGTGCCGCCAGCCTGATTTCGCAGTGGGGCCGCACTATAAAGTCACCATGAGTGCACACTGTCGCAAGTAGGTACTCATCCTGATATGACCTTAGATATTGCTAGGATGTAAAACAACAACAAACAAACGTAAAACTCTCACAAGCAACATCCGTACCTGCAAGGTAATAACACACAGCCAACCCCCCCACCACCACCACCACCACCCACCACGTGACCCTGGCTGCCCAATGAGGCGTGACCGTCTCACCGGAAGTCAACGCAGGTCACAGGTTACAGGTGTCATGGCGGAGGTCAATTGTAAGCAACTTAAAGCTGCATAGGCTTTGTTTGTTGTTGTGTTTTACGTCCTAGAAATATCTAAGGTCATATCAGGACGGGTACCCACTTGTGACAGTGCGTACTCATGGCAACTTTATAGTGCTGCCCCACTGGGAGACCAGGCCACCAGCACCATGACCTGATATCCAACTCAGTCACATTATCTATCCTGACACTCAGCTAACCAGTCATTGCACTCTCCTATTAAAGCCGCACCGCCTGGCTAGGAAGCAACAAGTATCAATTTTATAATTCAATGGTTTGACTCGACCAGGATTCGAACCCATGAACCCATGAGTACGGATCCCCCGATCTCTCAAAACAGGAGACGGACGCACAACTCATTCGGCCATCCTGTCTGGTCAGCTGCATAGGTCCGATCGCCCTTGATTTGGAAATGGACGCAAAGTGAAGAGAAGACGAGGAGGGAAAATGTATGCTTCACTGTTTAATTCCTTGCTCCGCCCACTGCGACGTCATAGAACCAAGTTACCCGCCCCCCGCCCCCATCCCTGACCAGCCAGGTCGGACGTAACCTGTCATGGTGGAGGGGTGGCCACTCACCATTCGATTCGATTATGGGGTTGTTTGTAACCTTACGACGGTTACTGGTTGCAGAATTGCAACATTAATAGAGAGGCTCCGATAAATCGGCGCAATCTTTGGTTGAAGACTTAACTTCAGTAGGGAGTGTTGTAGAAGCTGGGGACATCTTTACAACATTGTAATGGCGAGGCATTGGGGCGGCAGCGAATCTCTTCTGTCCGGCGGTAGTTGAGCTGTAGATGTAGTTGAGCACTTGTATCCAGTCAGCAGCAAGGGATTTGAGGAAGACGGGTAAAGATGGGTGCAGCGGTGGTTCCAGCAACGAGAACAAGACAGAGAAATCGTAACGGTGAAGGGCCCCACCCAAGAACACAACTACCCTGGTCAGGGGAAGAAGTATGCCTGGGAGAAATCGAAAGGGCAAAGTCTAGGAAAGAGAAATGAGGAGAGTTGAGTCAAAGGACCATGTCTATTTGCTCTATGGTGACCAACCAGCGAGCCATAGACACAGACAGAGTAAGATTGGAAAGTGAAATGCCGGCGGGCTCCCCCTCCTGGAACTCTTTTCAGACATATCAAGGAGGAGCAAGGCCAGCGGAGAGGTGATAGAGAGAGGTGTGGACAGAGTGCGGTATGGATAGCAAGTGGCCACTAACCAGTCACCGAGCACCCCCCCCCACCCGGCCCCCACTGGCTTGTGACAGTGTGCACTCATGGTGACTTTATAGTGATGCCCCTCTGGGGAATCAGGCCGCCAGGATCATGACCCAATATCCCACTCAGTCACATTATCCTGACACTGAGCTAACCAGTCCTTGTCCTATCCTATTAATGCCGAGCGCCTGGCTAGGATGCGACAAGTATCAATTTAGTAATATAACCCTAAGATGTTGCTAGGACATAAAACAAACAACATATCTAACTTTGATGCTGGTGTGTGTATTAAACACTTATTGCTACATAGAAGGGAATATTCAGAGGATATGTCACGACTAAGACGGGGAGGGGGGGGGGGGGGGGAGGGGGGGGGGGGGGGGGGGGGAGAAGGGTCCACAGTGAGGAAAGGAGGAAAAACGGGTGACCACTGTCCCATATCGAGCATACCCTTGCAGGATGAGTTTCCCATTCTGTAATTACTGATATTGTGTGATTTAAACAGAAATTGATGTAGATAAATTTCAAATATACTTCAAACACCTTAATCTGTGCAAAAGTCTTTAATAATTTTTTTAGAAGCGTATAAAGATAAATGTTCGTTCAGCCATACACAAAATATGCGTTTGTTTACCCGCAATCGGAAATCAGGTCAAGATGGTGGTCATCTTTTCCATGGAATAAACTATTAATATTTCATTTGTGCATCCATGTTTATGCCAAATTGTTCTTTAATTTCTATTAATTTGGAATAAAATCTAAGTTTTGAACTGCGCGTATCGGCAAATTCTACTTCGCTGGGTTCTCGCGAACACAAGAAGAGGAAAATGTATTTCCGGCAAGTTCAAACGGGCTCAAACGGGCTCAAACGTGGCTGGTTGTCCTGCTCCTTATGTAGCAGTCACACTACGACGACAAGCAGCGGCGACAGCCCTGCGACACCCACTCCCGGTTGTCGCTGATTGTCGCGCAGGTGTCGCGCAGGTGCCGCGCAGGTGCCGCGCAGGTGCCGCCGCGACACCTCCGCGACACCTCCAGTTTCTCCACTCTTTCTCGACTGTCGCCGGGTTGTCGTGGGGATTTTGGACATGTTGAAAAACTTCTACGACAGCCGACGACAGCCGAGGTTGCGGCACTGTCGCGGCACTGTCGCGGCACTGTCGCGGCACTGTCGCGGCACTGTTGCGGCACTGTCACACTGTCGCGGCACTGTCGTCTTGTCGTTAAGCTGTAGTTGCTTCTCTCTCCATGTATGTGTCTCTGTGTGTCTCTGTGTCTGTGTATATGTGTGTCTATGTGTCTATGTGTGTGTCTGTGTCTATGTGTGTGTCTGTATGTGTGTGTATATGTGTGTGTGTCTGTGTGTGTGTCTGTGTGTGTCTGTGTCTATGTGTGTGTCTGTGTCTATGTGTGTGTCTGTGTGTGTGTCTGTGTATGTGTCTATGTGTGTGTCTGTGTGTGTGTATATGTGTGTCTATGTGTGTGTCTGTGTGTGTCTCTGTGTGTGTATGTGTGTCTGTGTCTCTGTGTGTGTATGTGTGTGTGTCTGTGTCTGTGTGTGTGTCTGTGTGTGTGTCTGTGGTTGTGTGTTTCTGTGTGTGTGTCTGTGTCTGTGTGTGTGTCTGTGTCTCTGTGTGTGTGTCTGTGTCTCTGTGTGTGCCTCACTCTCACTCTCAGTCTGACTCTGACTCTGACTCTCAGTCTGACTCTGACTCTCACTCTCAGTCTGACTCTCACTCTCAGTCTGACTCTGACTCTCACTCTCAGTCTGTCTCTCACTCTCAGTCTGACTCTCACTCTCAGTCTGACTCTCACTCTCAGTCTGACTCTGACTCTCAGTCTGACTCTCACTCTCAGTCTGTCTCTCACTCTGAGTCTGACTCTGACTCTCAGTCTGACTCTGACTCTCAGTCTGACTCTCACTCTCAGAGTGAGAGTGAGAGTCAGACTGAGAGTGAGAGTGAGAGTCAGACTGAGAGTGAGAGTCAGACTGAGAGTGAGAGTGAGAGTCAGACTGAGAGTGAGAGTCAGACTGAGAGTGAGAGTCAGAGTCAGACTGAGAGTCAGAGTCAGAGTCAGACTGAGAGTGAGAGTGAGGCACACACAGAGACACAGACACACACAGAGACACAGACACACACAGACACACACAGACACACACAGACACAGACACACACAGAGACACAGACACACACAGACACACACAGACACAGACACACACAGAGACACAGACACATAGACACACATAGACACACATAGACACAGACACACACATAGACACAGACACACACAGACACACACAGACACAGACACACAGACACACACATGGACACACATAGACACACATAGACACAGACACACACATAGACACAGACACACAGAGACACAGACACACATAGAGACACACACAGAGACACAGAGTCACACACACAGACACAGACACACACACAGACACACAGAGACACAGACACACACAGAGACACAGACACACACAGACACACATAGACACAGACACACACATAGACACAGACACACAGAGACACAGACACACACATAGAGACACACACAGAGACACAGAGTCACACACACTCAGACACAGACACACAGACACTGTCGTCCCGTCTGTTGTCCCGATGTCGTCCGGATGTCGTCCGATTGTCGTCCAACTTAGCCCGAATTTGCATAGGTCGTCGGGATTTCACAAAATCCCAGCCGCCGGGCTGTCGTCCCTACCTTGTCGTCGTAGTGTGACTGCTACATTACAGCGCTGAATATGCTTATGGAGAGGGGGGCGGGGGGGAATGCGCCAGCGTCCCGGGTCGGCGCGCCGGTCACGTGGGCGGCGCGCCGGTCACATGACGCCGGTCACGGACGTGGCAGACGACACAGCCGACTCTCGGATTGCTCGTCTGGGTGACTGCTTTGTTATCTCAACACCGCACCACGTGGCGTGTTGGGGTGGGGGGGGGGGGGGGTTTGATTGTTGGTTGTTGGAGTTTTACGTCCTGGAAACATCTAAGGTCATATCAGGAAGGGTACCGACTTGTTGGTGTCCTGGCAACATCTAAGGTCATATCAGGACGGGTACCGACTTGTTGGTCGTTGGAGTTTTATGTCCTGTCAACATCTAAGGTCATGTCAAGATGGGTACCGACTTGTTGGTTTCTTGGTTGTTGGAGTTTTACGTCCTGGCAACATCTAAGGTCATATCAGGACGGGTACCGACTTGCTAGTTTCTTGGTTGTTTGAGTGTTATGTCCAGGCAACATCTAAGGTCATATCAGGACAGGTACCGCCTTGTTGGTTTCTTGGTTGTTGGAGTTTTACGTCCTGGCAACATATAAGGCATATCAGGATGGGTATCAACTTGTTGATTGTTGGAGTTTTACGTCCTGACAACATATAAGGACATATCAGGATGGGTACCGACTTGTTGGTTGGTTGTTGGAGTTTACATCCTGGCAACATCTAAAGTCATATCAGATGGGACTGACTTGTGACAGTGCACACTCACTGTGATGTTATAGTGCTGCCCCACTGGGAGACCAGGCCGCCGGCACCATGACCTTATATCCCACCCATTATCCTGACACTGAGCCAACCAGTCCTTGCCCTATACTAATAATGCCGAGCCCCTGGCTAGGAAGCGACAAGTATCAATTTTATAAGTCATTGGTTTGACTCAGCTGGGATTTGATCTTCCGACCTTCCGCACAGGAAACCTGTGCTCTACCGATTCGGCCACAGCCTCTGGTATCTGGTATGGTTCGACGATGTGCGGGGGTGGAAGTGGGGGGAAGTGGGGGAAGGTGTGTGGGGGGGGGGAGCCCAGTCAGAACACAGACGCTGTGGCCGCGTCTGTTGAGCGCCTACTTCCTGTTTGGCGGGTCGCACAATTTGGTGGGTTTTTTTGTGGGGTTTCTATTTGTTGTCTTTTTTGGGGGGTACATTAGTTGATTAAGCAGTGGAAATTTCAGTCACGAACAATTGGTCTTCCTCATTCCACCAGTTTTTGCATGCCCTATCCTAGTAAAACCGATCGGTATGCTAGGTATATTTAAAGCTGCATAGTCCGATGAAGCATCAAATTTTCAAAATCAAAACAATTATCTAAATTTGATTCTACATATCTATCTAACTTAGGGACTGACGCACTTATTAAGTATTTGTTTCCACATAGAAGGCAACACTGAGTCGATTTAATAGAACCTGCTACTGCAGAAGCCTATGGTATCAGAGTTTTGGCATGCTTGCCAAAACTATTTTCAAATGTTTGAATTTCAAATATCTCAAAAGGTAGCCATTTCAATTAAAAGTTACTTCAAACTAAAGTAAGGTAGATTATAATGATCAATTTAATATATTTATTTCAGAAAAATGTCAGAAACTCAAAACCATCGGACTATGCAGCTTTAACTGGAAAAGAAATTTGAAAAAAAAAAAAAACACTTGGTACTCTCGTCTCCCTGGAACAATTACAAATATCTAGGCAGCACACACCTACAGTACATACACATGGCAGGTTCAACACCATGCAGTGCATGACACATGTACAGAATCCTGGCAATGGCACCAGTGTCATCGCAGGTGTTGCAAATGCTCTTTGAGCTCACACACAATAGGCCTCCCCTGCATCATCAAACATTAGGGACCAGACGGGATGACCGAATGAGTTAGAGCATCCGTCTCTCGTGCTGGTAGATTGTGGGGTTGTGGGTTCGAACCCTGGTCAAGTCAAACCAATGAATTAAAAATTGACACTTGTCACTTCCTAGCCAGACGCTCAGCATTATGAGGACAGGGCAAGTACTGGTGTGCTCAGTGTCAGGATAATGTGACTGAGTGGGATACCAGGTCATGGTGCCGGTGGCCTGGTTTCCCAGTGGGACACCACTATAAAGTCGCCATGAGTGCGCACTGTCACAAGTTGGTACCCGTCCTGATATGACCTTAGATGTTGCTAGGACGTAAAACAACAACAAACAAACAAATCAAACATTAGGTACCCCATGGCTGGTATTAGTACCTTTTGACGTCACACAGGGAAGGCAACGGTGGGTGTACATAGCTTCTGTTTGTTTGTTGTTTAAAATGATTAAAGTTGTGAATGATCAAAGTTGTATTAGTCATGTTGCATACAGCTCCTTTAACTGTTAAAAGAAGCCTCAGAGATTCAGTAGCTGAAGTTACCCCTTCTACCCCCCCCCCCCACACACACCCACCCACACTCTACTCTCTCTTGAGCCACCAATTCACTCCATCAAACCCAGACAATGGTGAGATCACAAAGCCGTCCCTCGGCGCTATAAATCAGATATTTAGCCATAAACTATTGATGTCAGCCAAGGCTACTCTTATCTAAACAGTTTGTACAAAACAGATGACGGCCACACCTGAGGCTCGTCAAATTAATTACTTGGAAATTTATACTTGTCGTTACCACTGAGCCTGCCGCCCCCGCAGCCTGGCATCACTAGGATGCGAAAAGGAGCGGTGGAATGGGGAAGACCAAGTGTCTGCGATTGAAATTTGTCACGTTTAATCAATGGATGTATACCCACGAAAAAAATCTTTCGCAACGGTTTTGGGGGAGTGGAGAGTGGGAGCGGGGGTGGGGGGGTTTATGGTCTGGTGGTGAAGATGGGGAAGCAGGTGTGTGGGGGGGGGGGGGAGTGAGCGAGGAGAGTTTAGTTAATCTGAACAATTAATTATATAGTATTTCAATTAACATGTGAACATTAGTTTACTGTCCTTTTAGTTAACACTCATGAAGTGCATCGTTGACAACGAGACTGAGGCCACATATCTAAGGCACTGAGTAGTAAGGCTTGATCATAAGTTGATGCTGGATGGTGGCGCCAGCAGTAGCTCTAGACCAATAATTAGGAAATAATAGGAACTTTGGTTAATTTATACCTGCACAAGGTTTTATACATCATATATATTATACTCATATATGAAATACTCGAACGGACGGGGCTGCACTCTATGGAAGATCTTCTGATCAAAAAGAATCTCCGGTGGACTTGTCACCTCATGAGGATGTCATCAGACAGGCTACCAAAGCAGATCCTCTCTTCTCAACTGTCTTCTGGTTACAGAAAGAGAGGGTGCCCTTGTCTCCGGTTCAGGGATACCATCAAGAGAAACCTGAAGCTGAGAGACATTAAGACTGACTCATGGACGCAACTCTCACAACAGAGAGCTAAATGGAGAGCGGCAGTCAAGTAATGAAAGCAGTCTTTGTCGCATCGCGACCGACAGCATGATGATATTATATGTATGTTCAATTCCGCATTTTATATGTGTAACACATAATCTTGTTTGTTTTGTTGGGGCTTTACATCTGAGAAGCATTTACGGTCATATCAAGACGGGTACCGACTTGTGACTGCGCACACATGGCGACTTTATAGTACTACCCTACAGGAAGACTGAGCCACCAGCACCATGACCCAATAACCCACTTAGTCACATTATCCTGACACTGAGCAAACCTATCCTATTAATGCTAAGTGCCAAGCTAGGTAACGATGAGTATTATTTTTCGATGTCATTGGTTTGACTCGATTGGGATTCGAACTCCAGCCAAGGCTGCTTATATATCTACAGAGTGTATGCATATATATATATATATACATATACCCCATATTTGAAAGTTTAGAAAATATGACACCGGAAATCTTAACAGTAGTGTTGTCTATTTTAGACAGGTGGCGCCAGTAACTGTATCCACTGATCTTGTACATCAAGTAATTATTATCCACGTAAATGGGATGTACTATACAACCCACATATATATATAATACATTTTCCCATAGATCCCATTCAGTGAAGTGAGAACCAATTTGAGAATAATCACTACAAACGCAAACATCACTAATATTTGCAATTTATTTCGCAAACCGCAAACATCAAACATCACAATCAGCCCTGAGGCACATAGTCTCGTCAGAATGTATCCGTTGGAACACCCCTGCAAACACCGCTATCATTTCTGAGGCGTGAAAAGAACTACAGTACAACCCTGTTGAACCAAGCTCGGTTAAACCAAATGATCGGTTAATCCAAACTTTTTCAGCGGCCCGGCAAAATACTACCATTTATCATATAAAAAAGTTGGTAAAACCAAAGTCGGTTAATCCAAATTATCGGTTAATCCAAACAAAATTGTCGCCCTAGGCCACTTCCGGTACAGTTAAGCCAAACTTTCATGTGGTTTTAAGGTCATCTGAGACTATTTTTATATGACAAATGTTAGTATTTTGCCAGGTCGCCGAAAAAAGTTCAGATTAACCAATCGTTTGATTTAACAGAGGTTGGTTTAATGGGGTTAAACTGTATATACATAAAAAACAATAATCATAGTGTCCACATACATTGTACATTCATAATGCACCCCCATTTTTGACAAAGCCAAGTCAACGGCAAAGCTCGGTTAAACCAATGATCGGTTAATCCAAACAAATTTCTAGGGTCCCTTCAAGTTTGGTATAACGGGGTTAAGGGCGGATGCCTTACACGCAGTATGTGGTATGCGGTATGTGGTATGCGAATGGCATAATTCCTTACACGTGGCATGCGGCATGTGGCAAACGACTGGCTATATTTAAAAAATAAAAATAAGCAAGTATACTCAATACTGCACTGTATATGACCTAATATTGCATTTATATCTATGTACCTCTTAGTACGTCAAATGAGGGTTCCTACCTTTACAATTACCAAATTATAGATAAGTATTCATATTTTTGTGGCTCTGGTAGCATTTTTACCAACCCGAACCCCCACCACCACCACTACCATATGTTTCCCCTCAGCACCCTTGTGTGTGACTGTTCCGTAATGCTCAGTCGCCTCTCCTCGTCTAAAACTAATGGACAAGTGCGACTGATGTTTCTATTCGCACACCGCATGCCGCATACCGCACCGATCGCTACAGGGACCGATCGAGTTGATGCATGTCGCATGCCGCATGCTGCATGCCACATACCGCATGTAAGGAATGTAGCCCATAGGCTTCAAGGCGTTTCGATTTTTTGTCGCATTCGCATTCGCATACCGCATACCGCGTGTAAGGAATGCGCCCTTTATACTGCACAGGATTACGCTCTGTGTGGTGCACTTAGTTGTGTGTGGAATGAGCAGCTCGCAATGGTGGCGCCCCTAGTGGGCTGCTCGTGACTCACACTCACACCACACATTTTTCTCCCTCACCCTGGCTACACCACTTTGCCTAATCGCTCACAACCGGAAGTTTCCTCCTCCTGCATCATCTCTAGTAAATAATGTACAGTAAAACCTCTCTAAACCGACCGACCATGGGACCGACTTCAAATGGCCCATTTAGGGAGGTGAGCGGTCCGTTTAGGGAGTTTTTTTGTATCATTACAATGGTATTCTGTAGGTGATCGTTTGGGACCCAAATAAAGCGGTCGATATAGGGGAGTGGTTGATCTGTGGAGGTGGGCAATGAGAGAGGTTTTCCTGAACATATATAGTATATAAATAGTATATATAGATAGTATATATACAGTATATATAGATAGTGTCGTGGGGGTGATGAAAATGGGAAATACTGCACCTAGAGCGGGACTCGAACCCACATCTCTTTGCATTCCGGGCCAGTGTGCTAACCATTACACCACCTAGGCTCCCTGATATCAATACACTCCCCACGCCTACCTGTCTATATGGTTACTTGCCTGAGAGGTCAATGCAGACCACTACACTCGTCCCCCTGGAATTGTAAGTCTTGTAATGCTTACAATTACATACATACAGGCAATGCACTAACACATACATACACAGGATAGGTTCAACAACCATACAGCACAAAGCTTGTACAGGATCCTGATCATGGCAACCAGTGTCGTGGGGGTGATGAAAATGGGAAATATTGTGCCTAGAGCGGGACTCGAACCCACATCTCTTTGCATTCCGGGCCAGTGTGCTAACCATTACACCACCTAGGCTCCCTGATATCAATACACTCCCCACGCCTACCTGTCTATGTGGTTACTTGCCTGAGAGGTCAGTGCAGACCACTACACTCGTCCCCCTGGAATTGTAAGTCTTGTAATGCTTACAATTACATACATACAGGCAATGCACTAACACATACATACACAGGATAGGTTCAATAACCATACAGCACAAAGCTTGTACAGGATCCTGATCATGGCAAACCAGTGTCGTGGGGGTGATGAAAATGGGAAATATTGTGCCTAGAGCGGGATTCGAACCCACATCTCTTTGCATTCCGGGCCAGTGTGCTAACCATTACACCACCTAGGCTCCCTGATATCAATACACTCCCCACGCCTACCTGTCTATGTGGTTACTTGCCTGAGAGGTCAGTGCAGACCACTACAATAGTATATATATATAGTATATATATATTCGAAACAGTAAGAGCGCTTGCTGGCTTCCTGTATAGAAAGTTGCGGAGTGGAACAGTGACCGAGTCAAACCAATCACTTATCAAATTGATACTTGTATAATTGATAGCCCAGTGGTCGGCAGTAATAGGATAGGACAATGATTGGTTTGATTAGTATCATGCTAATATGACTGAGTAGGATATTGGGTCATAGTGCCAGCAGCCTAATTTCCCAGGGGAGAAGCACTATACAGTTGCCATGAGTGTGCACTGTCACAAGTCGGTACCCAAGCTGATATGACCTTAGATGGTGCCAGGAAGTAAAACTCCAAAATCCAACCAACGTCACAAGTCGGTACCCATCCTGATATGACCTTAGATGTTACCAGCACGTTAAAATTCGGTACCCATCCTGATATGACCTTAGATGCTGCCAGGACGTAAAATTCAACAACCAACCAGCGTCAAAGGTTGGTACCCATCTGATATGACCTTAGATGTTGCCAGGGCGTAAAACTCCAACAACCAACCAACGTCACAAGTCGGTACCCATCCTGATATGACCTTAGATGTTGCCAGGACGTAAAACTCCAACAACCAACCAACGTCACAAGTCGGTACCCATCCTGATATGACCTTAGATGTTGCCAGGACGTAAAACTCCAAAAACCAACGCTATAAGTCAGTACCCCACCTAATATGACCTTAAATTGTGCCAGGACGTAAAACTCCAACAAACTAACACGTTGAGGCCGCCACCAGGGCAGGAGAGCAGGATGAGGACGCCAATTGAATTACGCCCCGTTAGAGACTGTCAGTCGAGCAGAATGAGTCCATTGATAGCTATCACCAGGACGGGACGCTACATCGAAGTGCCGGAAGTGGGAAGTGGAGTGACGGATACTGTATACACGCATGCGCAGGTCTATGACCTGGGCCGCGTTCAGGATATGCTGCAGAGTCGACTCCGAGACATTCAACATGCACCTCAGAGTTGACTCTGAGACGTCACGCTTTTCAGGTAGGAGGCGAAAACGCCTCCAAAATGGTTGTGGGTTTCAGCCAATCAGAGCTGTTCGTTCAATTGCAAATGGCTGCACACTATGGAGGCTGGCATTTACGAGGCACCCGACAGCTATATGCCTTAGCGAGACGTCCGGATTTCTCCAAGGCACACACTTGAATGTGGCCCTGATGTACGGCACCTCGTCGAGCCTGGACACCCAGCTTGCACGCCCACCTCCCTCTGGCGGCCACAGACCGAACTTCCCTGCAGATATGTGGCTTGTTTGTTTGGTTTGACTTGTGTTTAACCACTGAATGACCCATAATTGGTTGGTTGCTGGTTGGAGTTTTACATCCTGGCAACATCTAAGGTCATATCAGGCCGGGTACAGACTTCTGACAGTGCGCACTCATGGCAAGTTTTTAGTGCTGCCCCACTGGGAAATTAGGCTGCCATGACCTGATATCCCATCCAGTCACATTATCCTGACACTGAGTTAGCCAGTCCTTGCCCTATCCTATTAATGCCGAACATCTGCCGATGAAGCGACAAGTATCAATTTTGTAAGTTATTGGTTTGACTCAACCACAAAACGAACTCCCGACCTTCTGCCCACGAAGCCCGTGCGTTACCGATTAAGCCACCGTACCCGGTAAATATTATATGCTGTATAAGAGTTATATGAGTATAATAACCCGGAATATCCCTCCTTTCCCTCATCACTCATTCAGCTCCGTGGACTGAGGGAGTCTGTCCTAGTCATCTACTGCTCCAGCCTCCCCAACCCCAGCTCCGATGGTGGCGCCACCACCCCTGCACACTGTAACCGCTATATGTATTATATAGTATATAAAAGCATATATATATTATATATATAATATATATATATGCAGAATAACGTGTCAGTTGACCACCTCCTACATACACACATACTACTCAAAAGCGCAGCCGACCAGACGGGATGGCCGAATGAGTTAGGGCGTCCGTCTCCCATGCTGGCAGATCGTGGGGTCGTGGGTTCGAGTCCCGGTCGAGTCAAACCAATGACTTTAAAATTGATACTTGTCGCTTCCTAGCCAGGCGCTCGGCATTATTAGGATAGGGCAAGGACTGGTGTGCTCAGTGTCAGGATAATGTGACTGAGTGGGATACCAGGTCATGGTGCCGGCGGCCTGGTTTCCCAGTGGGACAGCACTATAAAGTTGCCATGAGTGCGCACTGTCACAAGTCGGTACCCGTCCTGATATGACCTTATATGTTGCTAGGACGTAAAACAACAACAAATAAAAGCGCAGCCATGTTGGCCTGAGTAGCAGGGAACGAGTCAGCTGAGTGCATGGATACCACCGGAAGGACTGAGCCACCTGGTGGTGTTCATCCTCGTGAAGCATGTACAGGGGCGTAACTACATTCGCGCACTGTAAGCACGTGGGAACAATTTCTCTTACCTTAACATGATTTTTCTGTCCATACTAAATCTTTTATAACATGCACTTTTTGTAATTTGTTTGCTTATAATGGTGGGGTTTTCCCCCCGGTGAACACATGCAAATAATTGTGTGTTTTTTTTCATACTAAATCTTTTATAATATGCACTTTTTGTATTTTTTTCTTACAATGGTTTTTTAAATTTCCGGTGAGCACATGCAGACAATTTAGTAGGTTTGTTTCCATATTAAATCTTTTATAATATGTACTTTTTTATTTTATGCTTACAATTTTATTATTTCTTGTAAGCGCGTGCAGACAATTTTTTTTTTTTTCATTACTCCATACAAACAATTTCGATGGGGGGTGGAGGGGGGTCCTCTCTCACCACTCTCTCCACGCTCTCCTACTCTCCCCCCCCCCCTCTCCCCCGCTTTCTCCTCTCTGCCCGCTCTCCTACTGACCCCATTCTCCCCCCAGAGGAGTAAGGCGGGGGGGAGTGGGAGAGGGGAGACAGTAGGAGAGTGGGGAGAGAGGAGTAAGGCGGGGGAGAGTGGGAGGGGGGGGGGGGGGGTCAGTAGAAGAGAGCGGGAAGGAATAAGGTGGGAGAGGGGGAAAGCGGAACCAGATATGGGAGGGGGGGGGGGGAAGTAAGAAGGTGAATGAGGAGAAAAGGAAGGTGAGAGAGAGGGGAGGGAGGAACGGGGTGGGAGAGCGCGGAGAGAATAAGAAGATGAGATAGAAAGGAAGATGGTGGAAGAGAGCGGGGGGGGGGGGAGGTAGAGGAAGGAAAATACTTGATCGGGAGAGCACGTGACAGCCTGGGCAATAGAGAGTTAGAAGAGTGAGAGAGAGTTGTAGAGAGAGGGAAAAGGAAAAAGCGAGAAAGGGAGAGAGAACGGTACATAAATGGACAGCATGCGAGAGATGTGGATTGATTGATAGAGATAGTGGGTAAGAGAGTAGAGAGGGAAGAGAGGGGGAGACAGGCAGTGGGCAGAAAGGGAGAGGGGTGGGAGAGGAGACAGGGGGAGGGAGAAGGGAGCGGGGGAGAGGGGATAGAAGGAGAAGAGATAGAGTCGGTCCCGTGGTCGGTCGAATTAGAGAGGTTTTACTGTACATGATACAGTAAATAACCCCCCCCCCCCCTCCTCCAACAAATAAAAAAAATACATATGCTGTATAAGAATTATATGAGCATAATAACCCAGCGCCACCGCTCCCCTCTGCTCATTAACCTAATTCACTTACCGCAGAAAAAATATACATATATCAAACTAACGCCTCGTTGCCATCTTGCATTGTGTAGGCCTATGTAGCACCAGCGGGTTTCCTCCAAAGAAATAGGCCTATGTCAGAATAACCATATGTTTGACGTCCAATAACCGATGATCAAAATCAATGCACTCTAGAGAAATCGTTAAACAAAACAAACTTTTCTTTTTGCATTGTTGCAGTAGGGCAGTGTGGCTGGGCGGCCCTGAACCCGGCGACCACCTTGTGCTGTGCCGGGCTCGTCTACGTGAGGTCCGGCGCCAACCAGGCCTGCTGCGGACCCGTCGCCTACGACACCTTCCACAGCTACTGCTGCAACGGACACGTCCGGCACAAGTCGCGCCACGACGTGCGCACAACCACCTGCACCAACGAGCACATCCGGTACAGGCAGCGGCCCGGAAGTGTCTGCTGCGTGCGGGACAACCGGCGGCGTTGCTGCAGCACGGGCAGCAACTGCTGCTCGACCGGAGGTGGTGGGGGTAAGGCCGACAACATTGTCATCCCGGGCTTCAGACCGGCGTGCTGCGACATTTCAGGAAGTACCGAAAAGGCGCAGTGCTGCCGGCTGATAGCGCAGAAGACGGGTGCACTTCCTGCCTGCTGCAACACCCGCCGGCATCGGCCAACTTGTTGCCGAACCAGCATAACCGCGTTTGTGTGTTGCCACGCAACCTACGGCACGCCACGCTGTTGCCGTGGCAACGGTCGCGGTGGCAGTTTTCACCCGTTTCCGCCGCCGACTACCACTGCTGCTTACCGGCATCAGCTGGTCCCTGTGCACCCTACACCACTCCCACCGTTTGGATCGTGCTGTTTCAGCCAGTATCCACAAGCCAGTTGTTGCACAGCGCTCAGACCAACCAACATCAACATCAACACATACAACAACAACAACAACAACATCCCGGTGCGCCGCCATGTGCCGACCGCCTCCCGGTGTTGCTCCTTCCGGTACTCGTGCTGCATTGTCCGTGACAGCTACCGCCGGAGACGCTGCTGTGTCCGTTCCACAAGTGGACCACTTCCGTTCTGTTGTTCAAACTCGCACCAACGTCCAAACTACATCCAGCTCCCAGCCACCACCACCACCACAACAACCACAACTACAGCTCCAGTCCCTCTCCACCCGAAGCACAGCTGCTATGCTTGTAACCTGAACAATGACTTTGACAGAAACCCTCCGGTCTTGGCCTACCCTCTGCCGGCCCGTCGCGCCCCGCCCCGCGCCGGACATAGCCCGTCCGGTCCCCACGGTTTGCCCTCCGGTCACATCCCGTCCGGCCCCCACGGTCTGCCCTCCGGTCACATCCCGTCCGGTCCCCATGGTCTGCCCTCCGGTCACATCCCGTCCGGTCCCCATGGTCTGCCCTCCGGTCACATCCCGTCCGGTCCCCACGGTCTGCCCTCCGGTCACATCCCGTCCGGTCCCCATGGTCTGCCCTCCGGTCACATCCCGTCCGGTCCCCCCGGCCTGCCCTCCGTGCATAGCCCGTCCGGTCCTCCCGGCCTGCCCGGCCCATCGCCCCGGGGTCGCAAGTGGGCGCCGCTGTCATGCTGCAGATCTAGATACACGATACAGTGTTGTCGTAACGCTATCCGCCTTGCAGGGGTCTATGCCGACTGCTGCAGTGCCTCTATCATCGCTGATGGACCCACTGGGCGCGCCGTTGCCAATAACAACAACAACAACAACAACAACGTCAACAGCGCACCGCGAAGAGAGGCAGTGTGCTCAGACCGACTCTATGACGTCACATACTACATGTGTTGCTACGGCGTCGTGCGCCGGAAGTCGGGCACCCGTCCGGCCTGTTGCGGTGTGACGCCTTACGATGCTTCTTTTGAGAAGTGCTGCTCGGGTGGTTTGGTTAGTCGCTCCTGTCAAACCCAGATCTCCACCAGGGGGCGAACGCGATGGACTCGTTACTACAAACGCCGCTAGGGGGCGTCTGCACTGTCAATAGAGGGAGTGCACGTGACGTCATTACTTAGCAATCAGCGGTCAGCAGCCAGCCATCTTGGATTACGAGCACCCTCCATAGCCATGTTGTGAATGCATGCAAATGCAGTAAAACAGAGTTTTCTTGTGTCATGGGAGGTTCTGGGCAGTTTACATTCAGTGTGTTTACTTACAGCACTTTAGCAACAACTTCTGAGGCCAAACTGCTCAAAACACTGACAAATAAACCAACAAATCAGTAAATAAGCACAGTGTAGGCAGTTGCAAGCCTTCTGTATGTCATCCAATATGGCCACCGAAAGTTGTCTTGTGACGTCATTACACCCCCTCTATAGCATTTTGAGATTCGAGGGATACTGAAACTAAGTGAAAGTTGCATAATACGATGGTTCTGAGTTCCCATGAGGTTTGTTAGTTTTTGATGAGTGTATCAAATTGAGCATTATAATCTACTTTATTTTAGTTTGAAGTGTAAAGGTATCATTTTGGAGATATGTGATGTGAATATGTGCAAGTTAATTTTAAACGGACCAGGTATAGGCCGCTGAGACTCGTACCGTACTCCGACAAATGCTCTCCAAGCATACCTTTGCAGGTTTTCAGCTTATGTAACTGTATATGTGTGTCGGGGGGGGGGAGGGGAGAGTTCTGAAATTGGTTGCTCCTGTTGTGTTGTAGTTAGTCCAGCAGCACTGACAAGGCTTTTAGACAACCATATAAAGAAAGATGTTAGAATTTGCCATCTAAAATGCTAACTATGAAGTTCAAATGTTTATTTCTCATAACCAGCTACTTTTTGTGTGAATAATTGATTAAATCATGGAGATTAATAGACTTTAAAAGTTGAATTGAGAGCTTTCTGTGGCTGCCATCTTGGTGGTTGCCATGGCTTCCCTTGTGTGTGGGGAAACCCTCTAGGTCATGTGATGAGGGAATCCGACCTATGATGTCATTCATATATCACAGACCTCAACTCTCCTCCCACATGTTCAGTTACATGAACTGAAAAAAACTAAGCAACGGTATGTTTGGAGAGCTTTTGATGCTGGATTCCTTTGTATCTGGATGAAGTATACCCGGCGACTTTAATGTGCACACCAAAATACTGACCATTATAATTTAATTTGAAGTGTAGCGATTTAATTTTGGAGATATGTGAAGTGAAAATATGCAAGTTAATTTTAGTGTGCACACAAAATTACTGAGCATTATAATCTATTTTATTTTAGTTTGAAGTTTAAAGGTATAATTTTGGAAGATATGTAAATGTGAATATGTTCAAGTTAATTTTAATGTGCAAACCAAAATGAGGAACATCGTAGGCTTGTATGACTTGCAGCGGTGTCAGGTTCTATTAAATCGACTGAATCCACCCCACCCCACCCCACACCCCCATCTGAACAGCAGTAGATACTTAATGAGCGCACCGGTATTTAAGTTGGATATGTATGATCAAATCTAGGTAAGTGCCTTGGTTTACAAAAGTGTATACCTACATCGGAGTATGCACCTTTACCTGTATATTATACTTAACCAATTATACATACATATATATTGACTTCAAGTTGCCATAACAATGTCTGACGATGACATTCTAATACAATGTTGTACTATTTAGAAAAGTGACGAGATATGTCAATTAATGATGACATACATATTCTAGCACTAGTAGCAGTAGTATTAGTTTTTTTCTAGTTTAAAAGGGGTTATTCTTGGAACGCTTACCATCGTAGTAGTCCATACATGAGCTCCACCACCACACGCTGGCTGCAGGGACTACGCCGTCTACTGTTGCAGTTCTGCATCAGGTGGTGTCATGCTAGCTGGGGGGCGGGGTGCCTGCGTGGACTTCCCGTACTGCGTCCGGCTAGCGGCTTCCCCTGCCGTGGAAGGTTACCTGCGACCTGGCTGGTCAGGGGACGGGTCACGTGGTCTTGTGGCGCCGCGGTGGGCGGAGAAGAAGAATAAACGGTGGATTTTTGTTTTGTTTGTTTGTTGTTTTACGTCCTAGCAATATCTAAGATCATATCAGGACAGGTACTGACTTGTGACAGTGCGCACTCATGGCAACTTTATAGTGCTGTCCCACTGAGAAACCAGACTGCCAGCACCATGACCTGGTATCCCACTCAGTCACATTGTCCTGACACTGAGCCAACCAGTCCTTGCCCTATCCTAATAATGCCGAGCGCCAGGCTAGGAACTGACAATCTTTAAGTCATTGGTTTGACTCGAAAAGGATTCGAACCCATGAACTCATGGGTTCGGATCTCCCGATCTCTCAAAACAGGAGACGGATGCTCTACTCATTCGGCAAGCTCGTCTGGTAATAAACGGTGGAAGCGTACGTTCCTGTCTTCTTCATTATTACATCAGCGCGACCCAGCTAGAAAGACCAGGGAGGAACCGGTTGTACGCAACTTATTACACTGGTGCCGTGACCATGAATTACTATGTCGATAAGGGGCAGCTAAGATATATTGTTTATATCGCCAATGCGTCCTATTTGAAATGTTTATAGTGGGTAGTTGAAATTTCGATTTCACTGGGTAAAATATGGTAAAAAGTGGCATCCTTTGATGTTTTGTAGCTTTGAGATTGGTGTTTGAATATTGTCTATGACAATGATTGCTGTTCCTGTAAAATAAATAAAAGTATTATTATAGGTGATGCTTTTATAATGAAAATAACTATTCAGCTTGCATGTATCTGTGTCTAAAATCTGTTATATATACAGTAAAACCTCTCTAAATCCACCGACCTTGGGACCGACTTTAAGTGGTCCATTTAGGGAGGTGGTCGGTTTAGGGATTTAGAATATGGTTCCAATGGTATTGTTGGCGCCCACATAAAGCGATCGATATAGGGGAGTGGTCGATCTGTGGAGTTGGTCGGTTTTACTGTATAGTGTGGTGCACTGACCTCCCAGCAGGGTAAATGTCACATAGGACAAGTAGGTCTGGGTAGGGTGATTGCATCACACAGCCTAGGTAGACTAATGGTTAGGACATTTAGCCCCAAATGGCAGAAATGTGGGTTCAAGTCCCACTGTAGGCGTTATGTTTCTCTTCATTTGTAAAGACACCATTTGGTAAGTTTTCTTTCCCCCCCCCTCCTCCATTCTTACCAAATTAATATACACAAAGGCAGATAAGTACTGTATATAATGTTTCCATCGCTCAAAGAAAATAATAGCATACCGCACAAAGCTGGAGTGGTGATATTGTCTTATTATCAGATTATGAAGGATTTCTAGACATTATAATAGTCATCATCCATTGAGGAGTTTTTGTTTATGTATTCACCTATTCACGCCGCGGCCATGTTGAAACCAGACCGAGGGCACTTATGCGTCGGCGAGGCGCCGCTGTATGTAAAGTGATGTGAATACTTTTTTGTCGACTAAAACCTCTCGAAATCACTCAAATTTAAGGGTATTCATTTTTTAAAGTAACATATTCATCTTTGCATACCTGTTTTCTATATATTGGCCAATTTTCACAAAGATTGGGTGACCCTTGCATGGTGATTTTTCCCATTCTTTAACTACAATGTGACTGTCAACTTCAAGTCTGCATAGTTATGGTGGTATCCCGTAATGCAGCACTGTCAGCGTAGTTATCTGTGCAAGACAGTTGAACAACTAGTCTTAGTAATTACAAATTAATAAAAGCTTTAAAAGGATTAAAATATATTTATAAATATATCTATATTAAGAAAGTTATGCAATTTTGAATTTAAGAAAAGATTGGCAGCCAAGGTGAGCGACTTTGTTGACATTGCCTACTGAAATGCATCTGATCATCACTCAATCTTCATGAAAATTGACCAATAAATAGAAAAAAGGTATGCAAAAATGAATATGATAGTTTCAAAAGTGAATATCTTCAAATTTTACTCCTTTAATTTCTGTAGTAGTTCATACACATCAGCACACAGTAGTGTCTTATGGCCATTTCCAATACCGACGCTTACTCAGCCTCGTTCTGATGACGAATTAGGTCGCACGTGAATAGGGTGAATAGGATTGCAAAGGATTTTCAAGCCATTGTCTCGCGACATGGTTATGTCATTATTTTATAACTCATTTTTAGCCCATAGAATGGTGATATGATGATGTCATTATATAAGCGATATATAGCCCAGAGAATGTTCACATGATGATATCATCATTATATAAGCGATTTATAGGTCACAAAAAGTTCGCATGATGACGTCATCATTATATAAGTGATTTATAGGTCACGGAATGTTCACATAATGACGTCATCATTATATAAGCGATTTATATACCACAGAATAGTGACGTGATGAAGTCATCCATCGTATGAGCGATTTCTTTCGGCACCGAAGACGCGGCCATTATATAAGTAAGTTTTAGGCAACGTGATGATGTCACCATTTAAAATTGCATAGTCCGATGGCTTTCGAATTTTTCCCAATTTTTTTAGATAAATGTATTAGGTTGACCATTATAACATAACATGCATTATTCTGGATTCACTTTGATTAAAAAATGCCTAATTTTGGAGCAATTTGATCTGAAAGAACCTAAAATAATTTTGGCAAGCTTGCCAAAAGTCCAGTTGTTGTGATCCAGATTCACATCTCGCGATGGTCATGTGATGATGAATGACCTTATGTCCTGGAACCTGACTAAAGCCATATATGGTACTGGAATGAGGGCCAGACTAATGAGGTCACAAGATTGACCTAATTGGTCAGTGGTCTCTCTCCCTAATGGATGTATGTCTCAAAGTAGGTGTCCAAAGGGATGTGGTAATAAATTCACTGATTATTCTGTATATGCTGTACCAAAACATTAGTTAATGCACCAGTACCTAAGTTGGATATATAGAATCAAATATCAGTCATTGTTTTGGTTTTGAAAAAAAATATGCTTCATCGGACCATGCAACTTTAATCGAGGATTTACGAGTACGACACCTTTCTGATGATTCAAACAAACGCACAATGCAATGTGACAGGGCTCAATTCAAAACTACTGATATCTAGGTCAGTGTGCGCGCTGTTTGGCTACAGGACGACACACTGTCACACTCGTCTTTCACCCGCTTTATTTCTGCCATAATATTTGGATTTCTGCAATATTATTTGTCTTGTTATTTCGATAATTTGGTGATAATAATGAGATATATATATACATATATATACATATATAATACATGTATATACATATATACTCTATATATACATATATATACATATATATATATATATATACATATATATATATACATATATATAGATAAATACATATATATATGGGTCAGCCTCACGAAAATGGGCCAATCGGTGGTCAAGTGAAGATGTCGGCGTCGCAATTCTTAAAAGTGTAGTGCATTTCTTTGTTTCATATTAAATTATCCTAGAAACAAATAAGGTTGTTGTATTTTCTCGACCTATACATTCAGCATAAATTTAAGGGCTTTCCAGCATCTCTGTCAATGCTAAATTATAATTATACTGATCGACGCCAACATCCAATGATCGACGCCGACAACTTTAATAGATGTCGGCATCGCAATTCTTAAAGTCTTGTTCATTTCTTTGTTTTATATTAAATTATCCTAGAAACAAATAAGGTTGTTGTATTTTCTCTACCTATATATTCAGTATAAATTTAAGGACTTTCCAACATCTCTGTCAATGCTAAACTATAATTATACCGATCGACGCCGACATCCATGCTCGACGCCGACAACTTCCACCAATTGGCCCGTTTTCGTGAGGCTGACCCATATATATACACGTAAGGGCCACTACTCGACAGTGAATAACCAGTGTGGATAATTCGGTTTATTGAAGTGAACAATAAATACTATATCTGGCTGGGAAAACCTCCTGACTGAATAAAAATAAAGAACAAATGTCAGGTCCGATATTGCGCGAAGTGCAATATACCTATTTCATATGATGTCAGCATAGGTATCTAGGTCAGTGTGCGCGCTGTTTGGCTACAGGACGACACACTGTCACACTGCAAACTCAATGGCTATGAGTAATCTTCATACAGAAAATGTGAAATATCTCTAAAACCACACCACCTAGAAACAAACTGCCTGGTACACATATAGAAAACATATTCAACGAATAGATTATATTAAATTCATAAGGTTAGAGTTCTGTATTTCTATTAATTTTGAATAAAATACACGTTTTGCACTGCACATACCGGCAAACTCAATGCATTGTCAATGGCCATGAGCTATCTTCATTCAGAAAAAGTGAAATATCTTTAAAACCACACCACCTAGAAACAAACCGCTTGGAACACATATAGTAAACATATTCACCGAACAGATTATATTAAATTTATATGGTTATGGTTCTGCCTTTCTATTAATTTTGAATAAAATAAACGTTTTGCACTGCACATACCGGCAAACTCAATGGCAGTGTGCCTTCATTCTGCAGCCAAGGTGCGCATGCATACACAATGTTTATAAACATTGAAAGGGGTCTATAGAGGCTGTCTCGGCACAGGATGAGCCTTAAATACCGCGACCAAAGCGCCACCTGGCGGATCGTACACATGTTTGAATGGACACCATCAGTCTGATACATATAATCACAGCGACGCAGCGCCGGCTACCGGTTTAGTCTTTGTAAGAAGTAACACCAGAGTGGAAATATGAACAATGGTACTATTGGTAGTAGCGAATATTAATAATTAGCAGTAATAATTATTAAAACCGAGAAGGAGCCCGCAGCCCTATTACACCCACATTTGCACTTATATACAGTCTATGTATATATATATATTTATGACATGACAAGAATAAACCCCACACTCGTTTTCCCAGTGGTCCCACTGATATTCTGAGAACGCTTGTATTGTTGGAAGAAGCCCTGATGTATATATATATATACAGTATGTATATATATATATTTATATATATATATATATATATATATATATATATTAAAATCTCTCTAAATCGACCGACCATGGGACCTACTTTAAATAGTCCATTTATGGTGAGTTTAGGAAGTTAATATATCGTTATATAGGTATTGTAACAATGTAGGGGCTATCGTTTGGGACCCAAATAAACCGATCGGTACAGGGGAGAGGTCGATCTGTGGAGGTGGTCGGGTAGAGAGGTTTTACTGCATGTATATATATATATATATATCAGGGCTTCTTCCAACAATACAAGCATTCTCAGAATATCAGTGGAACCACTGGGAAAACGAGTGTGGGGTTTATTCTTGTCATGTCATGTCATCGTCATTGTTTGAAATTGCACACTCCGATGGTTTTGGATTTCTGCCATAATATTTAATTAAATAGATTATGTTGATTATTATGACATTAGCTTGGAGTAACCTTTATGATAAATGGCTAACTTTAGAGATATTTGAAGTGAAAGGATACTGAATTAATTTAAGCATGCACGGTGAAATGCTAGACACCGTAAGCTTCAGCAGTTACAGGTTCTATTCAATTTAGTTAGTATTCAGTAATTGGTGTTTAATGAGTGCATGCACCATACACCAGTATGCAAGTTGGATATATATCTATATATATATATATATATATATATATATATATATAAATGCTTCCGACCGAGTGGCGAAACCCGCCCCGAGAAGAGGGGGAGCGGCGAGGTGCATGCTGATCGCCCTCCCCCCTCCCCCCCTCCCCCCCCCCCCCCCAAACACACATGATGGGGGGGGGGGGGATTGGGGAAGGAACCACTACAGAGCTTATTACATGCGATAAAGAGTTTATCACTATCCATATATATATATATATATATATATATATCTATATATATATATATATATATAGATATATATACATATGAGCCTGTCTCAAAAGGTAATAACTCTTTCTTTTTTTTGTCCATTGTAACGATTGACACAAAACAGCACAGAAACGGTGACACTGAAAACACAAGGATATTTGCTTCAAATTAATATGTATTCTATTGGGATTATGAAACACCATGTAAATAAACAAATCAGTTTATCCTGAGCAAATGCATAAGCAGATAGTATGTTGATCGTTACAATGGATAAAGTTTTGTCCCATATTGCTTAGCACCTTTTGAGACAGTCTCATATAGAGAGAGATATGTGAATCACGGTGGTAGCTTATAAAGAAATGCACAAACTCTCCGAGCATCTGAAATAACACAACTGAAAGAGAGAAGTAAATGTAGTAAGCACAATGCCCGCTGTATACATCGCGAGTTTATCAAGCACTAAGTAACTTCCATGACTGTCATATACCATTTGTGGTTCACAAGCATGACATCACAAAATACAAAACCCTCCGGTTTATAGGGTTTGCTTTTTTTTAAAGTCCAATATTGGACGGGAGGGCGTGTAGTGTGTGAATCTTGTTATTTCGAATTTGCATATGAAAATTCTGCCATCAGATGAATACAGCCCTCTCATTGGCTGGCTGAATGCCTATATTAATAGGCGTGATGTTCACATTTGTGCGTCCATATAATTGAGTAAATAACTGAAATCACACAAAAAAATACATCCTTTTGGATAAGAACGAGCCCTTAGGTTCAACTAAAGCATCTCAGTCTTCTAAGTTCTAACAGGGTTCCCTGATTATTGATTAATGACAGATTCTCGCCTTGTGTACGGCAGACTTAAAGTTGCATATTTCACTAAAAAGCATCAAATTTTCCAAACCAAAATACTTACCAAGATTTGAATCTACATCCAACTTGTATACTGGCGCAATTATTAGATATTTGTCAATTAAATAGAACCTGTTCCTAATTGCTTAAGCTAGGTACACACCTACCGTTTACGACTTGCGCACTAAAACTCGCGACCCGACCCGACCCGCTTAAAACTGAAAACGGGCCGATTCATTTTTCCAATCGCGAATCGCAATCGTAAGGAAGCACTTTTAGCCCTAAAATTGAGTTTTAAGTGGCGAATCGCAATCGGTAGGTGTGCTAGGGGAGTGCACACCTCAAGACTTTTTGGCAATTTTAGATCGAATACGGTAGGTGGGTGCGGAAAAACGGTAGGTGTGTAGCTAGCATAAAGCCTATCCAGTCAGAGTTTTGCCAGTATACCACCATTAATTTTGCATGTTTACACTTCTTTTTTTTCTTTCTTTTTTTTTTGGTAAATATTTTTATTCATCTAAATACATATTTTGTCAGCGCCGAGGCACTGGTCTTCCAGCCGTTGGAGCGATCACATTTGATTTGTACATAGTGGAAGTGGAATGTGTTGCACTTCAAATATTTCCTAAGTTAGTCAGTTGAAATCAAAGTTACTTCAAACTAATGTAACGTAGATTATAACAATCATCAAATTACAGTTATCTTAGAAAATGACAAAACGCAAAACCATTGGACTATGCAACTTTAATAAGCCAAACACCAGAGTGTGGAATTGACCTGTGTTTTTTTATTCCTTATTTAACTGATGAGCTTAATGGGCATTACTTTGAATTTATATGCACCGTGTATACGCTTTTGTGTTACTGTTGTCATGGATGTATAGTGTGGCCAATTGCTGTACCATTGTGTATAACTGGTGCTAATGGCCCTGTCACACTACGACGTAACGACGTCGACATAGGGAGAACGTGAAGAACGTTGAACTTCTCGGCGTAGTATGCAAATTTGGGCACAAGTTGAACGTGGATGCAGCGTAGTGGACGAGAACGTAACGTCGGTAAAGCGTAGTGATACCGTCATTCAACGAGAGAGGTCAACGTAATGACGATCACGGAACGTTATGAACGTTATTCCATCGCCAGAAGAACGTTACGTGACGTTAGCTACGTCATGAGACGTTGAACATACGTTGAATGCACGTTCTCCTGATGTTCTCCTGACGTTCTCCTGACTTTCCCATTACGCCGCATGGACGTTTCCACCAGCTTTAATGTGGGTCAACGAGTGGAACGTAGTGGAACGTAGTGGAACGTAGTGAGGAACGTTTGCCTAATGTCCGTTTAACGTCATTGACATTCGCTGAACGTGAACAGAACGTACGGCGAACGTAAACCCTTACTTTCGAGCTACGTCGAAACTTTTGAACATGTCCAAAACCTCGATGTAACTCGACGTAACACGACGTAATGTGACGTAGATCGACGTCAGTCTAACGTCATTATGACGTCATCATAACGTAATCCAACGTACATCAACGTAATGACGAAATATCACCACGTTAGGCTCACGTTCGCTCATTACGTTGTAGTGTGACAGGGGTATTATATTGTAGTGAGTGCAACCAGCGAAACTGACAGTGTGAATAAAAAAGTGTTTGAGAAATGTGTTTTGGATACACGCAGTGTTATTGAGTTTTGCTTGCTAGGTACTTCAGTAGACTTCCACAAACTAAATGCATGAGCTCTGCCAATGATAGTACCAGACGCGGTGACTGAATTGGTAGAGCACAAGGTCGGGAGTTTAGAATCCCGGCCGAGTCAAACCAATGACTTACTAAATTTATGCTTGTCGCTACCTAGCCTGATACTCGGCATTAATAGGATGAGGCAAGGACTGGTTAGCTCAGTATCAGGATAATGTGACTGAGTGGGATATCAGGTCATGATCCCAGGGACCTGATCTTCCAGTGGGGCAGCACTGTAAAGTCACCATGAGTGCACACTGTCAAAATTCATCCTTATATTAACATAGATGTTGCTAGGATGTAAACTCCTGCAAACAAACAACCAGTGATAGTGACGGTGCGTCGGCACTCGTTGCATGCCCTCTCTAGAGGTAGCATTTCTGGTAAATAAAATGTCTGCGTTTTAACCAAGTTGTAAAATAATATGTCATCTGGTTTCATGGTATAGTGCCTTAAAATGTTCCTGCTAGTGAGGGTGATCTTTTAAACATATATCATGATTAGTACAGCAAAACATCTCAAAATCGTGACGAGGAAGGAGAGAACAGAGGAGTTGGAATAAAAACATTTTATTCAGAAGACAAGGCAATAGAAGAATGCATGAATACAAAAGAGGATCAATGAGGTAGCCTCTATCTCTGAAGGTAAAATGTCAAGGTACAGTTAAAAATAGTCAGTGAGTCCAGGGGCCATGCCCGAGGGTAGTGTTCTCTGAGGTAAGATCTCAGACGGGAGGGAGGTGGCCCGATGAGCCCTCCACCTAAGAGGAAGGGAGGAAAGAAAGGAAGGGGAAGAGTAGGGTGGGTGGGTGGAGAAAATAAGGTCCGGGCCTGGAGGGTGAAGATAGGCGAGTGGCTAGGAGCAGCTAGGGCGGCCGGTTATAAGGGCCGAGGAAGGGGGGGGGGGGAGGTTATGTCAGCGAGCCAACGGTCGCGGCCCAGGGGGGGAGAGGGGAGGGGGGGGTGCTCCTTCCCCGCCACGAATCAAACGCAATGTGAACATTACGACCGATACGTGACGAGGAAGGAGAGAACAGAGGAGTTGGAATAAAAACATTTTATTCAGAAGACAAGGCAATAGAAGAATGCATGAATACAAAAGAGGATCAATGAGGTAGCCTCTATCTCTGAAGGTAAAATGTCAAGGTACAGTTAAAAATAGTCAGTGAGTCCAGGGGCCATGCCCGAGGGTAGTGTTCTCTGAGGTAAGATCTCAGACGGGAGGGAGGTGGCCCGATGAGCCCTCCACCAAAACTGAGGAGAGGGCTCGAGGGGCGCCCGAGGCGGCGATCCGCGGCACATATGCGTGAACCGAGGCGGAGGTCCAGGTCCCCTGCTCCATGATGTCCGAGAGGGGTACCCCGGCGCGCTGACAAGCCTGGGCCGTCCCCCGGCGCAGGCTGTGGAGAGTATAGCCGTCGGGGGCGGGCACCCCGAGGGCCGTGAGGGTGCCTCGCAGGATGGCAGTAAGGGTCCGAGGATCCAGGGGGCGGCCGGAGGGCAGGATGAAGGCAGGGTCGGCGGAGCAGGCAGGGGCGAGGGCCACCGAGGCGGTCCAGGCGGCGACGGGGCAGAGCGAGGGCCCGGGCGAAGCGGAGATGAAGAGGGCAACCGCCCCCGAGGGCAGCGCGATGGTCTTGGTGGTCCGGAGGGTAACACGCAGCCCCCCGGGGGCGGGGGCGACGTCGCCGCGTGTGATGGTGTGAGGGCCGCCCCACACCTCGGGGCTGGGGGAGAGGAGGCTGGACTGCCGTAGCATCCCGTAGTACCCGAGGAGGAGGGCAGCCCAGGGGACGATGCCCGAGGGCCCGGCGAGGGCGAGATGGTGGGCGACGGCGGCGAGGATGGTAGGCGTCAGAGGTGGGGCGGGGCGGGCCACGTGGCCGGAGGCCCGCTCCCCGCCGCGACAGACGTCTCTGGCGAGGCGCGAGGTGAAGGCGCTCGGGTCGCCCCCGGCCGCCTCCAGCCAGGAGCGCGCCCCGGAGAGGGCGTTCCGGGCGGAGGCCGGCGCCAGAGGGCGGGCGTAGAGCGAGGCGGTGTAGGCAGCGACATCGAAGGGCGTCGGGGCGAGAGGGTCCCAGTGGTGGCCCGAGGCGAACTGGACGTAGCCTCGGGCCTGTCGACGTCGGTTCCTCCAGGTGGAGGGGGCGAGGGCGGCGATGCGGAGGCCGTCCACGGCAGCGACCTCGGTGGCGGAGTACCCTGCATTAAAGGGCAGGGTTGTAAGGGAAGTCGTCATGGTTGGCATCGGTGCGTTCAAGGCCGAGGCGGGCGACCTCGTCTCGGGCAACGCCAGCCCATCGACCAGGGAGGTGGGCGCGGCTCAGGGCGTCGGCCAGGACGAGGTCGGTGCCGGGCTTGTGGACGATGGTTAGTTCAAAGCACGCCTCGGCCGCCATGAGCCATAGTTCCCGGGCGCACGTCCCGAGGGTGAGGTCGCGGGCCCGCCCCGAGTCGAGGGAGGCGGCGGAGGCCATGTTGTCCGTGTTAATGACCACGTTGGCCCCCGCGACGTCCGCAGGAAGGAGGGCGCGGAGGGCCACGACCAGGTTAACCGCCTCCAGCTCGTGGATTGCAGGGAAGCGGGCCCGGAAGGCCCTCGAGTACCCTCGGGCGTAGTAGCGCCTGGGGGAGTAGGCCCCGCCTCCGGTGAGGCAGGAGTCGCACTCGATGACGATCCTCCGGGTCCCCATCGGACGGAGGAGATGGAGGCCGTTGGTGGCGCGCCCATAGGCCGCAAACCAGGCCAGGTCCCGGAGGGCGTCGTCCCCGAGGGTGATGGCGGCGAACCCGCGGCAGCTGCGGGGGGCCGCGAGGAGCCGCGCCATGAACTTCCTCGCGGGGAGCACGCAGCTGCCGACGTGGTTGAGGCGGCCGAGGATACTCTGGAGTTCCTGGCGCCCGAGGGTAGGCCGGGCGGCCCGGGCCTCGCAGTCGGCGACGAGCTCGTCGACTTTGTCGGGTGCGATGCGAATCGTCATGGCCTCGCTATCGACGGCGAATCCGAGCCAGGAGACTCGCACTGCCGGAGGGTGGCACTTCCCGGGGGCGACCTCCAGGCCGAGGGCGCCGACGAGGGCAATGAAGCCGTCGAACGCGTGGCGGGCCCTGAGATAGGTGAGCTCGCACCCGACAAAGTCGTCCACGTACACGAGGGCGTGGAAGCCCTCGCGCTGGAGGATCCAGGCCACCGCGGCGGTCACCCTGACACAGGCGGCGCCCGAGGAGCGGCAGCCGAAGGGGAGGGCGAGGTCGACATAGGTCGCGCCCTCAAAGGCGATGCCATATAAGGGGCAGGAGAGGGGGTCGGCCCGCAGCTGGCGGTAGGCCCTGGATATGTCCGCGGTCCAGGTGTAGGCCCCGGTGCCCAGTCCGATGAGGCGGCGGCCCACGTCGGCCACGGATGGGAGCCGGTAGGCGTGGGGCCTGCCCAGGTACTCGCGGCGGGGTATCCCAGCGTTAACGCTGTGGCCAGGGGGGTAAGATAGGTCGACGATGACCCGCCTCTTACCCGGGTCGGATTTGGGGCGGGTCATCATGGGGGAGACCTGGGCCCAGGGGGTAAAGGGGGGGGTGGTGAAGGGGCCGGCGAGGGCACCGTGGGCGAGCTCGGTGGTAATGAAGTCGCGGAGGTGGACTTGGTGCTCGGGGGCCTCCCGATGGTTGGTGTATGTGGGCCGGGGGGGGGGGGGGGGGGGTGCTGGCGGAGTAGTTGGCGGGGAAGCCGTACTCGAGGAGGTCTACCAGGTCCTTGTCGGGGTGGTCTCGGAGGCGGGCGCGCCAGGCGGGGATGTGGAGGCCTGAGGGAAGGGGGATGCGGGCGGCCAAAAAGTTAGGGAGGCCCGTATCGCGGAGGGTATGGTAGGCTCGGGAGAAGGTGGGGGGTGGCGGCTCCAGGCGGCGCCGGAGAGGTGGGGCCATATGGAGAGGAGGGTGGGGCGGTAGGCGGTAGGAGTGGGGCCGCAGGCGAGGGCGGCGGGGAGGGTGTCCTGAATGCTGGGGTTGACGACCTCTGCGACGGTCTCGCTGAGGTCGCCGGGGGTGGGGGGTGGGGGTGGGGGTGGGGGTGGGGGGTGGGGGTGGGGGGGGGGTGGGGGGGGGGTGGGGGGGGGGTGGGGGTGGGGGGTGGGGGTGGGGGTGGGGGTGGGGGGGGGGGGGGTGGGGGGTGGGGGTGGCGGGGGGTGGGGGGTGGGGGGGGGGTGGGGGTGGGGGGGGTGGGGGGGGGTGGGGCTGGGGGGCGTGGAGATGGGTGGGGGAGAGTTGCGGCGGAGATGTGAGGGGAGACGCCTGGCGGGAGCGGTTTGGCGGGGGTGGGGGGGGGGGGTGTACGGGCGGTTGAGATGTGAGGGGAGGGTTGCGGCGGAGATGAGAGGGGAGGCGCCTGGCGGGAGCGGTTCGGCGGGTGTTAGGGGGGGGGGGTCGGCGTAAGATGTGAGGGCAGGGTGGTGGCAGTTGGCCGGGCGGCGGTTGGCGCGGGCGTAGCGGGGGTGGTTAGGGAGGCGGCGGGAGGTATCGGGTGTTGGCGGGGGGTCTGTGTCGGCTTGAGATCTGAGGGCGGTGGCGGTGTCGGGTGTTGGCAGGCGGTTTACGTCTCCAGGGCGGTGTGTGTTAGCGGGGGTGGGTGCGGGGGGGGGGGTGTGTGCGGCGTGTGTGGGGTGTGTTGCGGGGGTGGGGCCGCGTCGCCGCCGCCGGGCTAAAAATCCGGCGAGGTGATCGCGGGGGCGGCTGAGGCGCGGTCGCGGGTGCGCTTGGTGTAGCAGACCGCCTCGCTGTGCACGGTGAGGATGCGGCGCACATTCGCGCAGTACGCGCACGCGTGCCTTCTCCTCGCGCCTTGGTCACCGTGGGCCTCACCGGGGGGGGCGAGATCGCACGAGGCGGGGTCTCTGTTCCAGGCAGGGCAGGGTATCCCATATGCCTCTCGGGTGTAGGGTGTGCGTGGGTCGGCGTTGGAGGGGCGGGAGTGTGTGGGGGGAGGGGTGGGGCGGGCGCGGGTTGGGGGGGGGAGTAGTCTGGCTCCGCCCCCGGAGGCAGTCGCGGGGGCGGTGATCACGTCCATCCTTACGGTGTTTATAGCGACTGGGTCGCGCCACCCATCGGGGAGGCGGCCGTCGGCAACCCATGCGAAGATGGTTTCCGAGTATCGCCGGACGGTAGGCCATGGATGGGTGACGGCGTCTCTGAGGACGGTGATGTTGTGGTGCAGTAATCCGGGGAGGGCGTCGGTGGGGAAGGAGGGGTGGGACTCGAGCATGCGGAGGGCGAGGTTGTACTCCTCCATGGTCGCCTCGCCTCGCTTCAGAGCCTTCCCCTCGGGGCCTCTCTCAATGAGGTCGTGAGGGAAAAGGTAACCTGGGGGTATACCTTTTCGCCGCCCGCTTCCCTGCGCCTCGGCGGACTCCAATATCTCCCTGACCGCGTCGGCCGCGGATGCGGGGGAGCGGTCGGGGGCTGGGTGGATGGAGGCGGGCCGGGGGGGCGGCGGAGGCGGCCTGCTGTGTGGCGTAGAGGCCTCGCCTGAGGTAGGGCTGGTAGGTGGGGTGGACGTCGCTGGCGGGCGTCGCAGAGGCGTAGGCGGGCGTCGGAGAGGCGGGGGCGGAGAGGAGGCGAGGGTGCGTGGCCGGGGGGGCACCCCCTCCAGTCCCGGCGGCGAGTTCTTGCAACATATCTGCGATGCGGTCGGCTATGGATGGGGACGAGGCGGCCGGGGCCCGAGGTGGAGGCGGGGCGGCAGGGTCCGCGTAGGTTGAGGCCCGAGGTGGGGCGAGGGTGATCGACTCGACCAGGCCTGTGAGGTGGTCGATGGCGCCGGCCTGGCATTGCATGGCGGCGGCCTGGGCGTCCATCCGGGCGTCGACGGCGCTCGCGCAGGAGGTGGCCTCCGACTGGAGGCTGGGGGCGGCGGAGGTCGTGGAGGCGGCGTCCTGTGAGGCGGCCGAGGCGCTCCGGCCTCGGCGCGATCCGCGGCGGCCCGGGGGCGGCCCCGGGGGCGTGATCCGGCTGGCATGACGGTGATAGTGTGGGTGAGCGTCGGCCCGGGAGGCGAGGTGGCGTGAGGCGGGAGGCGTCGTGTGAGGCGGCGTCGCGTGAGGCGGCGGAGTGTGACGGGCCCCGTGTGAAAAGAGTGCCAAAGTAGAAAATAAGGTCCGGGCCTGGAGGGTGAAGATAGGCGAGTGGCTAGGAGCAGCTAGGGCGGCCGGTTATAAGGGCCGAGGAAGGGGGGTGGGGGAGGTTATGTCAGCGAGCCAACGGTCGCGGCCCGGGGGGGGAGAGGGAGGGGGGGTGCTCCTTCCCCGCCACGAATCAAACGCAATGTGAACATTACGACCAAAACATCTCAAAATCGCCGACCTTGGGACCGACTTTAGGTGGTCCATTTAGGGAGGTGGTCCATTTAGGGAGCTGGAATATGGTTACAATGGTATTGTTGGCACCCAAATAAAGCGATCGATATAGGGGAGTGGTCGATCTGTGGAGGTGGTTGGTTAGAGACGTTTTACCCTGTTTTTAAATTAACAGTGCATTAACTCATTAATGAACCCAGTGACTTCCGGTGGATTTTCTGGGATCACATGCTTCCTGATAGCCGATAGCAGAAGATTGTGTTAAATATTCGAGTAGATTAGTAGCAGCGTTGATTAGCAGATGCAGATAGCAGGAATAATGACTGCATGTATTGATTAGTGATCATTTAATGGCATGCTAGCAGCAAAGGCCATATTTATATTAAAAAATAGTTAGTGGCATTTATTCCATCATTTTGGTTTCCTGAAAACAGGCATTAATAACATTTATTATAGGTATATACTGACATTTCCAGGAATATCTTAAATGGTCACATTTGTATCAAATGTCAGCAAATATGATCTCAGGTGCAATTTTGAGTAAGTTAAATTTGTATCAAACGGCAGACAAATTTAACTCACAAAACATAGCTAAAGTTACAGGAGGCGATTCAGTCCAGTTGTCCTGAGAAACTCTAAAATTTGTTTCCGCTTTACATTGGTAAAGAGGACTCGCATATTATTTACATTAAAACATTGTTGGCAAAAGGGCATGAAATCTGCACATTTGACTAGAATGTGTATGAGCGTCATTGTCCACTCCACTCCCTCCAATGCATTCAGGGTGTAAGGTAGATACAAGATTCACCCCATACTTACCGTACAGGGGTGAACGACAACGTAGTCTAAATATGGGCGAAAATAGCTTTTGTATGGAACAGGAAGTAGAATGCCTGGCACCAGTGTCAAATGGTTACTTATATCGGCACAGAGTTGGTGAAATGGGAGAGAATGCAAAAAGACAAGATGGCGGCCATATAACGCCGTCGATTTCACTTTAAAGTCTATTAAACTGCATGTTTTATTACATTTTTCAACTCAAAGGTAGCGGGGAAATATAAAAACATATATAAAGAATAAATATTGCTTCTTAAATTAAGACATTATTCACTCAATTAATTTCCCCAGCATGTTGAAATTCTTTGCCAGCTTTTCTAATGGGTTGGTTTTCACCCCTGTACTATCAGTACGGGGTGAATCTTTTATCTAGGTGTAAGGGAGCTTCTCTTTTGAGTAAAATTGTATACGAATCAGCCACGAGTGGTGCATGCAATATCGAGTGAGGATCACCTGGTCCCACCGACACCCAGAACAACTTGTAACTGTTCTTCAATGAATGGGGTAACGTCATGCAAATTGTTGTTTGGATGCTCATTCGATCGATGCTGCCATTTTGATTTGATATAGTTAAGAAAAAGTGGTGTCAATCACACAGTGAACCATGGCGCATAGGAATGAGATTCACTAACTACCCACTCAAATACAAACAGCTCGATGACCTCCAATCGGTGTAATTACAAATGGTTGGCATAACCTCCTGCTGTGTAACAGAAGGTCTGCTTGATTTTCTGGCAGGCTTGATTGATTAAAGAGTCATTTGACAAGTCCTGTGGCTATCGCCCTCCCTCCTCGTCAATGTGGCGTCTTGTTTGTTTTCTGGCAGGCTTGATTGATTAAAGTTAGTTGGTTGTTGGAGTTTTACATCCTGGCAACATCTAAGATTATATCTAGATGGCTGCCGATTTGTGACAGTGCGCACTCATGGCGACTTTATAGTACTGCCCCAGTGGGAAATCAGACCGCTGGCACCATGACTCACTCAGTCACATTATCCTGACACTGAGCTAACCAGTCCTTGCCCTATCCTAATAATGAAGTGTGCCAAGATAGGAAGTGGCAAGTATCAATTTTATAAGTCATTGGTTTGACTCGACCGGGAAACGAACTCCCGATCTCCCGCACGTGAGGCCCGCGCTCTACCGATTCGACCATCAAGCCCGGTAACACTCAAATACAAATAGCTTGATGAACTCCAATCGGTGTAATTACAAATGGCTGGCATAACCTCCTGTCGCATAACAGAAGGTCTCCTTGATTTTCTGGCAGGCTTGATTGATTAAAGAGCTTTTCGATAAGTTCTGTGGCCATTGCCCTTCCTCCTCTTCAATGTATCTTCCTATTGGTAAATGTAATACTGGGACACCTGCAATACACAGGACATTAATACTCTTACCGGTTGGCAGCCCTCGACAGAGACGCTAAGCACAGGAGCAAGATGAAACGAAGGTAATAAGCGGTTCACTTACACCCGAAGTGGCCGGTGTGCTTGTACTTGGTGTCCTCTTTCTAGCAAAGTGACGCTGATGGATTGCAGATGTTTGTATTTGTGCGCGTTACACTCGCCCGGAGTTCTAGGCCACAGGCTGGTCCCATGTGAACCACACTATATCAGGACTGGGTCTTACTTACACCCCCATCACACCTAACTAGTTCTCAAAATGTCCGACCATGTTCTAAAACGGGCTGTGGTCAGGGTAAAACGTGGCTGCAAGAAAATGTTGGGCATACTCAAACTTCTGGAGCACCATTCCATTCTAGCCCGTCCATTCCGTTTGTAAAAAGACTGTAAAAAGTTGCTACTACATCCATGCCGTTCGCACACAGTTTGAGTACGTTCAGCAACATTTTCAAGAACGCAGTGAGAACTAGTTTGGTGTGATGGGGGTATTAGCCACGGAGAAATACCACCAGTAGTTGTGGTGTGTGTGTGCTTGTTTGTTGGGGTTTAACGTCCTAGCAACATCTAAGGACATCTCAGGACTAGGTCTTACTTAGCAAGGGAGAACTACCACCAATAGTTGTGGTGTGTGTGTGTTTGTTGGGGTTTAACGTCATAGAAACATCTAAGGACATCTCAGGACTAGGTCTTACTTAGCAATGGAGAAATACCACCACTAGTCCAGTAGTGTGGTGTTTGTTTGTTGGGGTTTAACGTCCTGGCAACATCTAAGGTCATATCAGGACTGGTTTTTACTTAGCCATGGAGAAATACCACCAGTAGTCATGGTGTGTTTGTTTGTTGGGATTTAAAGCCCTAGCAACATCGAAGGTCATATCAGGACTGGGTCTTATTGAACCACGGGGGAAATACCACCAGTAGTCATAGAGTGTGTGTTTGTTTGTTTATTGGGGTTTAACGTCCTAGCAACATCTAAGGTCATATCAGGATGGGTACCGACTTGCGACAGTGCGCACTCATGGTGCGACTTGCGACAGTGTGCACTCATGGTGACTTTATAGTGCTGCCCCACTGGGAGACCAGGCCGCCAGCACTATGACCTGACAGCCCACTCAATGACGCTATCCTGATACTGGGCTAACCAGTCCTTGACCTATCATAGTAGTAATTCCAAGCATTGGGTTGTAATTCATTGCCCCTGATGTCATGGGTGACGTGATATCCTCACTCAGCCACATTTTCCTGGCACTGAGCTAACAAGTGCTTTCCAGCAGGGCTGTGCATGGGCACCTGGCATTATGAGCTCCTGTTTATGGGCTTGTGCCAATATCTGTCATCGCTGTTGAGCCCTTCAAAATGGGCCTGATATTTGGAACTTTAGTGCTGCATAGTTCGATGAAGTATCAAATTTTCAAAACCAAAACACTCATCTAGATTTGATCCTACAGATCCTACTTTGATACTAGTTCACTTATTAAACATGTTGTGCTGCGTTGAAGGGAAATAGCAAGTCACTATAATAGAACGTGTTACTGCTGAAGCCTATGGTGTCAGATTTTGGAGAGAGAGAAAAAACATGATGTTCTCTGTGGTGTTCTCTGTGGCGGAGTGGTTAGAGTGTCTGTCTTTTTTCTAGGTCAGACTCCTAATCTGAAGGTTGGTGGTTCGATTCCCTGTGCCCGCCCAACCTCTGCCAATTTGGATCTCCACCGCTGTGTATAACTTACAGCATCATCAAAGGCCAGTTGCTTCCATCCCATGTCTATGTGGTGTCAGAGGTTAAAAATCCCTTGGGTCGGTAAAAGTGTAGGCTCGGGCTTTCTATCGACAAACTGTCTAATGGTGAAAACAAGTCTATTCAGACTTATCCATGACAGGCAGTATAAATCTTCAAAGAAAAAAAAAGAAAAGACTTCAAATATCTCAAAAGTTAACAATTTATAATAAAAGTTACTTCAAACTGGAGATATTTACCTAACAAAAAATGTGAGAAACCCAAAACCATCCTGCTATGTAACTTTAACTATTTCTTTTCCATTTGCAAAAAAAAAAACTGTGTTCTTAAAAAAAGAATCACCGGGGAGATCGGACTGCATGCCATCAAAGGACAGTTCCGCACTGAAAATATGTTTCAGCTCCATCTTCAGACTGCAGCATATCTATCTGCTTTACTAGGTGACAGGAACCCCTCAGGGGAAACTGTAATAATATATTTAAGCCATATTTCTCTCACTTGGTGGCAAAGATAATTATTATATAATATTACCTCCACTAAAACTCTCATCAATAACTACTGCCCATTTGTACCATCATAAAACTCTCTTTTTTTATTGTAATGAAAACTGCACCTGCTAGTAGAACCCAATATCAATCACTTGTACTAATAATACACGCCACCCATATATATATATATATATATCCATAAATCGTATGTGGACATAAATATCTCTATATATATATATATCTATATCCATACATCCATACATCCCTAATTCCCTATATCCTCATTTATCTATATATCTATATATATATCTATATATGTCTATATATCTATATCTACATATATATATATATCTATATATATATATATATATTTATGTCTATATATTTATATATATGTGTATATGTATCTATGTATCGATATATTAATATCTATATATCAATATATAAAGTAAAGTAGAATATAATTATCAACTAAATATATTTAACCAAAAGAAACACAGTAGAAACTCAAGGCTATCAGAATATGGAACTTTGCTTCAAAGACACCACTGGAATAGCATTGACGTTGGCGCCCTCAACGTCTGTCAGCAGAACTACCACCACCCCCCACCCCACCCCCCCTCCCCAGCGCCCCGGCCGGCCACCCACTGCCACCCACAGTTAAACAAACACGTGTGCTGTAGACACATAAAATAAGGTCCAGCAAGCGGCCGACAAATGACAGCTGAGACAAATGGGAAAAGAATAGATAGCCATTGCTAACACAACGAGACAGCGTGGGCGCAGCGGGAAATGTGAGCGCCACATATCTCACGTGACCTGCCTTAAAGGGCCAGTAACACAAACTACATGACTTTACTTAAAGGGGCAGTAACATGGCCAACATAAGGTTACTTAAAGGGACAGTAACACAACCAACATGACTTTACTTAAAAGGCCAGTAACATGAACTACATAACTTTAGTTAAAGGGACAGTAACATGACCATCATAACTTTACTTAAAGGGGCAGTAACACAACCAATACAACTTTACTTAAAGAACCAATGACATGACCAATACGACCTGACTTAAAGGGCCTATGGGGGCCGGGGCCCACAGATATTTCGGCAAACCACAAATCGCTTGTTTTGATGCCATCTGTCTCGATGGCTCCCACGAACAGGTCAAATTCCGGGTTTTCGAATTCCCTTTCGTCGTCTTCATCGTGTTCGTTTAGGACTATCTTGTTTATGCTTGTGGTTTTGCCCGGCAGACTTTTGCGAAGTGTCCTATCTTTTTGCACACCGAGCACAATTTGCCTTTTGCGGGGCATGCGTCGCGACCGTTTCGGTGAGTGTACCCGCACCATGCACAACTGGCGCGTATGTCTCCCGGTCTGCTGTCTTGATCCCGGCTCCCTCTGGCAGCCGGCCGTTGTCTCTGCTGCTGCCGGGAGTCGTACGTTCGTGGCGTTTGGCGGGCCGTATCGTCACGTCGTATGTAATCCACCGCATATTCGCCGCTTGTCGCCCCTGTCAACTGCCTGCCTGTGTGTTCGCTCAGGCGGCATATTTCCTCGCACATCTTGAGAGACAGTTTCGGCGTTCATAGTAGCCGGTCGCGTAGTTCGTTGCATTTCACACCGCTTACTAGCCTATCGCACATCAACGATTCTTCTAGGCCTTCGTATTGACAGTGTCCGATTCGGTGTCGCACTTCTCTTATGTATGTGTCCATCGTCTCTTGGCCTTGGTTATACGAGTTAAACTTGTACCGAGTCACAGTCAAGTTCGTTCGTCCTTCACAATATATCCGGAACGCTTCCCGGAGTGGTTCGATTTTGTCTCTTTCGGCGGCCGTGAATGTCATTGATTGATGAACTTTTTGCGCTTCTGCTCCTGCCACGTGTAAAAACACGCAGCATTGTACCCTCTCGCTCCTACTCAGCACTCCGGCTGCTGTGGCGTAGATTTGGTAGGAATGGCTCCAGGCTTTCCAGTTAGCCGCCAAGTCCTCGTTCAAATTCAGTGCCGCGGGGGGTTTCAACCCGGAAAGAGCCATTTTGCTTCAGTTTCCCGCTTCTGACACCATGTAATGATCATGAACCGACTCTACACAACGACGTCTAGTTTCACAATGCTTTATTTGGGTTCCGCGCAGACGGCGCTGCCGGCCCGATCAGGGTTTCGGTTTTGGGTGCTCGCGTCGTACATACATTACACTAACCAGTCCTTGTCATACTCTGGTAATGCCGAGCGCCAGGGTAGGTAGCGACAGGTATCGATTGTGTAAGTCATTGCTTTGACTCTTCCGAGAATTAAACTCCAAGACCTTCTGCACAGGAAGTCTGCGCTTTATCGATTCTGATGCCGCGTCCAGTGGGTGGGTGGATACAAATATGCCATTGTGCTACCTTGTGGTAAGCCCCTGTTTTAGTGTATACTATGTAATAATGTCTAAATAAACGCATACCAGTATTCATTCCATCTCCCACAGCACATTACGCCCCGTGGTTGTCACGGTAGGAATGCATGCCCATACTGTCCCGACGGGGAAATATGGACCCCCCCCCCAAAAGGAATAAATAAATACACAGAAATTTAATTAAATGTATATATAATAAATATATAAATAAAATAAATATATAAATATAAATAAATATATATTAAAAAATATATAAATATATATATAAATTATGGAACGCCATTTCTTATTTTATTCAGTATTTTGACATATCAATAAATATTTAATGATATGATCAAATCTATTTGATCATATTATTAAATACTAGGCCGACAACCACCACTCGCTCTGGATGATTAGTTTTCTTTTCGCTATATCTCAAAGTTGCAGTCTGATACTTTTGAGTGTCTACCATAGTGTTTAGTTAAATATATTAGTTTGATCATTATAATGTACATTACTTAAATGCGAAGTAACTTTTATTTTAAAGACTTATGCTAGGTACACACCTCCCATTTACGACTCGCGCACTAAAACTCACGACCCGACCCGACCCGCTTAAAACTGAAAACGGGCCGATTCATTTTTCGAATCGCGAATCGCGAATCGCAATCGTAAGGAAGCACTTTTAGCCCTAAAATTGAGGTTTAAGTCGCGAATCGCAATCGGTAGGTGTGCTAGGGGAGTGCACACCTCAAGACTTTTGGGCAATTTTAGATCGAATACGGTAGGTGGGTGCGGAAAAACGGTAGGTGTGTACCTAGCATTAATTTACCGTTTCGGCCATCGAGTCTGGTCCTATGCTTCACTATGGACCCTATTCTTTAAACTCACTTTGCCCCAATAACCTAACCAGACGCCGTAGCCGAATCGATAGAGTGCAGGCCTCCCGTGGATAAACAATGCCGTGAGTTAGAATAGAAACCCAGCCGAGTGAAATGGATGACTTACAAAATTGATACTTGTTGTTATCTAGCCTAGCGCTCGGCATTACTAGGATAGGGCAAGGACTGATGAGCTCAGCATCAGAATAATGTGACTGAGTGGGATATCAGGTCATGGGGCTGGTGGCCTGGTCTCCCAGTGGGGCAGCACTATGAAGTCACCATGAGTGTGCACTGTCACAAGTAAGTACCCATGCCGATATGACCTTAGATGTTGCCAGGATATAAAATACAAACACACAAACAGCACCTATATCCAGATGCCTCCTGATGACCAAACTTTATAAGGCTATTGCCATACATTTGTTTCTAATTTTGGTTGCTGGAGTTTTACATCCTGTCAACATCTAAGGTCATATCAGGATGGGTACAGACTTGTAAGACTAACAGTGCGCACGCGTGGCGACTTTATAGTGCTGCCCCAGTGGGAGACCAGGCCACCAGCACCATGACATTGTATCATTATCCTGATACCGATCCAACCAGTCCTTGCCCTATCCTAATAATGCCGAGCGCCTGGTTAGGAAGTGACAAGTATCAATTTTGTAAGTCATTGATTTGACCTTCCGCACGGGAGGCCTGCACTCTACCGATTCGGCCACCGCGTCCGGTCGGTGTTTAGGATCTCAGCTTCAGTCCTTCTTGGGGAACCAGCGAAACTTGGAATGGCCGCATTAACTTCTTTGGAAAAGTAAAGTTGTTCCTATATCTGTTGGTGGGTTTTTGTGTGAGTGTGTAGTGTGTGTGTGGCAATTTGTTTAGTAAAAGAGAACACAATCCATTTAGTACAATAGGTCTTCTTCGTGACCTCTATCTGAAGAAGAAGAAGAACAACAACAACAACAACAAGAACAACAAGAAGTAGAAGAAGAAGAAAGAGAGAAAAGAAAAAGAAGAAGGAAAAAGAAGAAGAAAAAAAAAGGAAAAAGAATCGGGCATTACGGAGAAAACCTCATCATTTGGCATGTTGGTAAAAACATTGTTACCATGGTAAATAGATTTGTGGGTGATTTCTTGTTGACCCCACAATGTGCACCTTCACAGACTGACAAAGAGACGACACAAAACGTGAAAAATAGATGCGGCCAAAACAATGTCATTCGGAGTTTCCACAAAAAGACACTGTACCAGTTTTCCTAAGCAGTTAATTATCAACAACAAAAATCCTTTTTGTTCACTTTTTAAAAACCTTTCAAAGGTACTGATGTCAGTATAGCATTGTTCAAGCACACTCGCAAAGTGTATCATTGTTCTGATATTTATTAATAGGCATACTCCATCAGTGTGAGAGCAGGCGGGATGACCAAATGAGTTGAGCGTCCGTCTCCTGTTTTGGTAGATTGTGGGATTCTAACCCATGGGTTCGAACACTGGTCAAGTCAAACCAATGACATAAAAATGTATACTTGTCACTTCCTAGCCAGGCACTTGGCATTAATAGGATAGGGCAAGGACTGGTTGGCTCTGTGTCAGGATAATGTAAAGTATTGATTGATTGATTGATTGATTGGTGGTTGCTTTACGCCGTGTCGGCAGCATAGGCCATATTCATGGCGAGAAATGTTTGTTTTTTGTTCAAACCATCCCTTTTACATGTAAAAGCAGACAATCAATTATGTTCCAATAGACACTGATTAAATTAAAAATCTCACAATCATATATTTGTGGCCAAGGGAAACAAATTCCCATAGAAAAGGAAAAGTTTGATTAATAATTGATAGAATTTATTTAGTAAACTATATGAGGTGGTACAGTCCAGCTTCCCTCAAAAAGGCTAAAATGTTTTCTTGTTTTACTTTAGTAAAAAGGTCATGCATACTGTCTGCAGTGTAGAATTGTTGGCACAGGGCCAAAAAATCAACACAACTTAGTAAAAATGTGTTTGAGTGTCAGCAGGGACTGACACCCAATACATTCAGGGGGAGGTCCCCCTTGAGGAGAAAAGCATGTGTAAGCCACGAGTGGTCAATATGGCAGCGGCTAAGGACCACTTGGTCCTGCCGACCTCCCGCGTGAGTCTGTGGTGGTTTTCCCACAGATGGTTCAATTTCTTTAAGTTTTTTAATGTTTTCATCCCACTCATGTTGGCATTTGGATTTTATGTGGGTGGCTATTAGTGGTTTCAGATCAGAGTGAGGGATCAGACACAGTTCAAGATCACAGTTCAGGGCCTTTTTCGCGGCCCGATCAGCTCATTCGTTTCCTTGTATGCTGGCATGGCCAGGCACCCAGCACAGGTGGATGTCATACCCATCCGTTGCCAGTTGATTCATTTTATAAATGACCATTGCTAGAATAGGGTGATTCGTTTTCAGTCCACCAACAGCCAGGACGAATCACTGTATATAACATAGTTAGTGTGGTTGGATACCTCGATACACTCCAATGCAAGAAGGAGTGCTTGGGCTTCAGCAGTGGAAATCGAGCTCTGATCGGGCAAGCGTACGCCAATTTTTTTCCGTCGGCAGACTGCACCAGCAGCTGCCTGGCTTTGGTCTTTCGAACCATCAGTGTATATGGAGAAGTGGTCTGCAAACTGGCCTTGAATCTCTGCATGCACTCCTTGGTATTCGAGAGGATGTGTCCCAGACTTCCTCAGTTCCATGAGTCGGAGGATAACCGATGGCTTCCTCAATGACCACGGGGGATGTTCTGGGACTTTGGCATCCTCCAACATGTCCAAATCCATGCCTAAGTGGCTGGATGTAATTTGGCCTGGCTTCATACCTGGATTTGTCATGTTCCTCGAATAGCCAATTGTGTGCAATTGTGTGCAGGATTCAATGCATTCATTTTTATCTTGACTGCATATTGTATGGCCAGTTTGATTCTCCTGTTGTTAAGTGATGGTTCGTTGGCTTCGACGTACATGCTCTGAACCAGTGAGGTGCGGAAGGCCCCAAGGGCCAGCCGCAGCCCCTGGTGGTGGACCGTGTCTAGCAGCCCGATATACGATTTCCTTGCGGAACCATATACTATGCTGCCGTAATCCACTCGTGACCGAACCAAGGTTCGGTACACGGAGAGCAGAACATCTCTGTCCGCTCCCCACTCTGAGCTGGACAGCACCCTCAGAATATCCAGTGCTTTCAGGCATCTTGTTTTCAGGTACTGTAAAGTATCAGGTCATGGTGCTGGCGTCTGGTCTCCCAGTGGGGCAGCACTATAAAGTCGCCATGAGTGTGCACTGTCACAAGTCGGTACTCGTCCTGATATGACCTTAGATGTTACTAGGACATAGAAATCCAACAACCAACCAACCATCATTATGAAATGTCAATTTAATAGGAACTACAAATTTAATTGGACAGAAGGCCGAATCGGTAAGAGCGCTGGCTGAAAAGTCAGCTATTCTAAATCCTGTCAGGTAAAGTCAATGACTTACCAAATTGATACTTGTCACTACCTAGCTTGGCGCTCCGCATTATTAGGATAAGGCAAGGACTGGTTTGTTTAGTGTTAGGATAATTTGACTGAGTTGCACACTCTCACAACTCGGTAGCCATCTTGATATTACCTTACATGTATGTTACTAGGGTGTGAAACACCTGCAAACAAATGTATATGCACACATATATGTGTAGTAGTAGTCCATACATGAGCTTCATCACCACGCGGTGGCGGCAAGGACTACGCTGACCATTGACCATGGTGACAGGTAGCAGCAGGCTAGCCGAGGTGGTCCCTTATTGACCAGCCCCTTCTGGGCATAATCGATTAATCAACTCGGGTCACCCAAGCCACTTTTTGGCACATGCGCACATCCTACAGACTCGGATTGAATAAACGAATACGCTTGAGGTGGACAAAATGGTGGCTTAATCTAAAACTGAATTTCTTTTTCAATAACCGATAGAAGTACAGCAAAATAAGATTTAAAGTATTTTATGATTGTAGAAGCTGAAAATCTGGGTTCTAAAAAAAAAGCTTTAAAACAACACGTAGAAGTTGTACTGGTAGCTGTTATCCTACAGGTACCAGCACAGATGTGACGTCATTGCTCCTAGCAAACCCCAGCCAAGAGGTGGGTTACTGGGGTCGGATCGTTTTGAACACGGCATGTGTATTTCTCGACTCCACGCGCGGTGTTCGATTTTAAATTATGATGACTCGGGTGACTCGAGTCAGCCGGGTCGTGTTAATCGATTACGGCCTCTGTGACTGGCTAACGGCCAACCCCGACCACGAGAGGCTACCTGCAGCCTAGCTGGTTAGGGGACGGGTCACTTGGTTTTGTGGTGCCACAAAGAGTGGAGGAGAGAAAGGGATAAACGGTGAAGCAAACGTTTCCTGTCCCCTGCCTTATTCTCCATGTGTGTACAATAGAGACCAGGGGGAACCAGCCATACACAACTACACAGCCCATCACACCTGGGCCGCGTTCAGGGTCTGTCTCGGAGGCGTCTCGGCGACGTCTCGGCGATGCTTTTTGGCTTATTTGCGTTCAGGGTGCATCTCGGTGATGCCTCCCTTTTCAATCAGGAGACAAAAAGCGCCTCGAAAATGGCCGCCATGTCCAGTGGTTTCAGCCAATCACAGCGCAGCTTTTCCATTGCAAATGGCCACCGCCTATGGGGGCGGCCATTTTCGAGACAACAAACTGCCTTTGCCATTCAGACTAGCGTGACGTCAGGCCCGTCGTGAGGCGCCTCCGAGACGGAGCCTGAAAGTGGCCCTGTATAATTATACACACACATATATACCTAAATACCGTCCTGATATGACCTTAGATGTTGCTAGGACGTAAAACAACAACAAACAAACAAACAATATACCTAAATAAGAACAACATTCAAACCACATATACATGTTATATAGGCCTATGCACATATGCATATGAAGAGTTCAGGTGTAAAACCACGTAAACGCTAATCCAAAAATGTAGTTTAAATAAGAGATTTTTACCTGAAAATAATTGTAATTCTCAATAATTCCAATTTTCATATGATGACATGCTTATGAAGCAATGAACAAAACATAAGGAATATAAACAAATTAACTTTTTGTAGGTTTGATTCCAATGTTTATCTCCATTTTTGGATTGGCATTTACGTGGATTCGTGCCTGAACTCTTCACATATTGTTATATTATATAGAAAATATATATACATATGTGCATATACATAATATCTTGTTTGTTTTTGTTGGTTTAACAAAAAATCTGTCCTGGCCTGTCTGCTTTGAATTTGACCCCTTATTCACCACATGCTACTAATTATTCCTTGTGTTGCATATTTACTTGCACTCAAGCAAAAATGAGAGACAAATAAGTGTTCACACTTCCTGTCTACCATTCGCTATTTCGCTATTTTCTGCTCTGCCTGGAGAGCATCTGTGGTTTTGTCTGTCTGTCAGTCTGTATGTATGTCTGTGTGTCTGTGTCTTTCTGTCTGTCTGTGTGTGTCTCGGTATGCAGGTATTGCAGGTATAGCAATACCTCAGGTATAGCAATATAGCAATACCTCAGGGAGTTTGACGCCCCTGCCTTGCAGAGTTGTAAACCACTGCCTTGTGGTACAGGTCCTTGACAGAACCGAAGGCTAAGGGAGCAAACCCTAAACAGAAAACCATGTCACTGTGGCAGCATTAAAGGCGGTTGATCTATGGAACTCCCAACATCTCCCGACCAGCCACTGCAGGGACAAATAGTTTTGCGCCTGTCTTGACATGTTCTTGCCGGTGTGAAACCTCTATTTGCTCCCCGAGAGAGTGCCGCTGGTAACTTGCAAAAGCCAGCAGCACTTCAACACTTTTGCAGGCAGCTTTCATGAAATGTCTATTCTCAACTGTCTTCTGGCTACAGAAAGAGAGGGCGCCCCCGTTTCCGGTTCAGGGATACCATCAAGAGAAACCTGAAGCTGAGAGACATTAAGACCGACTCATGGATGCAACTCTCACAGCAGAGAGCTAAATGGAGAGCGGCAGTCAAGTAATGAAAGCAGTCTTTGTCGCATCGTGACCGACAACATGATGATGATGATGTGTCTGTCTGTGTGTGTCTGTGTGTGTGTCTGTGTGTCTGTCTGTCTGTCCGCCAGTGTACTTGTGTTTCTGTGTATGTCTGTCTGTCTGTGTGTGTGTGTGTGTGGGTGTATCTGTCTGTGTGTGTGCGTGTGAAAGGCATCGGTACAGGGTAAGGAATAAGGTGTTGTGTGCAGTTTACGCATCTTGGCTAATGGTGTCATCTGTCTGTGTGAGTGAGGATGGTGGCGGCGGTGGTTGAAGCGGCTGAGAGATGTCAGATGTGTGTGTGGGTGTGTGTGGATGTGTGTGGATGTGTGCGGGTGTGTATGTGGGTGGGTGGAGACCCCCTACAGGGCATGGTTTAGTGGTATGGGTGGAGACTAGCTCATCAATACAAAAAGGGTGACTTTTGTGTTGTTGTCACTTAGTCGTCTGCTGTAACTTGAAAGTAATGTTTGCTAGAATGCTATGGGATTTCTTTCTCGCCCTCTTTCTCCTCTCCTTTTCCTATCTTTCGTATCTCTTTCTCCTCTCCCTTTCCTCTCCTTTTCCTATCTTTCTTTTCCTTTTCCTATCTTTCTTCTCCCTTTCTCCTCTTTCTTTCTCTTTCTTTCTCTTTTCTCTAGTTCTCTTGCTCGTTTTCTCTCACTCACTGTCTCTTTCTCCCTCACCCTTTTTCGATATGTTCCTGTCTCTTTCTTCTTTTCTGTATTCATGTCTTTTCTCCGTCTTTCTCTCTCTTTTTCCCTCGTTATTTCTTTCGCCCTTTCTCGTCTTCTTTCCTTCTCTCATTCTCTCGCATTCGCTCACTCTTTCTCTCTCAGTTTCTCTGTATCCAGTTCTTTCTCTCCCTCTCCATCCGACCCCCCCCCCCCTCTGGTTATTCCTCTCTTTCTGTCTCTCCCTCTCTCTCTGCCCCTCTCTCCCACTCTTCCGCTCTCTCCTTCTCTCTCCCTCTCTCTTTATCCATCTCTTTACATATCTCCCTCTCTTTTCCGCTCTCCCTCTCTATCACCATTTCTCCCCCTCTCCCCCCGCTCCCTCTCTTTCTCAGTCTCTCTCTCCCTCTCTTTCTCAGTCTCACTCCATCTCTCCATCTTCCGCCCCCTCTCTCTCTCTCCATCTATCTCATTCTTTCTCTCTCTCTCTCTTTCTTCCTTTATATCGTGTTCTCCCTTCTCTCTTACTCTCGTTTATTCTGCTGCAGATGAGTACGTGACACAATAGTGAACAGACCACCCTAGTCCATATGACAATGTAGTGTTTGATAGTAGCCTATAGTACATAGACACTCTTAAGTCTTAAGCCCCGGTCACACACGGGCCTTAAGTCGCCTCAACTAGTTTGCCTCATGTAAGTCGACTCACATTGGCCGTGTGGACACAACGCTGAGGCGAATTAGGGCTAAGTCGATTCATCTAGTTCGCCTCAAGTAGACCGCGTAGCGAGGTAGTTTATATGAAGCGAACTAGCTTAAGTCTTGCTTGTGTGGACGGTACCGGTTTACTTGAGGCGGCTTAAGTGAGTCACACGCATGCGCAGTCGAGACCTGAGTTTGTTGATTTTCCGGTCGATCAAAAGCGCATATTATATAATTTGGTCTATGAAACCGCTAGCTGTGCACAGATATTTTTTTCATCATTTATTTTTAGGTTTTCACTGCCCAGCAGAAGTTTTGACCGTTCCAAAACAATACGATTCAGTCGATACATATCTAGGTCAAACCCACACTCTCTCGTGGTGACGTCGACTAACCGAAAGTGGCGCTGGTTAGTATGGACATGCTCATTTGCAGATATCGATTTCCGCCTTAAACCGCCCCAAGTACTGCATGTGTGGACACGACACACTTTCACGCCTAGTTCGCCTCATCTAGTTCGGCCTAAAGTTGTGTGTGTGACCACGGCTTTAGTCCACATAATACTTGCTGTAAACAAAATAATTATTGCAGAATAGTGTTTGACACAGTCCTATTTGATTTGATTGGTGGTTTCTTTACGCCGTGTCGGCAGCATAGGCCATATTCACGGCGAGAAATGTTTGTTTTTGTTCAAACCATCGCTTTTACATGTAAAAGCATACAATCAATTTTGTGTCAATGGACACTCATGAATTTTGTAAACTCACAGACTTTAAAAACCTATATGAGTTGGTACAAACCAGCTGCCCTCAAAAAGGCTAAAATGTTTTCTTGTTTTACTTTAGTAAAAAGGTCATGCATGTTGTTTGCAGTGTAAAATTGTTGGCGCAGGGCCATGAAATCCACACAGTTTAATAAAATGTGTTTTAATGTCAGTGGGGACTGACATCCAATACATTCAGAGGGAGGCTCCCCCTTGAGCAGAAAAACGTGTGTTAGCCACGAGTGGCCAAAATGGCATCTTGTTAAAACAACCTGGTCGTGTCGCCCTTCCAGGCGACTCTGCGGCAGTCCGTTCACGGAGGGGGTAATTCTATGGAGTTTGTTGTCTGGGTGTTCATCCCATTCGATCTGCCATAGTTTCCAGATGTATTTTTGAATGGTAGCTTTCAGGTCAGAGTGGGGAATATGACAGTGTTCCAAAGGAGCAGTCAGGGCTCGAGTGGCTGCTTGATCTGCTCTCTCATTTCCTGGGATACCCACATGACTGAGCACCCAACATAGGTGAATGTCAAATTTTGCTATTGAAAGAGAGTTTAGTTTAATGAGTACTTTAAGTAGTATTGGGTGGTCCAGTTTCCTATTGTTTAAAGCCTGAAGGCAGGAAAAAGAGTCAGTGAAAATGATGAATTTATGAGTGGCTGAGGTTTCGATGCACTCTAACGCGAGTAGGAGTGCTCGTGCCTCAGCAGTAAAGATAGAACTCTGATCTGAAATATGCGTACCTAATTCATGTCCGTGGATGATTGCTGCCGCAGAGACTCTGTTGTCTGTCTTTGACCCATCCATGTAAACGGCTAGGTGGGCGCTAAAAGCACTTCGCACATCGATAAAGCTTTCATGATATGAAAGTGGGTGCGTTTGACTTTTCTTCGACATGGCCAGCTGGAGGATGATGTTTGGTTTCCTCAGCTGCCAGGGAGGAACATCTACATATTGTGAGGGTGCTATGTTATGTATATTTGCCCTGAGGGCCTCCAAATGACGCTTTATTCTGAGGCCTAACGGCTTTATGTATGTTGGCCTTGATTCATAGAGGCGTTCATATGGTGGCATAAAAATGTAGTTATATGCAGGATTTAAAATATTTCCTTTTAATTTTATCACATATTGCATAGACAGTTTGAGCCTTCTACTCTTAAGGGAAGGCTCTCGGCCTTCGGCATAAAGGCTCTGGACGGGCGAGGTTCTAAACGCCCCCAGGGCCAGCCGAAGGCCTTGATGGTGTATAGTGTCTAACTGTGATATGTATGATTTCCTGGCTGAACCATAAACAATACAGCCATAGTCCAATTTTGAACGTATTAATGTTCTATATAATTGAAGCAGAACAGTGCTGTCTGCTCCCCACTGTGTGTGGGCTAGAACTTTTAAAATGTCCAGTCCCTTAAGGCATCTGGACTTTAAATACTTAATATGAGGGATAAAAGATAATTTGTTGTCAAAGATGACTCCTAAAAACTTGTTCTCTTTGATGACTTTTATGGGATCATTTCTAATTGTTAAATTAGGTTCATGGTGCAAAGTCCGTAAAAGACAAAAGTGCATGCAAATGGTTTTCGATTTGGAGAATCTAAAACCATTTTCCATTGCCCATGAGGAAAGGCTATTTATGTTTAATTGGAGCTGCCATTCTATAGTGTTCAAATTTTTACCTTTATAACATATTAAAAAGTCATCTACATAGAGACTGCAGGATACAGTACTCTTAGTGGATTTGACTGTATTGTTAATTTTAATGCCAAACAGGCTAACAGATAGAATGCTACCCTGAGGTACACCCATCTCCTGATCAAAAGGATTAGAGAGGGTAGCACAGTCCTAGGCAAACCATGTTGGTCTATATCAAGTGCTTTTAAAAATCTAATCACCTGATTTTATCCCGTATTCTTCACATGCATATTCAATATATCTTACCAAAATATTCATTTTCCAGACAAATTAAAAACATAGCACGTAGGTTGTGTTTACCCGGCACCATTTGAACCATGTACCTTATGGTTAGTCTTTATTGTTCTGTGACGTCAGACAAGGCATGAAAGGTTTGGTTTGGTTGTTGGAGTTTTACGTCCTGGCAACATCTAACATCATATCAGGATGGGTACCACCTTGTGACACTGCACTCATGGCAACTTTATAATGCTGCCCCACTGGGAGACCAGGCCACCAGCACCTGACCTGATATCCCACTCAGTCACATTATCCGGACAGTGAGCCAACCAGTCCTTGCCCTATCCTAGAAATACGGACCGCCTGGCTAGGTAGCGACAATAATCAATGTTTAAGTTATTGGTTTGACTCCACCAGAGTTTGAACCAGCATGATCTACCAATATGGGAGACGGACGCTCAACACATTCGGCCATCCCGTCTGGTCGGACCCATTAGTTCCACATCCGTCCGGTGGTGGCGCCACAGTGCGGGGAGCTCTGTCGGGACTACTTTCAAGCTATGGTGTACTTTAATGTCTAGGTTTATTTATATAGGCGCATGGGTAACACCTTCCCATCGTTTCTATTTTCTGCGGACCGGACGCGGTGGCCGAATCGGTAGAGCGCAGACTTCCATGTGAAGGTCGGGAGTTCGATTCCCAGTCGAGTCAAATCAATGACTTACAAAATTGATACTTGTTACTACCTAGCCTACTAGCACTGTAGCAGTAGGATAGGGAAAGGACTGGTAGCTCAGTGTCAGGACCAGACAGGATGGCTGAATGATTTGAGCGTCTAATAATTGTCGCTTCCTAGCCAGGCACTCGGTATTACTAGGATAGGGCAAGGACTGGTTGGCTCAGTGTCAGGATAATATGACTGAGTGGGATATCAGGTCATGGTGCTGGCTGCCTGGTCTTCCAGTGGAGCAGCACTATAAAGTCGCCATTAGTGTGCACTGTCACAAGTCGGTACCCGTCCTGATATGACCTTAGATGTTGTTAGGACGTTAAACAACGACAAACAAACTATACAAGGTGAGTATTTCTTTTTTTTTTAGAACGCTACATATGTCTGTTTATATACGTCATATGGACCCCAGAAAAGAAACCTTATTGAGAATGCAGCGTATAGAAGATGCTCACCGCCATGACATTCCTATTTATATTGACCTCTTTTAAAATATAGCAATCCCTTGTAGTATATACTCCAATTGTCCAAATATAACTGAAGAGTTCTGGCCAATGTTGTTGGCATGTAGTTTACTGATATTTTTATTAACATTTTGGTGTGCCCACCGAAATGAATTCTACATGTTCTCACTTCAAATGTCTCCCAAGTGAATCCTTTAACATATGATTTCCTTCAAACTAAAGCAAAGTAGATGGTGATGACCAACTTTATATAGTTATCCAACATATATTGCAGAAACCAGACGGGGTGGCCGAATGAGTTGAGCATCCGTCCCCTGTTTTGGGAGATCGGGGAATCCGAAACATTGAGTTTGTGGTTTCGAACCCTGGTCAAGTCAAACCAATGACTTAAAAATGTATACTTGTCGCTTCCTAGCCTGGTGCTTGGCATTACTAGGATAGGCCAAGGACTGGTTTGCTCAGTGTCAGGATAATGTGACTGAGTGGGATATGGTGCTGGCAGCCTGATTTCCCAATGGGGCAGCACTATAAAGTCGCCATGAGTGCGCATTATCACAAGTCGGTACCCGTCCTCTGATATGACTTTAGATGTTGCTAGGACATAAAACAAACAAACAAATATATATATATTGCAGAAACTAACAATAATGGTTTTATAAAACGTTAATAAAATATTGATATAGTTAAAATCTGCTGACCAACTGACCACTTCCAGACCGGCTGCCTGCAGCGCAGGCCTACTACACCTACTTCACCACATCCAACCGGCTCACCAGGCTGCTCCAACAACACAGAACAATAGAACACATCATAAGACTCATCAATTCAAACATACCCGTGTCATATCCTAATAATATTTGAATAAATCCGCATATTTATCTGGGGAATAACTAGTTATGCTAATATTAGTCGAGCAAGGTGAAAGGTGTGTGATTTGGGCATAACTATAATAAAGAAGGCTGTACTACTAGATCAAAGTGTGAGTGGGACCATCTTTGTTTGCAATGTAAGAGCAAAAACCATGTTGTCGATGCTTGTCCAAACAAGAAGTTTTGACTGTGTCATGATGCCGAGGGATTAGTGTCACAGGAGAGTGATGACAGTGATTGTGTCACCAGTCGCGGTGCGCATACAGGTGGCTCTTCAAAGGGATTAGTAGGTGGGGGGACGTCACAAGTGTGTGATGTCACTGACAGTGGGGGGGGGGGGCAACGGTTCCCGCTGGCAGATCGTGCCGTAACACTTGTAACCACAGCGGTGGGGGAGTTGCCCCTGCCAGGCCACGCTAGGGAGGGGGAGGAGTGGGGGGGGTGTCGACTCCCGCGATGGAAATGCGGGCTCCCGCAGGGATCTCGTGTCTGAGACTGCTCCAGGAGAAAGACCACAGGGCCGCATCTCAGGATGTCTCGGTGCGCCCATACATGAGCTAAAAGAGCTGAACAGTGACTGGTTCTGCGTGATCGGCCGTGACCAGGGGTGTGATAATAATGATGGTTTGTTATGCACTTTGTGGGCTGTTGACCGCGACAGCCAGCACACATGGTGTGAATGCTACATTGATATATATGATGGTTGTATTCGCGGTTGTTGCAATTGTGTTTTCCTTATAGAAGGTGTCAGATCTCAGATTAAACCATGTCGCGTCTATGCTGAATGCTATTGTCGAAATGATATAGATCCCGATTGGGAATATGTTCTAAGAGGTGCATGTTTCGGTTTCAAGGTGATTGACGACGAATGTGATAGCCATTATCACAAAGAGAACTATGGCTCTATCACAAAGGGTGAGGTGGGTGTGGCTATGTCGGGGCGACTGCAGTATGAAATTGATGATGAAATGATTACAATTGTGCAGGAACCATGTGTATGCATCCACGCTATGGGCGGCGTGCCAAAAGGGCACGTCAATTTCCGGGCCATAGTGGACTGTTCTAGCCCATCTGGTGAATGCGTGAATGACCATACTCAGGGCTGTCGTGTGAACTTTAGCTACAACTCTGTTGAATCCATGACCGAACTCCTGCGGCAGGGGGACTTCTGTTCTACTGTTGATATTAGCAACGCCTACAGGGCCATTAACATCCATCCAGGGTGTAGAGCTAGGCAGGGGCTTGCTTGGGATTTTGGAGAGGGGGTGGTTTATTTGCGGGACAATCGCCTTTGTATGGGCCTCAGTAGCAGCCCTTACGTATTTTCCAAGGTTAGTGACTTTGTTGTTCATTGCATGGTGCGCGAAGGCCATCACGAGTGCATTAACTACCTAGACGATTTTTGTACCGTATCCCGCTCGGAGGATGGGTGCCGGGAAGGGCAGCTCAAGTTGGTGGTGATCCTGCGCCGACTTGGGTTCTATGTCAGCTTTAAGAAGCTAACCTGCCCAAGCCAGATATGTAGATTTCTTGGGATAGATGTGGACTCTATCAAGATGGAGCTGCGCTTGCCGCTTGATTAACTGGCAAAATTGCAGGATCAGTGGCGACTGTTCCTGTGGTGCAGGAAAGCCACAAAACACGAGTTAGAAAGTTTGGCGGGTGTATTGGCACATTGCAAAGTAATCCGAGGTGGCCGTAACTTCTCACGCCGGGTATACGACCTGGTACCATCTGCCAAAAAACGCGACCACAAAGTGCGACTCAATGACGAATTCCGACTAGGCCTGAAGTGGTGGCTGGAATTCGTGGCCACTTTTAATGGGAAAGCCAACATCATCTCGGCCAATGAATGCATCTCCGCATATAGTGATTCATCGCTATTCGGGTTCGGTGCTATCCACTCCAGTGATTGGATAGCCGGTGCCTTTGAAATCGGGAATGCGAGGGCATTGCAGGGATGGCTAGGGCATCACTTTGAGGAAGCTAAGGATGTCGGTTGCAGAACCGACAACATTAATGTTCTTGAGCTGTGGCCCATCCTGGTGGCGGTGCGCCGCTTGGGCCAGCCATGGTCTGATAGAACTGTGGTGTTCGTCACTGACAACACTCAGGGCCGTGCCGCTCTCAACTCAGGTAGGAGCAGAAATAAAACCACCATGAAATGGCTATGACTGATATTCTGGATGTCGATCCGGCATAACTTTGATGTACAATCAGTATATATTAGCACCCATGACAACGTAGTGTGTGACAGCCTGAGCCGCCTGGGCGAATTTAAGAATATTGCCAGGGTGAGAGATGCAGACGTGATGGGGGCCATGTGTTGTCATGACCTGTTTGATTGTTAATCCAGACTGGGATCGACTCCGGGTGGAATGCGGGGACTTCGAGGAAGCTCATTATGCCACCACTACCAAACTTACCCGGTCAGTCCAGGTGAAAGCCTACCTGGAGTTCTGTGAAATTTTCGTGGACAATGTTGTCCCATAACCATGCCCACCTGATCAATTGTGTATGTATATGTCATTTCTCGCTCGGAGGATGTGCTTCAGCTCTATAAGGCAGTATGTTAGTGCACTTAATAATCACCTGAAAGACCTGGGCTGCGCGCCTATAGATTATACTAATCATCATATAAAAAAGTGTATGTCAGGTACACGCAGGTCTTTGGGAGATGCTCCCAAGCAGGCTCCACCACTGCTACCATACCAGCTAGTAAGATTATTCGCAGTTATATTCCTTACACCAGGACATACGGCGCTACGAGCTGTTGTATTACTATCGTTTAGGGCCTTCCTCAGAAAATGCCATGTGTCAGAGTCGGAGTCCTCACTGCTCAGGTCAGACTTCACCTTCTACAGATGGGGGATGATGATCCGGGTGCGGTCGTCAAAGACCATACAGTACCATGAGCGAGTTCACCGAATACCGGTGTCAACCGTACCCAATCCGGCCTTGTGCGCGGTTTATTGGGTTAGTAGGCACTTTGCAGAAGTGGCAGCCACCCCTGAGGGCCATGCCTTCAGATTACCGAGGCGAGGTGGGTCAATTTCCATGCCGTACTCCTTTTATTTGTCATCCTTAAAATGCTTGTGTGAGCGAGCAGGCCTGCGGCCCACAAATTTCACAACCCACAGCCTCCGAAGGGGGGGGGGGGGGGGAGCTACCTTCCTGAGGCTATGCAGGGCCTCGATCCTTGAGATAAAAGAGAGGGGAGACTGGAAGTCGGACGCTGTGTTAGAATATTTTATAGCGCCTATGGGACAGCGGTTAGCAGCTAACATGTGCGTGGCTGCTATCCTAGCGAATGATCGAAGATAATCCTGTGTCTGGGTGAGATATCATGTCATGGTGCTGGCAACTTGATTTCCCAGTGGGGCACCAATATAAAGTTGCCATGAGTGTGCACTGTCACATGTTGGTACATCTCCTGATATGACCTGAGATGTTGCTAGGACGTAAAACAACCAACCAACCAATGATTTTAATATAAATTTGTTTAGCTGCAAAACGGTGTTATACAATGACAAAATCAGATGACTAGCATTGTGCAAACCCTTATTTATTTTTCACGGGCTATGGCCAAGCAAAAATGCCCTACCGTACATATATAAAGGTAAAAGGTGTGAGGGGAATGATGATTTGGGGGCGGATCGGCACCGGAAGTGACGGTGGCGCCAATATCCCCGGAGCAAATCGTACATGTATTGGGAATAAATTAATAAAATAATAAAGAAATGCATCGCCGCCAATTTATATACACATAATACTTACATTTTACATAAATTCGTCTAGTTGCAAAACGGTGTTACACAATGACAAAAGCAGATGATTAGCATTGTGGAAACCCTTATTTATTTTTCATTTATTTTTCACAGGCTATGGCCGACCAAGGATGCCAACCGGGACCTGCCAAACACACTAGCCAGCTTCTAACCCTCAAGATCCCCCGCCACAAGGACGGTAGCGACCCTAATCTCGCAAAGAATACGGACCTGTGGGGGGGGGGGGGTAATTAAATAATCAAAAATCGTGTCCGACGACCAGTCACCCCTCACCTGGAGTTCCTCTATCGTGGCACCGCACATTGCTAGGTACGTACATCCACCACAACGGAGGGAGTGGGATGAGAAATCCTGGTCCCCTCGACCCACCCTAGCGGCGAAAATTTGCAAGGTCTCCTGATAGATTTTGTAAGCCAAGGCCTAGAGCGCCCCCCTGGTGCAGGTAACCTGAATGGCATTTCTGATGGTGCCGCGGACAACTGAGCAAAATGGCGCTCCGTCCAGTGTACAGCACACAAATCCCTACTCAGTGATCTAGCCACAGGGATCTCCAGCACCTTCTGCCTGAACTGTATAGTCTTAGACTTAACGACTGTAATTATCATGCCCCAAGAATAAAATTTTAAATGCTCCCGATGTAGAGTAGAGTCCGACCCTGTCACCTGAGCTTTCCTCAGAAGAGCCCTGAACGAGCAGAGCACTGCGGCCCTCCAGGACACATGAGGACTTTACACAGGGTTAGCAGAGAGACCCGAAAATATTGTTAATAGCATAGCTGGGAGCAGCGGGGGGGTGGGGGGGGAGCCCGGTGAGGGGGGGGGGGGAGCCCGGTGAGGGGCATCTCCCTTCTCCCGCCTTATCCCTTTCAGGGTGGCAGTGATTACATAGGCATCATAAGCTATTGGTGGTTGAGCATCCTGACGGAGGAAAAAACTCAAAGCACTGAAGTAGTTTAGAACTGAGTGGTACGTTAACGTTCTAGCAAGCCAGGTTGCTGAGCCAACCACTCCTTGCCCTATCCTAATAATGCCGAGCACCTGGCTAGGAAGCAACAAGAATCAATTTTTAAGTGATTGGTTTGACTCAACCAGGGTTCAAACCCACGATCCCAAGGTCTACCAACAGGGGAGACGGACGCTCTAACTCATTTGGCCATCCTGTCTGGTTACACATCCTTAATATCTATCGAAGTTAGGTAATCGCCCACCTCTAAGCTCGCTACCACGTTGTTGACCCCTTGATATGAGAACTTACTGGATACGGTGCCGTCGCACTGTTTACTGATCTATTTTCTGGCTAGCTTCAGTCGACTTTCGGTATGACAAAAATACCGTGGACGCACTGAGGTCTGTCACTGACTACCGAAACAATCCCATCGGCAATTTCGCCCTTTAGTTTGCTTTCGATGATGTCCCGCTCCCAGGCACTACCCCATTTGCTCTTAACGCTGTCGTAGCTGTTATCAAAGTTGTGGTCAATCACACGGAAGCCAAACACGACCCCCGATAATATGTAAGCCCATTGGATTTACGCGGTTGCTAGCGCCTGGCTGAATGGCGTCTGAAACGATTTGGGTGTCAAAATCATTGCTACCCAAAAAATCCTCAGATGCCCCTCCCGGCCTGCTAACCAGACGATCAATATTATCACACGAGTTCCTCCCCCCAAACACAGGTGTCCACAGTAACCTGAGGGTCAACATTAGCAACAACATGTAATCGATTAACACGAATAGGAGAACAAGATACAGTGACACAAGCGTCAACATCATTTGGCACATTATCATCATTAGTATCATTGTCCAACATGCAAAATGCACGATCCACACATTCACTCCAATGTCCTATCTCCTCCGGAGTCACCTTGATGGCGCCTCGTAAGCGTCACTCTTTACACTTGCTCTTCTTGTGCCCCTTAGAATTGCAAGTTGAACAAATATGTCCGAAGCAGCATTCCTGCTCGGAGCGCAGGCAACTGGACTCGCCATTCCAGGCGTAGCACGCCCGTTTGCCCCCTCCTCCCTTCTTACGGCCACCACCACCCATCACCATAGCCTTCTTGGGCCACATCTGCTGGGACCCGTAGAACCTCACACTGAGTCTCTGGTTCGCCATGCCGAAAGTGCCGAAACCCTGTTTTAGTGCTAACTTACGGATAGCGAGCTCATAATTGATGTGGGCAGTGTCATTAAACTCATTATATTTGACACGTTCTGTTAAGAATCTGACATGTTCGAAGACTGACCGGTACTCCTCAATGGACATGGCTTCACGATTCAGGACCCACTTCACCGTAGCGCCTAGCAATTCGTAGCAGTTGGTTTTTCGCAAATCCTTCTCCTCACTTACAAATTATTTTAATTGCCCCTTACGTTTTCTTCTTCTGGAGGCGATACGGCTGGAAGAACTGCTCGACCTGGTTCTCCTCCTGCGTCTCCTCCTCTCTTGGGGCTTCCTGTAGCGGGCGGCGGGGCTTGCGTCCTGGTCCGTACCATCTGAGTCATCCGTACTGTCCGAGTCATCGTCACATGACGGTTCCCGCCGTTCAGCCCGCTTCCTCTCTGTTTCTAAAGTACGTCGTTTGAATGCCTCCCTGCGTTCCCCGGTGCGCTTCAGTACGTCGTTCGCATGCCTCCCTGCGTTCCCTGGTGCGTTTCAGCTTATTTCTCCTAGCCAGAAGGGCCACTACCTCCTCTTCCAGCTCTAATTCTTCAATTTACTTCTGCGCCACTTTCTTCTTTTCTGTTAAGGAAAGTGACGAAATGTCTAGGTTTGGATCAGATGAGTCAGATTCCACAGGCTTCTCTAGATTTGCTTTGATGCCTGCTCCGCGCGTAGATTTCCTCTTCACTGGGCTCTTGTCCGCTATAGTATCACAACAGTACTTATGGCTTTCCTTATGTAATGTTCCAGTTACTACAGTAGTCTATCAGCATTAGTAGTACGGACCGGACTCCCAGGCATGTCCGCACAGGTAAAAAGTGAGGGAAATGACGATTTGGGGGCGGACCGGCACCATAGGCCGTAATCAATTAACACGACCCGAGCGACTCGGGTCACCCGAGTCGTCAGAATTTCAAATCAAACACTGCGAGTAGAGTCGACAAATACACGTGCCGTGTGCAAAATGATCCAACCCAAGTAACCCACCTCCTAGCTGGAGTTGGCTATGAGCGATGACGTCACATTTGCGCTGGTAACGTCCTGCAGGATAATAGCCACCAGTACCAGTCATAAATTTTTTTTTTTAAATAACTTAGATTAACGAAATGGAAATATAGCTAAACTAGGCCATCATAAAATACTTTAAATCCTATTTTGCTGTAGTTTTATCAGTTGTTAAAAAAAAAAATTGTCCACCCGAGCGCAGAGAAGCGTATTCGACCCGAGTCTGTAGGATGTGCGCATGCGCCAAAAAGTGGCTCGGGTGACCTGAGTTGATTAATCGATTACGCCCTGAAGTGACAGTGGCACCAATAGCCTCGGAGCAAATCGTACACGTATTGGGAATAAATAAATAAAATAACAAAGAAATGCATCGCCGCCAATTTATATACACATAATACTTATATTTTACATACATATTTTGGAGAGAGGAACTATTTATTTACATTGTCATCGAAATTAAATTGGGAAGTCAAGTTTTAAGCTACAACGTAAGTATAGTGCAATGCCATGGAATCAATCATATTTAAAATAATTCTACTAGAACACTTTAAATTTAATCATTTCTGAATTCAATGTTAGAAAAGCAGAATTAAATTAGCATCTGAAATAATGAAGCTTTTATGCAACCATCGTACTAAAACAAAACATGAATTTCTTAACAATTTAGTTTCAAATAGTTTATTCACAACAAAAATAATATATATATATATATACACATATCATTTCTGTATTACATAGGCTTTCTGAAAATATTGTTGAAATCTGAAATAATGCAACATACACAAGAGTTATCTTAAAATAACATCATGTTTCACATCTAGACCAATTAAAATAATCGAACCTCTATAGTAAAAATAGTTAAGTATTGAAAACCTGTTATCCTTGATGGCGATGGGGAATCCAACAGGTTTAGGTTAAGCTGTGGATTTGAAAATTAGATCTTATTCACACATGATATAGTGAAAATATGATGCCTGCGTTACCTGATGACGTAGATATTTGTATGTAACATAATAGTATCATGCAATATGAATGAATTGAGTTTTAGCTACATAAAGCCAAATAAAATATTTAAAAATTGGCGATCGTCCCCGCCCATGCCTGAAAAATCTCCCGCCCCAGATTTCTTTTTAAATATTTTTGTTTATAGAAAAACTTAAATGGAGAGGGCGGGTGGAGAGAAATGGAAAGGGGAGTTGGGTGTGAGGTGGATGGAGTGAGAAATGGAAAGGGGAGTGAAGAGGGGGGAATGGACAGGGCAGTCAGGGAAAGGAATGTAGAGGGATTTGAGGGGAGGGGAGGGAGGGAACTGGGAATGGAGGGAGCAGGGTCGAGAGTGGAGGTTGGGAGAGGAAGGGTGATGGGTGGGACGAGGGAGGGAATGTGAATGAGGGTGACAGAGAGAATGGAGGGGGAAGGAGGTAGGGGAGAGTGCGAGGAGACCAGTGAAATACTTAACAAAATAAAAAATACATAAAAACCACCTGCGCGACCCTGATTTTGATTTCATAAGGACGATCACCAACTTTTAATTTTTTTATTTGGCCTAATGGTTGGTGGGAAGGAGAAACCTAACTATTGTTTATTTATACTTGTATACTGAAACTAAATCAAAATCACAAGTAATGATCACTAAAAGAGCTTTTAATTATCAATTCATCCAAAGATTTCAACATTTTCATGGTCATACAAAGCATCCAACATGTGGAAAGTATTAAATAATACCTGCACATATCAGCCAATCACATTTAAGACTTTTTTAAACCAATTTTCATACAATTTAAGACCCATTTCACAGAAAATGTAACATATATTTAATTAAATACTAACAGAAATGAGTGATGCGATGCAATCGATGTGGACGATCACTTCGCTGGTCAGTCTAGTCTGTGATATAATGGGTCTGCTACAATTTGAAAAAAAATATTATAGGGGCTAAATCCAATTTAAGACCTTTTAAAGAACCTTCACAGAAAGGTTACAATATTTAAGACTTTTTAATGCCTTGAAAATTTACTCATCAATTTAAAACTTTTCAAGGATCTGAGGGAACCCTGTATTACGTACGATGTGGGATGTTTGATCGCCTCATACCTAGTCAGTAGTTCAAGCCAAGCAGGTCAAATCGATACGATTGTCTAATAATTGTAATACAGCATTCCCGATTAGGCAATAGGGTAAGGGTAATTTCAAAAGGTGCCCCTTGTACCGACATGAGAGATCAAACTTTGCTGGACTATTTCAGTATTATCGAAATTGCACAAAATCTAAACAAATCAAATATATACATACCTATATTTGGAATGAGTGACAATGTTAGAACTTAGAGAGTATGTGTAAGGGAGGGAGGGAGGGGGAGGGATGGAGGGAGGGAGGGAGGGAGGGAGGGAGGGAGGGAGGGAGGGAGGGAGGGAGGGAGGGAGGGAGGTCGAGGGGGAGAGGAGAGAGAGAGAGAAGGGGGGGACAGAAAAGAGACAATGGGGAGGGGGAGGGAGAGAAAGAGAGGGGAAGGGAGAGAAGGGGAGGGAGAGAGAAAAAGAATGAGAGGTGGGACAGGAAGAGGAAAGATAAGGAGGGAGAGATAGATAGGTAGAGAGAGACAGGGAGAAGGACAGAATCAAAGGAAGCGGAAAGATAGGGAGGGAGGGAGAACAGGGGAGGGATGTTAGAAGGAAGAGGGGGAGAGGGAAGGAAGGATGGATGGATGGTGGGAAGGAAGGGAGAGGAGGGGTGATAATATGGAGAGGGAGGTGAGCGAAGGAAATGGGGTGGGATAGGGGAAGAGGGAGGGGGGGGGGTGCTCAAACTTATTAATAAGTCAACAAGGCCTTTTTCACGGAGCATGTGCAATATCAGAAGTCGTGCTGATGGATGTATGCGTATATGATTCAGCATGCCTATTTACAATTATTTTACCCTTCGCTACAAAAGGTCCTGATTTATATACATCAAGAGAGAATCAGGGTTATTCACTCTGTACAGCACGTTACATGGTGCTTGAACTATCTGATGGCAGAAACTCCCTGAGGCGAGAAAAGTCTGGATTATGTAACAGACTTCGGGTGGCGCTAACATTTAATTCAAGCCTCCGCCTCCGCCACTGTGCTGTTGCTTGCCACACACACACACGAGGTGGCGCCACCTGCTGGTCTTAGTTGTGCAATCTGCATTCTATGCATTATACCTATGTTAGTTGTTCCTTCCTGTTGGACCTGCTCCAAAGCAGGACAAAAGGATTTCCCGGTTGCCCGGGGAACCTAGTTTACTCAGTCGGGCAGGTGGAAGTTCTCGGTAACCTGCCCGAATAGGCAAGTCGTTATTTTCCTGATCTGCAGCAGCAGCTTTCAGTTTCAATTGTCAGACTTGGGCTTGGGCAAGTAGTTTTGCCACTTGGGCATGTAGAACATTTCATAATTTCCCCGATTGGGCAAGTGGGAAAAAAAAGTTATTGTCCTACCCTGTGCTCTATGCAGTTACAGAAATAGGCAACAATTTTCACTTGTCCATAGGACAAGTCTGGTATGATTTTTACTTGTCTGCCTAATTTTCACTTATAATGGAAAGCAAACAAAATCATGTAGCACATGTTTTTCAGCCTAAAGTTGTCAATTGTCCAAAGGAAAGGCTCAAGCCATATTCTGCTTGTTCGTGCCTACTCTCACTTGGCTCGGAAAAGCCTTATTTCGAACGCTGCTATGTATTGTTGAACCACACACCATATCTCACCCCCTACCCTGCCAGTGTTAACCTGTTTATATACCAAAGCTCACACAATACCAATGCCTTACAACCCTACACCGATGATCTGAATTGCCTTACAGGACCATCTGTCACACTAGTTTTCGAGGTAACCCATTAATTAATTAACCAATCAGATTAGTTCTCAGTATATCCATTAAGTAACCAATCGGATTACTTCTTGATGTACCAATTAATTAACTAACCAATCACACTAGTCATTGGGGTACCGAATCAGTCATTAATCAACCAATCTTGAGCCTCCCTATTAATTAATAAATCGATCAGGTTAGTTCTTTTGATACCCCATTAATTAATTAATCACATTAGTTCTTTCGATACCTGATTACTTAATTATTTAATCAGATTAGTTCTTATGGTACCCCATTAATTAATTATGCAATCAGATTTGTTCTTTTGATACCCCACTAATTAATCACATTAGTTCTTTCGATACCTCATTACTTAATTATTGAATCAGATTAGTTCTTGAGGTACCCCATTAATTATTCAGATTTATTATTTCGATACCGCATTAATTAATCAACCAGATTAGTTCTTGCAGTACGTCATTAATTAATTATGCAATCAGATTTGTTCTTTCGACACCCCATTATTTAATCAACCAATCAGATTAGTTCTTGCGATACCTCATTAATTAATTAACCAATCACATTACTTCTTTTGATACCCCATTAATTAATTAACCAACCAGATCAGTTCTTTCTGTACCGCATTAATTAATTAACTAACTGCAGATCCACTGTTCTGGATGTTCGCCACTAGACACACACACAGAAGCGTTACTAACGGCCCAGTCGGTAGCCCTGCCCGCCCCACCCCCCAGCTGGCCTCCCCGCCCCATCCCCCCCTCCACGGTCCTCGCTCCACTTGGTGACGAAGAAGAGGACAGCGCCAATGAGCAGCCCCTTGAAGCCGAGCACCATGAAGGCGACGAGCATGCCGACCGACACGATCGGCTCCACCACGTACTTGCTGATGTTGAAGCGCGGTAGGCCGGCCTGTAGGAGGCGCTGGTTCAACTGGGAGAATATCGAGATGCCGCCGCCACCACCGCCATCATCCCGCGCCACCGGTATCTGTGAGACACGTCCCTGTGGAAGATGGTGTCAGGCGGCGTTAGGTTGAACAATCCATAGGCATTTTGTTTTGATTCTGCCAAAGAAATCTGAACTTTCTTCTTAGGACCTGCAGTCACACTGCGACCCCCCCCCCTCACCCCTCCCAAAAAAATGTGTCTGTGTTCATGTGAAGATATGGAATTCAAGGCTAACAAATGGGCGATATTTTAAAGACAGTACATTATATAATTTTAATAACCAATATAATTAACATTTAACATTAGACATATATATTACTGTTAATAATTAAGTAACAGTTGCCAACTGCTAGTTGCTTTGTCATTTATTCAACTCACTCAATTGCTCATATGTCTCATCTCCCCTCACCTCACTACCATCCCTCACCACTCCAATCACCAGATGACCTTTTCTCTGCAGCATTCGGACGCCACACTTAAAAAATGTAATGCCCCCGGGGGCTGCCAGAATAAAGCCATGTCCTCCAACTTCTGCTTCCATGTCGTGTGTGCTATTGACTGTAATGACCCAAAATAGGTTAAATTCAAGGTTTTTCAATTTTCCAGGCCTTGAAATGGGCAAATGAAGTCCAAGACTTTTCAAGACTTTCCAGGCCACTTACGGAGCCTGAATTAAATATGCAACAATGAACTTGTTAATATCAAATGCTTTACCTGTTGCCGCGGCAAACGCTGGGTGGCTGGATTCGGCCTGCCCTTATCGGCAGCCCGCGGATCGTCATCGGGAACGATGTCGCCATTCGCCAGAATCTTAACCATATTGAGCTACTGCAGTCTAAGGGTGAAAGTAAAGCTTGCTTTATTTAACGACACCTCTAGAGCACATTGATTTTCATATCAATGGCTATTGGACATCAAACATATGGAGGAAACTCACTGCCACCACATAGGCTACTCTTTCCGATAAGCAAAAAGGGGTCTTTTATATGCACTTAAGGGTGAAATGAAAACAATGTGGTTTACTAACTATATGTGTAGCTAACTTTGTAAGCATACTAAGCAATTACAGGGTTCGTACACATGTGAAGATATGGAATTCAAGGCTTTTCAAGGCTGTTTTTGATGGGAATTCAAGACAATTTTGAACTGAGACAACAACTATGTGTGGCCTCTGTGGTCTAGTGGTTATGGTGTTGATCTTGTAATCTGAAGTTGTTTGGTGTTGTGGGTTCAAACCTCCTCTTTACATTCAACAAAAAAACAATGTTTTCCTTTTATATGGGATTCTGATTAAATTATGCAATGTAATTGTACTAACATATATTTTACATGAAAGCAAAAATATTTCCTGTTTGAACTACTCTAAAATAAAATTGAAAATACCTTAGTTTTACTCTCCCTTCTCTCCACTCTCACCCAGCTAGGTCACTTGGCTAGTAACCTTAACCGTTATAAACCCTAAACTGGGTCATAATGGAGTTTTGATGTACCAGGACTATTTCTAGGTCACAGGTCAGCACCATGCACCACCTGTGGGAAAGATGGAAACTAAAGGCCCAGTCACACCTTACCGGACTGGGGAACCGGACGAGAACCAGACACTGTCCGGTACTGTACGGCGATGTCCGGTACATGTCCGGTACCCATCCAGCGGTGTCCGGTTCTGTCCGATACAAGTTTTGAACATGCACAAAACTTCAACCGGACACCGCCGGACTGACGTGTCCGGTATCCATCCGCACATGTCTGGTACATGTCCAGTACCCATCCGTTACGTGTCCAGTTCTGGTCCGGTACATGTACGGTACTTGTCCGGTTGTCTGGTGGCAATTGACCCAATTACGCTCCATTTCGATACATTTTGTGTACCGGAGAGCACCGGACTAGACAATTCTTTGTCCAGTGGTGTCCGGTACTCAGTCCGGTAAGGTATGACAGGCACTTAATGGAACATGGAATGCACCACCTAGTGTTAAATGCAGGGTAACCAGAATGGCAAGACACGTGTCCCTTTAAGCATAGTTGTCATTCACTCCTACCCAGAGTTGGATGTTACTTGTATCTACCGGGCAGGTCGAGGGATTTAAACCCAGGGCCGTGGGGTTGAAACTATGGCCAAATCCAAAAATGACATACAAAATTAATACTAAACAATACTTCATTACTTGTCACTGGCGCACAGCACTAAAAGAATACAAAAAGAAAATTAAGAAAGGTTTGAAGTGAGATATAGATAAAGAAATATGTACTAAATAATAGATTAGTTAGTGGTGATTGCTTAATACTGTGTCGGCAGTAAAAGCCATAATCACGCCGAGAATTGTTCAGATCTTAATGTCATTATTATCAGGTCGTCACTTTTACAGAGAATGTTTGATTTGTTTGTTTGTTATTGTTTTACGTCCTAGCAACATCTAAAGTCATATCAGGATGTGGATACTTTTGAAGTCAAAGGCTCACAATTATAATGACAACAAATTTGAAGTCAGGTAAAATACTAGATAAATTGGTGAAATTGTTTTAATGAACTATACCAGGCGGTACAGTCCTGCCACCCTCAAGAAAGCTAGGATTGCCTCTTGTTTTACATTAGTCGAAAGATCATGCATGGTGTTTGCATTGTAAAATTGTTGGTGCAAGGCCATCAAATCAACGCAGTTTAATAAAAATGTGTTTGAGCGTCAGTGGTGACTGACAGCTAATGCATTCGGGAGGAGGCTCTCCCTTGAGCAGAAATGAGTGTGTAAGCCATGAGTGGCCAATCCGGCAATGGCTAAGGACCACTTGGTCCCGCCAACTCCCCGCATGAGTCTGTAGTGGTTTTCCCACATTTGGGATGATTTCATGTAACTTGTTATTCATGTTTTCATCCCATTCATGCTGCCATAAGGATTTTATGTGAGTGAAAACAAGTGGTCTCAGATCGGAGTGGGGTATCAGACATGTTGTAGTATTATAGTTCACAGCATTTTTCACAGCCCGGTCAGCACGCTCATTTCCTGAGATACCGATATGGCCAGGCACCTAGCACAAATGGATGTTATATCCAGCTGTTTCCAGCCTGTTCATTTTCTTTATGACCTTTCTCACAAAAGGGTGGTCTGTTTTGAGGTTTGCAACAGCCATGAGACAAGGAAACGAATTGTTGTATATGATAAAGTTTTTCTGGTTGAAGATCTAGATGAATTCCAATGCATGGATGAGTGGTTGGGCTTCTGCAGTGAAAATTGAACTCTGCTTGGGTATGCGAGTTCCGTATTCGTAGCCGTGGCAGACTGCTGCAGCAGCTACCCAACCTTGGTCTTTGGAACCATCTGTGTAAATAGAGAAGTGGTGTGGGTATTGGTTCTGAATCTCTGCATGCAGACTGCAATACTCCAGCGGATCTGTCTCGGATTTCCTCAGTTCCGTGAGTCGGAGGACGACTAATGGCTTCCTCAGCTACCACGGAGGACATTTCGAGACTTTGTTGTTCACCAACAAATCCAAGTCTATGCCAAAAGCCTCAATGTGAGGCCTCATTCAAAGGCCGAGTGGTCGAATGAAATTCAGCCTGGCTTCGTACAGGGACTCATTGGTATTCTGGAAAAAACAGCTATGCGCAGGATTCAGGCGGTTGGTCTTCATCTGAAGCATGTACTGCATGGCCAGTTTGGTTCTTCTATTCACGAGTGAGGGTTCATTTGCTTAAACATAAAGGCTCTGAACCGGTGAGGTACGAAAGGCACCATGGGCCAAGCAGAGCTCTCGGTGGTGCACCGTGTCCAGCAGCCGAATATACGAGTCCCTTGCAGAACCGTATATAATGCTGCCGTAGTCCAATCTTGACCGAACCAAGGCTCGGTATAAGAAGAGGAGAATGTCTTGATCTGCTCCCCACTCCAAGCTGGAGAGCACTCTTAGAATATCTAGCGCTTTCAAACATCGGATTCTGAGCTGCTTGATAGGCGGCATGAGAGAGAGGTTGTCGTCAAGGGTGAGACCCAGGAATTTGGTCTCCTTGACGACTTTGATGGGATCCCCACTAAGGGCAGACAGACGGTCTTCGTCTTTGAAAATGTAAAGCCATTCAGAACTGACCAGGAGCGAATAATGTTAATACAGAGCTGTAACTGTCTCAAAATGACGTTCATATTTGTGCCACTGCAGTAAATTGCAAAGTCATCCATGAAAAGACTACAGGACTCCCTTTTTGATGGTGTTGACCTTGATCCCAAAAAGGGTCACGGACAGTACGCTGCCTTGGGGGACTCCCAGCTCCTGCTTATGCAGCCTGGAGTATGTGGCCATTAAAGTCGCCCATATGCGAATACTTTATGTCCCAATATACGCGCACTGCACGAGTGCAGACACATAGATGCGTGTTTATTCAGAGTCAAAGAATTTCATGGATTTGTTTTTGTCGTGCCTCTGAAATAAAATGGGATTGTCTTATTTTGTGTGCCTTCAGTCAGAATATGATTGTAAATTTTAATTTGTTTTTGTCGTGCCTCTGAAATAAAGTGGGATTGTCTTATTTTATGTGCATTCAGTCTGAATATGATGGTAAATTTGTGTGTGCTTTCAACCTTGAAATGGGGTGTGTACTTCTATTGGGTAGCGTGCTTCTATTGTGACATACACGTATGGGGATTGTAACTGGCACACAAGGGCATCCAGTTCTTGTAAAGAGAGTACGGAGCTCGGAGGAATATAGATGGAACAGAGAGTTATAGTAGGTACTGGTTGCTGATGATGACGAGCCATTGGAAAAAATAGGAGACTTGCTCTCAGCTTGTAGTGTTGTGTCTAATGCTACTGGCGTGCACAACAGATCACACCTAACCAGGATGGAGGCACCGCCAGGGGCGAGGTCTCCCTCCAGCGCCAGTCTGTTGTACATTGTGTAGCCTTTAAGACCACAACTCTCAGAAACTTTTAAGCAAGTTTCCTGTAAACATATGGCAAGAGAGTTGAGGTTGCAGCATAAGAGAGTTAACACTTCCATGTGGTATGAACAAATCCACTGCAACGCTAAGGTAGCCGATTTTCAAATTCTTGGGAGGAACCGGTGATTTCATCCTCACCGCAATCATCCAAATCTCTAGTATGGATCACTCCCTTACTAGAGTTCAGTGTACGATGAAGAGGCTTTAATAGCGATGCCCACTAGCATGCTTGCACGTAGCAGATTGTCGGCATGAGCCTTCACGTATTCCACAAATATGTTGCCATACCACAGTTTTTTACGAGTTTCACTGAGCCGACAATCCCCATGATAATAGATCAGGACAGGGGGTTACAATAAGCGTTAGGGTTAGTGTTGTTTGATCTTATGATTGGGTCAAAGGTAGTCATGTGACTACTGCCGTACTAATAAGCGCTTTGACTATTGATACAGTCCCGTACCAATAGCCACTGCCTTAAAGTTGCATGGTCCGATGGCGTTTGAATTTTTATTTTATTTTTTAGATAAATATATCAAATTGATTTCTATAACCTACTAATCATTACTTCGGAGTAATTTTGATGAAAAATGGCTAGTTTTGAAGCAATTTGAGCTGAAAGAACCCAAAATACTTTTGACAAGCTTTCCAAAAGTCTTCGAGCGATGAAGCGTATTGACATCTCGCGATGACCCCATTACATATGGTACTTGGAATGAGGGTATGGCTAATTAGGCCACGAGATTGACCTAATTGCTTAATGAGTGTTCCTGTCTCAAATTTGGTGTCCAAGGGATGGGGTAATAAATTCACTGATTATTCTTTATTTTCGATGTCGGACATCCGCGCACTTTTTGCGCTCACAACACTCGAAGGGTAAAACAAATGCCACCGTCATAGAAACAACATTAAAACTACCCTAACTATCACAGTAATTTGTGCTTTTTGGTGCTTTGAAAGCAAATTTCTCTTGTTTCTATTAAATAGTTCAGATTTTTCTCTACAATTTCACATTCAGCTTTTTTTAAATCAGCCAATTGGAAGTTCTTGAATTTATTTTGCGAAAATAGTTTTTGAGGCCATGATCCGGTAAGGCATCCACTGGCACTGACATGCAGAATATCCCAACTTTTCCTATTATCTCTGATTTTAATACTTTTAGAGAAAATTGCTCTTAGGTTAAATTAAATACTTCAGATCTTCCTCTTCAATCGCACATTAAGATATTTTTAATCTACCAAATGAAAGCTTTTAAATTTATTTAGCAAAAAATAAATGCTCCGCATAGATATAGCATTGCTGCAGCATTGCTGCAGCACAAATCACTGCGGTGTTTTACCCTTCGCGGGGTAGTTTCCGGGGCTGTGACGTCACGCCCACATAGAGAATAGGCTGTCCCCAATCCTTAGCTAATGCATGAGTATCTAAGTTGGATATGGGTTCTTCTTTGCTGCTGGTCCTAAAAAGAGGGAATCGGGGGTAAAAACTTAAACATGTCACAGCTTATCCTAGTTAGGCTTGTTGTGTTCCACATATATCCTATTTTAAGGCACAATTAAAAGAAAAGCAGTTTGGACCCCTATTGCACGTCAGGGTGGCTTTGAACTTGACTAAGTGGAGAACATTACGCATGTTTCGGTGTGACACAAAAAGCCGCCTAGTGTCAGATTTAGAACAAAACCCTTATTTTTTCCTAGTATGGTTTTGAACTGCACTCACCAGGAGTCACTAAGTGCAATTTTATGAGGGTCCGTCCACTTGAGAGTAGAACAGAGGACTTATAAAATTGTGACACTGAAACATGTGTGACATGGAAAGGAAAAGTCTTTTCTTCAAGATCAAACAAACACCACAGAGCATGAACAGGTATTTATGCTTATTAGTTTTTGATGCTGTGGACATATTTCAAGGTAATTTTGTAATACTTCCATAACTTCTGATGTTATTGGAGTTGTAACACATGTTTCATGTGACATGTAACGCATGTTTCATGTGACACTCAATAATAACTTGGCTCAGAAATTGCTAAAAGTATGCACACAAAAAAAGTCTTTGTTAAGGGTATTATTTCTACACATTACATGTATGCAAGTATGTCTTTTGAGTGTTACAAGTTTTGCTTATAATGGGTTCTTCTTCAGTTTTGGTCCTAAAAAGGGGGAATCGGAGGTCAAAACTGAAATATGTTACAGCCTATCCCAATTAGGCTTGTTGTGTTCCACATACATCCAATTTTAAGACACAATTTAAAACAAAAACAATTTGGACCCACACTACAAGTCAGGGTGGCTTCGAACATGACCAAGTGGAGAATGCTACATGTGTTTCGGCCGACACAAAAACCTTCATTATGTAATATTTAGAACAAGACCCTTATTATTTCCTAGTTAGGTTTTGAACAGCAGTCACTAGGAGTAACTAAGTGCAATTTTATGAGTGTTCGTCCACTTGAGAGTAGAACAGAGAAGATATAAAATTGTGACACTGAAACATGCGTTACATGGAAAGGAAAAGTTGTTCCTTCATAATGAAACAAGCACCACAGATGATGAAAATATTTATGCTTATTAGTTGTTCATGCTGTGGACATATTTCAAAGTAATCTTGGAACACTTCCATAACTTCTGATGTTCTTGGAATTGTAACACATGTAACATGTAATGCATGTTTCATGTGACACTCAATAATGAATTAGGTTAGACACTACTAATAGCATGCAAAAAATGTATTTGTTTAGGGCATTATTTGTACACATTACATGTATGCAAATATTTCTTTTGAGTGTTATAAGTTTTCTTATGCAGAAAAAGATATTGTGATGACTTAGAGGATGAAGATGACAACAGGTGAATGCATGATAGCATCATAGCGCAACATCCTGTTTATAACTTGACACCACATCATCAGTAGGTGTGTAGATGCCCACAGTATATTTGAAAATCATGGTGAGAAGAGATTTGTTCTATTATTGGATTTTGTATCGCGAAATAAATGTTCGCCGTTACGCGTGTTTCTTCTTCATCGATGTGTGACACGCCACACTAATAGCATCATAGCGCAACATCCTGTTTATGACTTGACACCACATCATCAGTAGGTGTGTAGATGCCCACGATATATTTGAAAATCATGGTGAGAAGAGATTTGATCCATTGTGGGATTTTGTATCGCAAAATAAATTTTCACCGTTACGCGTGTTTCACCCGTGACACTAAGTTTTTATTTCACTTTTAATGCATTTTAGGAAATAATATTATAACTTTTGTGTTCAGAACTAGGCATCTATGATGCTATCCTATTTAAAGCAGCAGGGTTTTTCCTAGATACAAGATTCACCCCGTACTGCTGCAGTAGGGGTGCAAACCAGCCCTATGTAAAAGGTGGCGAAAATGCGGGTAAAAGAATTGAGAGCCTAATTTAACAATCTAAGAAGCAACAATTATTCTTTACATATGTTTTATTATTTACCCGCTACCTTTGAGTTGAAAAATATAATATAATATATAGTTTAATAAGATTTAAAAGTGAAATCGACGGCGTTCTGCGGCCGCCATCTTGTCTTTTTTGCATTCTCTCCCATTTCACCAACTCTGTGCCTATATGCATAATATGGGTAGCCATTTGATACTGGAGCCACATACTGTAGCCTCACTTCCATATTAATGCTATTTTCCCCCGTATTTATATAAGGCTGGTCTTCACCCGTGTACTACAAGTACCGGGTGAATCTTTTATCTAGGTTTTTCCTGGCTTGCATGGTTGGATATTGTGAAAATTGAAGGTGAACGCGTGTTTCATGACGTGACATCTCATGAAACACGCATTATGCTCACTTTCAAGCATCATTGTTTTACACACAGACACTCAACAGTCCTAAAATTAGTTTTCTGACATTTTTGCATGTTACAACTTTGCAAATAAACTAGCTATGTTTGAATATTTTGGTCTACAATGAAGTAGTTTCCAACACAAGTAGTACAGTTTCACCATTCCCATTTTTAGCTGTCATATTTGCATGACAAATGAATCTATTTTTGCAATAAAAAATAAACCAAACACTTTTCTCTCTGGATTGCTTCTTTGGGGTATAATAAAAGGAATTTTCTTCATTTGGTATGAAAAGGAGAATTAATTTCGACGAAAACAGTTACAATGTGAGGGACCAACCAATTAGGACCAGCAGCAAAGAACCCATATATAGAACCAAATTTAGATACGTGTTTTGGTTTTGAAAAAAATACGTTTCATCGGACCATGCAACTTTAATATGATGGGGCACGGAGCAACTTGAAATTGTCCCTGCTTACTCACCGAATGTAATAACAATTATGTTTAAAACTTAATATTAATAATGACAACCATGATAAGGCATAACAGCACTCAAATCAACTAACAATAACCATAATTAAATGATAAACTAATAAATGACTTTGATAATCAAATTTTTCAATTAAATTATCAAAATTATTCCAGCAACTAGCCGCTAGCATGTACTGTGAGAACTATTCTGACAGGTGCTTTGATACACAATTCTCTCTCTGTACCCAAAATAATATTGTGGAACTGCATTCTCAACGTAGACGTAGTCACGGTAGTGTGTCGACTAGTCTAGGCTCACTAGCCAGAGCAAGCTTTAAGTCACATGACATGATGACTAGTCTAGTAGTAGATAAAACTAGTAGTAGTACTAGTTAGGTAGTAGTACTCGTAGTTAATGCCTAACTGATCAAATGTATGTATGTAATTTTGACCTCAAGTGACTTCGATAATACCCTGCCTGAAGCTTCTCACGATACACATACTTTTAAAACACACAAAACATCCCAAATATATATATGTATATCTATATGTGTGAAAATAAACCTACGTGTTTGAGAGCGCAGTCTTAGTTTTGATTTCGCTGGTCATCTGCTCCTGCTACAAGTCGACCGGGAACAAGCTTCAGCGCAGCGGGAAGTGCCCCCAACGTCCTATAAAATCAAGATACATTAATGCGATAAATTATAGGTGATACTTACTGACAGCAAAGACTTATCATTTATAACAGCTGTTTATTTAATTTAATATTTTTCGGGGGATGATTTTCAGTCAATGTTGTTATAAATAATAGTTATTATATTTCACGGTGGGGGTCCTACAGGAAGTTAATTTTCTTGGAAATTAGTTATCGTCGAGGACGAGGAGGTGTGGCACATTTTCAGTGTTTGGCTGGATGTCCCGTGGTTTTGCAAGGGAAAAAATATAATCATCAGTATGAATGAAAGTGTGGTTACCAGCGATTCCAGCTCGTCGGATAGCTCTCCGTCGGAAGGGGAATACGTGGTAAGAAATGTATCTGTTTGGCTTTGTCTACGTCTCAGTCTCACTCTCAGTCAGACGTCTGTCACATTGCCATTGGAGGCATTGTGGCATTTTTTTTTTGGTAAATATTTTTATTCATCTGAATATATATTTTGTCAGCGTCGGGGCACTGGTCTTCCAGCCGTCGGAGTGGTCGCATTTCATCTGTACATAGTGGAAGTGGAATGTGTTGCATTGTGTGCAGCACAACCCATCCTGAACATAAAAGAAAGTGGGGGAGCAGCCTATGCTGCATAGTGTACAGCATATGTACTCACCATAGTGCAAGGTATATGCATCATTGTGTGCAGCACAACCCATTCTGAACATAAAAGAAAGTGGGGGAGCAGCCTATGCTGCATAGTGTAGGGGCCTAAAGCATACCTCACCATAGTGACTTATGCTAGTGCAATGTATATGCATCAAGATAGAGTGTGCAGTAATGTACACTAGTGGTTAAATCATATGCTGTGTTTGTATATCAGTTAGATTTGGTTTTAATAACGGTTAGTCTTTAAATAGTGCCATGTTGTGCATGTATAGTGGTTTATATTGTGTGCATTGCTGGTTGATGTAGTTATTCAGAGGTGGTAATGGGTCTAAAGTGGGGGTAGTGGGTCTCGAGCCATTGAGTTATAATAGTTGTTTGTCAAATGTGGATGGGGGAGAGGGGTCCATGGGTAGGGGGGGCGGACACGCAGGGAGAGAGCAGGCATGAGAGAGGGCGAAGTCAATGGGTCGTTCACCAGGTCGTATTATATATTTGCAGTGCCAGGTTTTGGGCCTGAATAACCAGGTGAGCTCTGTATGCATTTTTAAAGGCAAGGATCGAACCCGCTTCTCTGGTTTTGGTTGGGAGCTCATTCCACATGACACTTCCTTTGTAAATCGGAGCTCTCATTAACTTATTTGTATTAGGGTTGGGCACCCAGAGCAGAGTCGATGTCCCCCTTCTCGTTACCCTGGTTGTGCGATTTATGTATTTGTCATCACTCGCACGTTTATACATCAACGTCATTAGGTGTAGGTTCCTACGTACATCCAGAGTGTCCAGCCCTGCTCTGCTATGCATTTCAGCCACACTTAGTATCTTGCCTTGGAATACTGTTCTGAGGGCTCTGTTTTGCGTTCTTTGTAATTTGGTCTCTTGCTGCTTCGTTAGTAATCCATAGATGATATCATTGTAGTCTATAATTGGTAATATTGTTGACTTGTACAGCTGCAGCGCAGTATTCTCACTTACATATGTCCTTATTTTTCTGAATGTGTTCATTTTTAGTGCCAGTGTTTGGTTAAGTCTTGCCAGCTGTTGGGTACCAGTTAGAGTCGCATCGAGAGTTGTGCCTAGGTACTTATAGGAGTTCACTTCATGGAGCACTAAGCCACCCATCTGCAGTTGTATTGGCCGGGCCCTCACCTTCATGGCTTTGGTTCCATCGATTATGTACTCAGTTTTAGTGCCATTTAGTGTTAGTTTATTCTCATTGCACCATGTGTTCACTCCATCCAGTGCCATTCCAGCCTCGGTTGCGGCTATGGCAAGGTCCTTGTTATATATTGTTAGTGCTGCATCATCGGCAAATAATGTGAAAGATGCTTTGTTGGAAACTAGAGGTAGGTCATTTATAAATATTAGAAACAGTAGGGGTCCCAGAGTGGAGCCCTGTGGAACTCCTGTTTTTATTTCTCGAGTGGTCGAGTTGGTGTCACTTAGTTTTGTGTATTGTTTCCTATTGCTGAGGTAATTTGTGAGGAAGCTATGTGCTCTATTGCCTAGCCCAGCTCGTTCTATTTTATGCATGAGGATTTTGTGGTCGATCGTATCAAATGCCTTCTTGAAATCAAGGAAGACTGTGATAGTAAGATCACCCTTGTCTATGTTTGACAAAAGTTCATCCAGTAGAGACGCCAGTGCCCCGGTGGTGGACCTATTTTTCCTGAAGCCATTTTGCTGGTAGGTCAAATAGTTAGAGGACTCAAGGAATGTCTTAATTTGGTCATGTATTATTTGTTCTATGATCTTGCCAGGCAGTGGGAGGATCGATATTGGGCTTAGTTCACTACTGGTTTGCGGGATGTTGACTTTGGGTATGGGCGTCACTGTGGCCACTTTCAGGTCATCAGGGAAGATGCCTGTACTGATTATTAGGTTATATAAATGTGTAAATTCTGCACTCAGTGTTGTGATCGCACTTTTTATCAAAGTGGTACTGATATCCTTCATTCCTGATGATTTGTAGATAGATAGTTTGTTAGTTCTATCAAGGATTTCATCCTGGGTGGTTTCCAGAAGGTCATACTTTTCTTTATTTAGTTTGGCATGGAAGGTTTTGTGTTGCTCATCCTTCTGTTTGAATTTATTGGCTAGTTTCTCTACTATATCTATGAAATAGTTATTGATTTCCTCTGCCAGTAATTCATCTGGGATTTTAATACCAGTCTCTTCACTTGCAAGGCCACTGATTCTTGTCTCGTTTTTAGGTTCGATTTGGTTTATTTCATACCAACATTTTCTGGCATTCTGTTTATATTTGTCTATCTGGACTTGATAATACCTTGCTTTGGCTTTCCTTACTTCACTCCTAGCCTTTCTGATAATACATTTAGCTATGAAATCATCCCCTGGATCTTTTGTTTTCTCAAACTTTTGGATAAAGTAATCTCTATCCTTTTGAAGCTCTAGTAGTTCATCATTAAGGTAACCTCCCATGGTGATTCTGGTGGTGATCTCGGTTAGGGGACAGTGCCTGTCAGCTGCAATAGTGATTGTTGCGTTTAGCATATCCCAACATAGGTTGGGGTCTCTCATATCCAGAAATTCGGCACTGTTTATTTCTTTGAGTGTGCCAGCCATTTCATTAAAATTGCAGTTCCTATAAGAGCGTCCGTCCCCAGTGGGTGGTGATTCTTTTGTCATTTCTTATTTTTCCCTTTATTATAAATATTGGTTTGTGGTCGCTTATGTTATAGTTAAGGACTCCAGCCTTTGTACAATGTTTGATATTGGTAAGTGCCAGGTCTATTGTTTTGTTAGTGGTTTAGTTACCCTGGTTGGCTGCTGGATCATTTGTTGCAACTCATGTTCAGCTGCAAGTTGCTTTATTCTCACTCCCATCGTAGGCCTCTTGCCATTATATTCTTCATTGGACTGGGCCCTTTCTATCCGCAAGATTTACGGATGGATCGGATGGAGCCACAACACACATCCGAATCATAAGTATATAAACCCACTTCCGGTCCCAATCGAATAGGAATTTGTAAGGAAATATTTTGATATTCGCATAGAGAGGCCCAGTCGAATGCCCCCATTTTCTCGCCACATCACTCAGACTCAATAAATTATTAAAGGTTCACCTATGCCATGGCTATGACAATGGAGGCATTCGACTGGGCCTCTCTATGCGAATATCAAAATATTTCTTTACAAATTCCTATTCGACTGGGACAGGAAGTGCGTTACTAAGCATATGATTCGGATGTGTGTTGTGGCTCCATCCGATCCATCCGTAAATCTTGCGGATAGAAAGGGCCCAGTCCAATGCCTCCTAATGTCCTATGTCTATGAGTATGACTTTGGTTCAGGCTATTTAGTACGGAGTGAATCTTTTATCTATCAGACTCAGTGGCAATTAGCATGGTAAGAGACTTAAACTTAGTCTGACTTAAAGAGTTACACTCAGAGTATACTATACCGAATATACTAGTCTACTTGACTACTAGATTAGATGTAGATATGTTGAATGTAGATAAAGGATTCACCCCGTACATATCTTTTATAGATCTATGTTGAACGGTGTGCTAATAAAGTAATAATAAGGTCAACTCAATAGCCATATGTATTGATCGTACACACTCACTGAATCATAACTGTTGTGCAGCCAGTGACACTCAGGTCTCAGCCAGTGACTGTCGAGGCGAGGAGCCAACGCTCAAACTGGATGTGAGAGTGCTCTGAGTGGGTTGCTCCCACAGCCTGGCTCACGACTGTTCTGTTAACAGGGCTGTTAAACTAGTCTATAGAAATTGTTGGATTGCTGGGTTATCGGAATATTCACACCAACCCCCCATTCTAAGAATCCAAATATACTGGCTTCATATTTATCTTTCACAGCCCTCTACTATTGGTGTGCAAAATTGTTGATCTCATGTAGATTGATATATTTAATTATTTGAATGGAAAGAATCCAGAACAATGCATATGACTGATTGGTGAGGGTTTAATGCCGTGTCGGCAACAAAGACTAAAACATGGCGAAATGTTAGTGGCATTTATTCTGTCACTTTTGTTTCACGAAAAAAACGTTGATATGCATGCATTTAGATACATACATACATACATACATACACACATACATACATACATACATACATACATACATACATACATACATACATACATACATACATGTATACATACATACATACATGCATGCATGCATACATACATACAGTCATACATACAGTCATACAGTCATATACACATACGTACATACATACATAAATACATACATGTAGAGTAGTGCCTGTTTTCAATGAACAAATCTGCTCCGAGACCAATGTATTCACATAGTAGGTGTCCTGTCAAGAGAGGAATAGACAAATAATAATATTGAGAAAAATAACCTGCACAGAGCAGGGCTTCTCAGATCACAGTGATACCTGAAAGCAGGTTCTACTATATTATATTGGTATAATTGTCTACTATAATATGTTGGTTTCTACTATGTTATATTTGTCTATATTTATTTTGTATTTCATGAAATAGTAAGTAACTCATTTATCTTTGCGGCAGGTTGAAGGCGATGATGCGGCAGGGACGCCGAAATTTGATTTCAGCGGCTGGAACCCAGAAGCCCCGGCCGGGCTGCAGTTCCTGGGCCTGCTGCCCATCAGTGACCAAGGCTATGAGGTCAAGTACCCACAGGAGGAGCACCTGAGCAAGATCAAAGTGTCGCTGGACCACCGCCGGGGCCGACAGCGCCAGAGACAGTACCCGGCGTGCATACAGCGGAGTGCCATTGGTAAGCACCCATCTTAGACGCCTACTACAATGCACCTCAACTGGGTTATAAACAGCGGTCATGCCGGGCGCAGTGGCCGAATAGGTATACCGCAGTCCTCCCGCGTGGGAGATCGGGAAATCAATTCCCGGTCGAGTCAAACCAATGACTTTGAAAATTGATATTTATCGCTCTCTAGCTTGGCGCTCGGCATTGATACTATAATAATAAGATAGGGAAAGGACTGGTTAGCTCAGTGTTAGGATAATGTGATTGAGTGGGATATCGGGTCATGGTATCGTTTGGTTGGTTGGTTGGTTGTTGGAGTTTTACGTCCTGACAACATCTAAGATCATATCAGGACGGGTACCGACTTGTGACAGGGCGCGAAATCAGGCTGCCAGCACCATGACCTGATATCACACTCAGTCACATTATCCTGACACTGAGCTAACCAGGCCTTGCCGTATCCTATTAATACTGAGTGCCAAGCTAGGAAGTGACAAGTATCAATTTTGTAAGTCATCAGTTTGACTCTACCGGGAATTGAACTCCCGATCTCCCGCGCGGGAGGCCTGCGCTCTACCGATTAGGCCATCACGCCCGGTTTGGGGGATATCATTGTTTGTAAAGATAATCAAGGTGTTGGATCATACACTGGTTAAATAGTTTATAGCATCATAGAGATACATATAAAAATATATGAAAGTATATGAGACTGTCTCAAAAGGTGCTAAGCAATATGGGACACAACTTTGTCCATTGTAACGATCAACAATCTATCTGCTTATGCATTTGCTCAGGATAAACTGATTTGTTTTTTACATGGTGTTTCATAATACATATTGATTTGAAGCAAATGTCCTTGTGTTTTCAGTGTAACCATTTCTGTGCTTTTTTGTGTCAATCGTTACAATGGACAAAAAAAAAAAAGAGTGATCACCTTTTGAGACAGGCTCATATAGCACAAGATGCATAAGGTAGGCATCATGAAGGCCCAAAGGACCTGTTCTGGGGACGAGAGTGGAGTTGAGGTGAGGTGTAGTGGTTGAGATGTGATGGAATGTTTAAATAATTTCCTTTCGATTGTTTAGTATGGGTCTATTGGGTCATTGGGGAATAGTTCAGGATTTTGAGGATCTATATAGCTTATGGACCAGTACTTCCTTTCTGAATTTTTCTTTCTCAAATAGTATTTTCTTTCTTTATTTCTTTTACATAGATGTTCTACTCTCATGTATAAGTTTCCAATTATACTGGCCAATAAGAGTTCGATCCAAGGCTCTTGTTCAAACCATGTATAACCAGTATAGGTATGTTTATTTATGTGCATGTGAAATACCTAGGTTACCTTACTACATTTTTGTGGTTAAATCAAACTCAACCGATATCTAATGAATGTCTGTTTTTTATTTTTCTTAGATGAAAAGCGACTCAGGCAGGCTGTTAATAACAATGAGGTACTCACGGGTAAGTCATCTTTTCCTTCCTCTTTATTAAAAATAAACAATACCGCTACGATGATGGTATAATATTAATAAAGACGCCTCTATTGTCAAGGTACTGTGATAATAGAAGGATATTCTAAAATCATGATACCGTGGCAGTCTAGCTTCACGGTACCATTGATATCACGGTACCATGACAATAGTGACTCTGATATACTGCCTCTATTGTTGCAGTACCATGGAGACAGAAGGATATTCCAAAATCATGGTACTGTGACAGCAGTGCAGCATTTAGTGTTATGGCAGTCTAGCATTTTAAAAAAAAATTGTTGGTACATTAGTTGTTTAATCTGGGGAAATTTCAGTCGCAGACGACTGGTCTTCCTCATTCCACTGCTCCTTGCCCTATCCTAGATAATGCCAACCCTCTGGCTAGGAAGCGACAAGTATCAATTTTTAAGTCATTGGTTTGACTCGACCAGGATTCGAACCCACGACCTCACGATCTACCAGCATGGGAGACGGACGCTCTAACTCATTCGGCCATCCCGATGCTTTTCTGTTAGATCCGAAGTCTACAGTCAATGCCTACCCAAAATATCTAACCTTAGCCCTAATCCTAACCCTGAGTGGAATCGTGATTGTAGAATAATCTACTGTTGTCACAGTACTGTGACTATAGAATCTTTCTCTAGGGACACGGTACCGTGACAAGTCACTCTGTAATAATAATAATAATAATAATAATAATAAACAATGATGGGGATGATGATGCGAACTTGTAAGCTATTATGGTAGTTATTTAATCGGGAATATATATCAGACGTGGCAAAATTAGTAAAGTGCAGGCTTCCCGTGCGGAAAGTTGGGAGTTTGAATCCCAGTCGAGTCAAACCAATGACTTACAAAATTGATTCTTGTCGCTACCTAGCCTGGCACTCTGCATTGCTACTAATACTAGGATAGCGCAAGGACTGGTTAACACAGTATCAGGATAATGTGACTGTGTGGGATATCGGGGTCATGGTGCCGGCAGCCTGATCTCCCAGTGGGGCAGCACTATGAAGTTGTCATGATTGCGCACCGTCATAAGTCGGTACTCGTCCTGCTGTGACCTTAGATGTTGCTAAGATGTAAAACAAACAAGCCAGCACGGTGTAAAGCCACTAATCAATCAATCAATCAGCCAATATCTGCACTTTACAAATTAAAAGTCGTTGGGCCTCTTTGCCACCAGGGCCTAGTTGCGCATACAGGCAGTAGCCAATCACAGTTAGTGTTACATGTAATCTGGAGAAAACACGTGGGATGCAGACCTATTTATTAACTGGGTCAGTCATGGTGAATCGTGGTAACATTTGGTCTAAAAATGCGGTGGAATTATGTACTAATTACCATGGGAAAGCACGGATATGTTCGAAGGTGCAGGAGCATTAGGCCAACTAAAAAGGAAATTGGTGATCGTCCCAGCCTGTGCCTGAAAAATCGTCCGCCCCTGATTTGATAATTTGATTATCCTGTTAAAAAGGTGTCGGGCTATAGCAGCAATTCAACTTTCATACGTTATAGGCTCGTGTACTAGTGGCACAGAAGCCACCGCTTGTATGGATGGTGGGGCCAGACACATAGTATGACATTGTATAGCACGTAATAGGGACATCGTATAGCAAGTAATAAGGGATAATAATAGGAATTCCCTTCCATGGTTTTATACTTGCATAATTGCTTATTCATCACGTATGGACAGCGTTAAACACCGTGGCACCATGTGCATGCACTGAAATTGGTGTTTATGTAATGGCAGTTGCTATTCGTATGGCGACCATACGAATAGAGCGGTGTCTATTCGTATTGCGGTAGTCACGTGACCCATATCTTAATCAGCCGTACGAATAGTCTAGTTGCTATTGATACGGCTCGCCGTACGATGGGCAACAAGTGAACTAGCGGATACGTCAACTCGCAGTCGCATTTGCTCGGCGGACTAGCGGTCAGAAATTCTTTATTAGTTTGTAGATTAATAGATTAGAGGGCTTAAATATCCAAATTTATCATTTATCATTATAGCTGATCATTGATCATTTAACCAGACGGGATGGCTGAATGAGTTAGAACGTCCATCTCCCGTGTTTGGTAGATCGTGGGTTCGAATCCTGGTCGAGTCAAACCAATGACTTCAAAATTGATACTTGTCGCTTCATAGCCAGGCGCTCTCTGCATTATTAGAATAGGGCAAGGAGCAGTGGAATAAGGAAGACCAATCGCCCACGATTGAAATTTACCCTGCTTAAACAACTAATGTACCCCAAAAAATTGATTAGTCATTTAGTGTCAATATAGAGGGTTGCAGTTTGGGTATTTGAAACAAGTTTCACATAGTAAGTTGCTTATAGCAGGGTTCCGTCGATGCCTCAGTCTGTCCTATAGGATACATGGAATTTAACAACAGGGAATGCGGGATGATGGGTAACTCAAGAATCAAAAAGTCACAACACACACATTCTCTGTCACTATCAGCTCCCCCCGCCCCCCCCCCCCCACCTCCATGCACGTTATAGCCTATATATGCACGTTTTTCGCTGAAGAGTGGAATATCACGACAAATTGAAGTACCAATGGTGTATTGGAGTTGAAAACAATTATTTTAATTAATTATCCATTAAATGTCCACTATTTGAGATGACCGCTAGTCCGTCGAGCAGATGTGACCGATAGTTGATGTGTCTGCTCAATCAATCAATAGTTCCGTCCTCTAGTCGAGGGTTGGTTGCAATGGTTCTCCACTTGTCCCTATGGTGTGCTGTTCTGATAGACTGTGAATAATTCAAGCCTGTCCACTGTGAAATATTTGTAAACCATGATGTTCTTGGTCTCCCTCTCCCTCTGCTGCCATTCACCTTCCCTTCCAACAATGTACGGTATATGTCCGCTAGTCCACTTTTATTTGTACGATGATATCCCCGTACCCCCCTCCCTTCCCCTCTCCCCCTCCCGTCCCCCCTCTCCCTCTACCGCCCCCATCTACCGTCCCCCTCTCCCTCCTCCTCCCCCCCTCTCTGCCCTCCCATTTGACCTAATCTGTGCCGTCGCCGTACAAATAGAATATCAACTATTCATACGAATAGCCACTCCGTTATGTAACCCTGATTTGTGTGGTCAAAAGAACGATCAGCAATTTCTTTTGTTTTACTTGGCCTTATACTGTATTTTATCCTGTACACGTGACCTTGACCTTTCAGTGAGGTCACTGCTAAGCAGCGGGGTCGACCCATGCTGTGTGGACGACAAGCAGCGTTCAGCGCTCCACTTTGCAGCGTCCAAGGGCAACCCAGAGATGGGTGAGTCAGGGATGTTTCGTGAATAAAATAAGATTACAGGCAATTTAATATTATACACTATATATATATGGGTCGAAACTGTACCACATATTTGGTTTCCACATTACAATTTTTTGTTTTTTGGTCCATTAGTTGTTTAAGCAGGGGAAATTTCAGTCATAGACGACTGGTCTTCCTCATTCCATTGCTGGTCGATAGAAAGCCCGAGCCTACACTTTTACCGACCCAAGGGATTTTTAACCGCCCACACCACATAGGCATGGTATGAGAGCAACTGGCCTTTGATGATGCTGTAAGTTATACACAGCGGTGGAAATCCAAATTGGCAGAGCTGGGGGCACATTGTTCATGATTTTGGCCTTTTTTGGGAGGGGGGGGGGGGGAACTAGTAAGTCAAATAGACCGAGGTTGGGCTCCTAGGTGACCTGTTTTCTCTCCACTCCGCCTCACTCCCTCTCCCTGATGTCTCTGAACACTCCCACTGGAAGCCGACTCCCTGCCGCATTGGACCACCTTTGGTGGTGCCCATACAGTGCTGCAGATTTGCAGCCTTCAGTGCGCCGACGCGACTGAAAACTCCCCGCAACAAACAAATAAATGTTTGCTCAACCCAACTTATTGTATTCAATTGAATTCATTACTTTATTTTAGACTCAGAATTATGACAGTTACATAAAGTATTCTCACTACTTGCGTAATAATTAAATAATAAGGGTAATTGGCCCATATGTCTAGATGGCGGGGGGGGTGAGAATATTTTTTTTACTGAGGCTGTATTTATTCTGAAATTTCTCATCCCTATTGTGCAAGCCCTAATTGTTTTCTGCAGCATTTATTATTATGAAGTATAATGTATGTGAGAATAAGGCTTCGTTCTGTGAAGCCAGTTTTGGGAGATTTGCATTTCTCCTGCAGACAGTCGAGGTGGGACAAGGTTATCCTCTGTCGCTCCTGTAATGGTCATACATTCTTGACGCATAGTTATATATTTGGCTAGGGACCATCCACCTCAGTTGTGAGCACTGCTGGTGTATCAGTGCATCACATTTTGGTGAGATATCCTCACATATAACCAGTTAGAGATGATGTATTTGTAAATGAGGATGTGATGGAGTCGTTCCGATTCCATCGCTAACCCATTATTAAATCTTTTTAGGAAAACAGTTTTTTTTTACAAAAAAAATAATTTTCCATTTTTAACTTGAAAAGTATTTTACTGGTGATTTTCCTTTTATCATACATCACTTGTGATTTTACCATAGCTGTATGCTCTTTCGCCATATATTTGTGCTCTGTTTTACCTGTTTGAATGTAATTTATTTAGTCAGATATTTTTAACCACTGTATAACCCCCAATAGCCGATGTTTACTTGTTTTGGTGGGGGGTGGGGGGTCGTTAATAAGATGCCCCTGTTTAACTTGTGGCCTCTGTTTTAGTGGGTGTTCTGCTGGAACACGGAGCCAACCCGAACCAGAAGGACACGATTGGCAACACCCCTCTACACTTGGGTTTGTAGCAACTTTCCTTTGTTAAAAAGCCTATTTCTCCTCAACTATTGCCTTCTAACTTCTTATTAGTGTCTCGTGTGTGGAAGGTCAGGAGTTTGGTTCCTGGTCGAGTCAAACCAAGGACTTATCAAATTGATACTTGTCACTTATCAAATTGATACTTGTCACTTCAGGTGCTCGGCAGTAATAGGATAGGGCAAGGACTGGTTAGGTCAGTGTCAGGATAATGTGACTGAGTGGGATATCGGGTCATGGTTACGATGGCCTGATTTCTCAGTGGGGGCAGCACTATAAAGTCGCCATGAGTGCACACTGTCACAAGTGCAGCAGCTCATTTTGAAAGTACTGGGTAGGTAGCAACTAAGAACTAACTAGAACTAAGTAGTAACTCTCGACGTATCTAGATCTAAATCTAGATTTAGCTCACTCTATAATTACCTAAATGTAGAAAATATCAATGTTGTCAACACAAACTTACCACCTCATGCTGTAGACCCCCCCACCCCCCAAGCAAGCAGGAGAATGGGTACGCTTGCTTATGTCACATCTTTATTGCTCTCCGCTCACTGCGACGTCCACGACCAAGTGACCCGCCCCTGCCCTGACAGGTCCACGTCAACTTGCTCGGGGGGAGGGGGGGGGGGGGTGTTCACGGCAGCCCACACAGTAGATGGCAACCCTGTCTCAGCGCTGCCCAGCGGCTACTGTACCACCACCCAACGCAGTAAAATGCAATGGTAACGGAGCATTCCTTGCTGCCACCTTATGGTAGTGGAGCTCATGTCTGGAGTACTACACTTACAATGATTATTGGACCCTTCACCTAGTCTTTATTCTTCTTATGAATCGTCACAAATAATGTGAACATGAAGAATGAAATAAGAACAATTGACAATCAAAGCAGTGATCTCCCCAGTATTCAGGAAAGGGATGGCAGGAATTGTTAGAGCTAGGAAAGGGATGGTGGGAATCGGTATGGCTGGTAGGAAAAGGATGGTGGGAATCGGTAGAGCTGGTAGGAAAAGGATGGTGGGAATCGTTAGAGCTGGTAGGAAAAGGATGGTGGGAATCGGTACAGCTGGTAGGAAAAAGGAGGGTGGGAATTGGTAGAGCTGGTAGGAAAGGGATGGTGGGAATCGGTAGAGCTGGTAGGAAAAGGATGGTGGGAATCGGTCAAGCTGGTAGGAAAGGGATGGTGGGAATCGGTAGAGCTGGTAGGAAAGGGATGGTGGGAATTGGTAGAGCTGGTAGGAAAAGGGACTAGGTGGGCAATGCGGCTAACAGATGGCGTGGCTATAAATAAGTCAACTAATGGCGGGCAACCTCCGTTTACGATTCGCGCACTAAAACTCGGACCCGACCCGACCGTTTAAAACTGAAACGGGCCGATTCGTTTTCGAATCGCGAATCGCAATCGTAAACGGCCGCTTTTAGCACTAAAACTGAGTTTTATGCGCGAATCGCAATCGCTAGGTGTGCGCGGGGGGGCGCACACCTAGCGATTTTTGTGCGCGAAACGGGCAGTTTTACATCGTAAACGGTAGGTGGGTGCGCACAGACGGGAGGTGTGTGCCAGCCATTACGCTGCCAACAGATGGTGGGCCTGCCATCCCTTATGATACATGTAGCGAGATCCCTGCAAAGTAACTTGCACTCTAGGTCTGAATCGAGACTTTTCTAGATCTATGTGGTGTTCTCTGTGGCGGAGTGGTTAGAGTGTCTGACTTTTTTCTAGGTCGGACTCCTGATCTGAAGGTCAGTGGTTCGATTCCCTGTGCCCCCACCTCTGCCAATTTGGATTTCCACCGCTGTGTATAACTTACAGCGTCATCAAAGGCCAGTTGCTCTCATACCATGTCTATGTGGTGTGGGAGGTTAAAAATCCCTTGGGTCGTTAAAAGTGTAGGCTCGGGCTTTCTATCGACAAACTGTCTAATGGTGAAAACAAGCCTATTCAGGCTTATCCATGATAGGCAGTATAAATCTTCAACAACAAAGATCTAAAATAAAGTGTTGAATGTGTTAAGAGAAGTGGATATATTAAGCTGGCACCGTATTCTAAAATACACCTTTATGTTTGGCAGTGTTGGAAATAAGGCTTGTCCGCTTGTTCGAGCCAAGTGAGAGCCGGTACAGACAAGCAGAATATGGCTTGAGCTTTTCCGTTGGACAAGTGAAAACAAATTAGAAGTACACAATTTTGGTGGGGAGTGTACACAATTCTTTTTCACTGGAGTACCCAAATAGGAAATTGTGTGTAGACAGGTCTGCATAACTCATAAGGCCTTATTTAAATATAAATAATGGAATCACCCCATAATAAAGCTAAGTACTGCGTAAAAAGTGAAAAGTCAGGCGGACAAGTACAAATCACACTGGACTTGTCCCATTGACCAGTGAAAAGCTTTGCTTATTTCTATCACTGTTTGGTATTTCTTCCCCACCCCTGTAGTTTTTCAAAATATGGCAGAAACTCAAAACCATCTAACTATACAATTAACAATTTTGTTTAATTCTTGTGACTACCTAGCCTAGCATTCGGATCGGGCAATGAGCAATGGGTTGAGCAAGACCAATTGTCTGCGATTGAAATTTTCCTGCTTAATAAATAAATGTAAATTAAAAAAAAAAAAGGAATTAATTTTAACATTTGTATGACCTTTTTCCTTGTAGCGGCCTGCACCACCCACATCCGGGTCATTACACTCTTGTTAAGAGCAGGTGAGTTATTTATTTATTTATGTATTTATTTATTTATTTATTCAAGCATTTATTATTCGTTCATTGGTTCACTATAAAACACATTGTAAGCATCGGTGCAATGTTTGTGAAACAGTTCCGGAATGATGCAGGAATGAAAGATCTCCGCAATTTCGAGGATTTCCGTGATTCTTTTAATATTTACCGATTAAGGTTAAACAAAATGACCTTAGATGTGGCTAGAACATAGAACCCAAACAAGAACTAGTTAGATATGATATCTCACTGTCCTGACACTGGGCTAACTAATGCTTGTGTTTCCCTATAACTCCCGACTGGTGTGCTCAGTGTCAGGATAATGTGACTGAGTGGGATACCAGGTCATGGTCCCGGCGGCCTGGTTTCCCAGTGAGACAGCACTATAAAGTCGCCAGGATGCGCACTGTCACAAGTCGGTACCCGTCCTGATATGACCTTAGATGTTGCTAGGACGTAAAACAACAACAAACAAACAACAAACAAACCCTATAACTCCCAAGCAATAATATAGCCAAAACAAGGATAGTTGAAACCTGACTTCTGGTATTTTTCCGCGATTCCCTGACAGTAGGTATCCCAATACAGGTCGCCCTAGGCCCTGGAATCGGGCCAGGGCATCAACAGAAAGGGTGTATTCAAACTTCTCCAATATGCACAATTGTTGTTATATTATCACCAATAAATTAATTCATTCAAGAATAGATTAGAAAAGGCATGGGCTGATGATCCAGGGAAATTTGACCCCTTATTCACCACATGCTACTAATTACTCCTTGTGTTGCTTATTTACTTGCACTCAAGCAAAAATGAGAGACAAATAAGTGTTCACTCTTCCTGTCTACCATTCGCTATATCGCTATATATTAAATAAAGAAATAGACCAATTTGAAGCTTAAAATGTGTTCTTTCATTCTGCGCTAATCTAATTGGTGTATATGAATGTAATGTACGTGCTACTGAGCATTTAAAAAGTTAGTTTGTTGCAGTGAATCGTGAATCGCGCTACCATGTTTCGAGTGCCTTTCTCAGGGTTGAAAATCACCTCTGCAGTTTTCAGGTGGCGGTCTCTGGTGGTTATAGGCATGAACTATCTGATACCAGGACATGATAGTAGACATTCTAAGCTTTAATTTCGTATAAAACTTGATGGGGGTTTTACTGAATATCCTGGTCAATATTTTGATTCAAAATTACCAAAAGTTTAAATTATCACCAATAAATGTCTTTTAAAAATATCCAAATAATTTTTATACCACTGTCAAGATCATTTTGAGAACGTTAAAGTGATATAATTTTCAAATTCGTGGCGATCTCCATCAAAGTGCGCAGATACTCCTGGTCAGGCTACAAATTGCGGCACATGTTGTCAGTGCCACTTCTCAAACACTGAGCAGCGACGGTGCTAATCATATGGGGCGGGGGGGGGGGAGGGGAAATCCGCGTTTTCGCGGAAATTTCGCGGTTAGTGTCATAATCTCGGCTTGATTTCCTTGGTTTTCGTTTGGGGGACCACTTTCATCCCTGAAATGCTGTGGGAGAGAGTGATAATGTTTGTCTGCTTGGTTGTTAATCTATATAAATAAAAGCGAATGTGTGTGTGTTGGTTTGTTTGTTTGTCTGTGTTCGCAACAAATTCTGACAAAAGAGTCTTAAATGGTGGTAAATATGACATTGGTTGGGACTATGATGTCGGTGATGACCAATACGTTGGCAACATCTTTGTCAGTGGTGTCCACCCTTAGTTATATGGGTCGATATAAATATAAGCGAATGTGTGTGTTTTGTTTGTTTGTCTGTGTGTTCGCAACAAATTCTGACAAAAGTGTCTTAAATGGCGGTGAATATGACACTGGTTGGGACTATGATTTGGACTATGATGTTAGCGATGCCCACAATGTTGGCAACATCCATGTACTGTCCACCATGACCCTTAATTATATGGGCCGTGTGTCCACCATGACCCTTCGTTATATTGGCCGAAGACTCAAGTAGCCCTCTACAGGAGCAAGCTTTGAAGTGGTCTTTTAAACTTATGTTATATAAGATGGGATTGCAGGTTGTTTAGCCGTTTTGCGAGATATTGATTGATAAAAGATATTCTATGTAAAGCAGATAAAAAAGGTTTTGTTAGATTCTATGGGCATCTTTGTAATAATGTATACCTACTTAGGTTCACTTAGGTCTTTCCTGGGCAAAAGTTGACCTGTGTTTGTAGATCGTTGTCTGGTTAATCCTGAGTGATATTATTGTTACACCGGTCTGTGTGACATGAGAAGTGCCGACACACTTCATAATTATATACAGTATTGTAATGACCCATGGCCTTCCTCCTCACAATGCCATGCACACATGGAAGAAAGCCAAGATTTGATATAAGTAAGCTTCAACTTGGTTTATTAAACCTCTCTGCTCTCCGCGGCATCCACAGTCAACTGACCCCCCCCCCCCTCTAACTCGCCAGGTCCCACGTCGCCTCTATAGGTGGGTGGGGGGGGGGGGTGAGCTAGCCACACGCAGTAGAGGGTAGCCCCATCGGGGGTCTGCCCGGTGGCTAGCCTGCCACCACCTAGCGCAGTTCAGTGTAACTGTGTAGGTGCGCGGTGTAGTCTCTGCCGCCCCCACGTGGTAGTAGGGCTCATGTACAGACTACTACACTATCTTGATCCCGCCCATACCTGTTAATCCTTCATTCAAGCTTAATATGCTGGGCCTCCAGAACATAACCTTAGTCATGTAGTAGTCTGCACTGACCTCAGGCAAGGAGCCACACAGACAGGTAGGCGTGGATAGGGTGATTACATCAAGGAGTCTAGGTAGTGTAATTGTCAGCACGCTAGCCCCATAATGGCATGAAGTATGGATTTGAATCCTGCTCTAGGTGCAATGTTTCCCATTTGTATCACCCCCCCCCCAATGATGATGGTGCCATGACCAGGATCCTGAATAAGCTATGTGATGTATGGTTGGTAGACCTACCCTGTGATGTAAGTGGCATAGCCTGTGTGTGTGTGTAATTGTAAGAATTAAATAACATATGGACATAAACCATTTAAAAGACTTATGATTCTGGGGGATGAGCATAGTAGTCTGCATTGACCTCTCAGGCAAGAAGCCACATAGACAGGAAGGTGTGGATAGGGTGATCGCACCAGGGAGCCTAGGTAGTGTAATGGATAGCACGCCAACCCTGGAATGGCAAGAAGTGTGGGTTCGAAACTACTGTAATAGTTTGCATTGACCTCTCTGGCAAGGAACTGTATAAACAGGTAGGCGTGGGTAGAGTGGTGATATCAGGGAGCCTAGGTGGTCTAATGGTTAGTACACTGGCCCGGAATGCAAGAGGTGTGGGTTCGATTCCCGCTCTAGGCGCAATATTTCCCATTTTCATCACCCCCCCCCCCCATAACACTACGTTCGGTGCAATATTTTCAAAACTGCCTTATGCGCAATATTTTCAAAACCGCTTTTGGCGCAATATTTTCTAAACCGCTTTTGGCGCAATATTTTCTAAACTGCTTTTGGTGCAATATTTTCTAAGCTGCTTTCGGCACAATATTATCAAAACCACTTTCAGCCCAATATTTTCCATTTGTGTTACTCCCACGACACTTGAAGTCCCACGCGTGTTGTTGTCAGATAGGATCCCTTGCTGCTTATCGGAAAGAGTAGCCTATGTAGTGGCAGCGGTTTCCCCCAAAGAAATATTTCCGAATGACCATATGTTTGACGTCCAATAGCCGATGATGAAAATCAATGTGCTCTAGAGGCGTCGGTAAATAAAACAAGCTTCATTTCTCTTTGTTGTCAGGTACGGATGTGCACTCGTTGGACCATTCAGGCCGCACCCCACTGCACCTCGCGCGTTCCCGGCTGGCCAGGCTTCAGGAGTCTTCGCACTACACCTCCGAACAGCTGAAAGTGGAGGTGGCACAGGTAAGGACGTCTAATCCAACACCGCCTTCAGCCAACTTACAAACAGAACATTCTTAAAAAGTCTTAATTTGATTAGTCAATTTTCAAGGCCTTACAAAGTCTTAAATATGGTCACTTTTCTGTGAAAGGTCTTAAAAAGGTCTTAGATTGGATTTGGCCACTTTAATATTTTTGCACAGTGTTTTTCCAGCTATCTTAGGGGGAGAACTCCAGAGATGGAGGGGGAATGGGGCCAGGGACTCAATTCAAAAAGGAAATCAATTCCCATTCTTATTCCTGTTATTGCAGTGCTAGGTTGTTGTTTTTTTTTAGATTTAAATCCTAGCTACATCTAAGGTCATATCAGGACGGGTACCGACTTGTGACAGTGCGCACTAATGGCGACTTCGTAACAATCTTTGTTCTTGACACGTGCTGGTTTGTTCCCATAAATAAAGATAATTGATTTTTATCCTTTTCAATATTTCCAAAATTAGTATCCCATTTTATTGGAAATTGTGATATGGTTATCAGGTTTTTTTGTTTTAAACAACAGGCAATTTAAATTGATCAGCTAATGTGTGTGTGTTATTGGGGGTTGCATAAATCAAATATGTAGACTAAATTTCCCTAAATCCTGATAAAAAATATATGCCGCGAATACAAGCGTGAAAATCTGGCTTACTTTCCTTAATTTGAATTCCCTCATCTAGTATTTATCTATTAATCCTATCGATTAGAATAATAACCATGGTTTGCATGCATCACCGACAGTTGTCAAAGTTCTTTAATTTAGATTTTGGTTCAAATGTTCTTGAAATTAGTTGTATGTTCTTGGTTGTTCTTGAATGTTCTTGAATCTGATGAAGAACTCTTTGTATGAACCCTGATTATAATGTGTCACATGATATTTGAGGTGAATTAGATTTTGTCAAATTCTTGTCAGTTACTTTTGTGGAATGGTTTTCTTTTCAACATTAGCACAACTAACAAAAAAAATTGGTGATCGTCCTTTTGAAATAAAATTCAGGGTCTGTTGGGCAGTTTATATTTTTGACGGAGATGAGCCGAATGAGTTGAGCGTTCGCCTCCCATTCTGGTAGGTTGTGTGATTCAAACTCCTAGGTTTGAACCCTAGCCAAGTCAAACAATGACTTAAAAATTGATGTGAAAGTTGAATTGCTGCTAGCCCAACGTATTTTTAACAGTTTTTATAAATAATAAGAAAATAATTAGGGGCGGACGATTTTTCAGACACGGGCAGGGACGATGACAAATTCTCTAATTTTTTATTTGGCCTTATATTCAGATTGTTAAAAATGTTGGTTTCAAAATATTGCATGTCTCCTTGAAAATATTCTTGAATTGGGTGGTTAACTTTTTGTATGAACCCAGATAATAACATCAACTAACTGCTTCTCTGTAGGTGATTGACATGATGAAGATATACTTGTCGCTCTCCGGACAAAAAGCAGAAGCCGGTGAGTTAGACGGCATCACGCACCGCCTCACCAACACAAGCACGCGACAAGAAGTGGACGAGATCAGCCATCTCCTGCACAACTTCACCAATCTGAGACTGGAGCGGGCTGAAAAGCAGCCTGAATGACTAGATGCTGGTGGTGGTGACGCGATAGCAGTGGGCGATGTGTCAACTCCGCAGACCCTCCTGACGAATGTCCTGGAGGCGGTGAGCAAAGCTGGCATGACATCACTAATCAAGCCGAAGCCACACCACCCCAGCCAGGTGGCGTTAGCAGAGAACTCAGATGCGGTACAGCGGAGACTGTCATGCAATAGCATATCCTCTCAGCGTCGTTTATCAAATGCTAGTGTGAGCTCACTGCAGGCTAACCAGCGGAGGCCGTCTAACCTGAGTCTGGCCAGTGACTGCGGGATGACAAGCGGTGCTGGCGATGCTTTCTCAATGGTGAGCCATTCGGGCGGCGCCACACCGACAAGTCCCTTCAGCCCAGTGTTTGTTGTTCCGGGAGGTGGAAGAGGCGGCGGTGATGGTGATGTTATTGACCAATTGTGTCGTCAGGCAAGCCGCCAACTCCAAACTGCAGACATATGTGATCTCATTGTCGGAGTGTGCAATAAGATGCAAGCGATGATCATGGATGAAAGCATTGACTCAATATGTGATAAACTTGAGAGCACCTCCATCTCTCCGAGTCTTTGTGTGCTGTCGCATCAGGTCTCTGAGGTGTGCGTCGCGGTCAAACTCCTCTCGCTCGAAGAACTCGAAGACTTGGTGCATCGCTTATCCGAAGAGATGTCAAAAGCACACATCAATCAACCACAAGGCGATCCAGACACTATCGACCACCTCCTGAGCTCGCTGACTCTGCACACTCCAGATAGCAGTGTTGATAACATTGAGGTCAGCGAATGTACACAGCGCATGATGGGACTTGAGCTGTACAACAGAGGCGCACCTCAAGAGCCGGCCGAGTATGAAAGCGTCTGTCGGATGCTGCAGTACTTACTGACCTCTGAGCAGCCGGAGTCACGCATCATCCTCCACCATCTCCAGCAACTGCATCTTCTCTGACATCCTCCAAGTGCTGGATTGAGGTCTTCTACAAACTGTCGGGCATTGAGCAGAACCCACACAACTGCAATAGTTGTTTGTTGGACTTGTGATAGTTCGCACTCATGGCGACTTTTATAGTGCTTGCTGCCCCACTGGGAAATCAGGCCCACTCAGTCGCATTATTCGAAACACTGAACGAAACAGTCCTTGCCCTATCCTATTAATGCCGAGCGCCAGGCTAGAAAGCGACAAGTAGTATTTCATAAGTCATTGGCTTGACTCGACCGGGACTCCAAACTCCCGGTTTCTCAAACGTGAGGCCTGCGCTCTACCAATTCAGCCACCGCGCCCGCTCCAACTGCAGCAAGGTGCTACAGCTGTATAATTACCATCTATTATATTGGTGCACTTCATAAAAGTCCTATCAACCCACCCCCACTACCCTCACTCCCACCCCACCCTCACCATGCTCACCACCATTCACCCTCCCACTCCGAAACACCACATCAACTCCTTCGCCCATTCACAGCGCCACCGATCACATCACTACACTGCCACACATTTCCCCCACCCTCCTGTAGATAGATAATGTCATCATGTAGTCATTTTTATGTTGCCATTGCTACAGAATTATTATTATTATTATCATTATTAATTTACATGTGACATTTTTCCAAGATCTCTTCAGCTATTTAAAAATGTTTAATCAATATTCTTTGGTAAATGATCATTTTTATTCAGTGAATAATGGAATTTATTGTTCCATTCATGAATTAACTGGTAGGGGGGCGGAATTTCAATCACAAACAATTGGATCTTCCTCATTCCACTGCTTGCGCTATACTCGTAATGCCGAGCGCCAGGCTAGGTAACGGCAAGTATCAATCTTTAAGGCATTGGTTTGACTCGGCTGCAGTTTGAATCTCACGTTCTGCCAAACAGGAAGCGGGTGCTCAACTCATGCAGGCGCTACAGTGGTTATTGGTAATTATGCAGTAATATTTCTTGTTGGCTGGACGTGTCACCTGCATAGTGTGAAAGTGGCATTTCCTGCTATTAATGCAGGCTGTGTACTGCAAGGATGCTTTAATGCAGGTGGCCTCCTCAACAGCCTACATTAAAGTGAATATTCCAATGTCTGAGGTTCTGCTTTTTCTTTCTTTCTTTCATTTTTCTTTTTTTCTTTTTTCTTTTGTTATTTACAATTCTATTGTATTGCTGGGTTAATCAGTATAATCTACTTTACTTTCGTTTGGAGTAACATTTGATTACAATCGCTAACTCTGTAGCTATTTGAAGTGTAGTCATGCAAAGTAATTTTGGTGTGCACACCAAAATGCTTGATGATTTTGGTTTGTGTGATTTGCAGTGATGACAGGTGCTATTAAATTGACATAATACTCCTTTTATGCAGAAATACATGTTCAATAAGTGCACCAGTATCTAATTAAGTTGGACATGGATCAACTTGGGGTGACTGTTTTGGTTCTGATAATCTTTCACTTTCAATTTCATTGGATCATGGGGCTTTAACTTAAAGTCCTGCTCAGATAACTACTTCCCCTAAAGCCGCATAGTCCGATCAAGGCATACAACTTTCGAGGCCAAAACATTATATATATTTTTATTTTTGGTGTATTAGTTGATTAAGCAGGGGAAATTTCAATCGCGGACAATTGGTCTTCCTCATTCCACTGTTCCTAGCCCTATCCTAATAATGCAGAGCATCTGGCTAGGAAGTGACAAGTATCAATTTTTTACTTGAAATATCTTCTAAGTTAAAGCTGCATAGTCCGATGAAGCATCACATTTTATAAACCAAAACAATTATCTAAAATTGATTCCACATATCTAACTTAGATAATGATGTGTTTCTTACACATTTGTTGCCACATACAAGGGAATACCGAGTCAATTTAATAAAACCTGTATGGCTGAAGCCTATGGTGTCAAGAGTTTTGACAAGCTTGCCGGAACTAATTTGACATTTTTGCACTTAAAATATCTCAGAAGATAACCATTTTAGATCAAAGTTACTTCAAACTAAAGTAAGGTATGTTATAACAATCAAATTCAAATAGTTATCTCAGAAAAATGGTAGAAACTCAAAACCATCGGACTGCAACTTTAACCATTTATATTAAAAGATACTTCGATGAAGTAAGCTAGATTATAATTACACCAATATCTAAGTTAGATATTCAGAATCAAATCTAGATAATTGTTTTGGTTTTGAAAATTTGATGTTTTCATCGGACTATGCAGTGCTTTAATTCTGCTAGTCATTGTAATCTAGCTTCTGTACTCATCAAGTCTGGAATAAGCAGCTGGAAATTGGTGGATGCGACTGGCGAAGTGTCTCTTCATTTTGTGACTTCATGCATTGCATAGCTCACTTTTGTGCTTAGCTGGATTCATTTCAGTATTAAATATATAGATACAGCCTACAGGACTCTCTATGTGGGCGAATCTACCTAACAGTCAGTCACTTATGAGTGAGTCGCTTGTACTGTCGGCTATTTTTTCAATGCGCGTCAAATATGTGGTTTCACCGGTATTTGACCCTAGCTCCCAAGTCCTTCGAGAGCCCTGTAGGTAGATATGTGTCGTTTATGTTTCGTCTAGGTTGAAATGTGGTCAGAAGTAGTTAAAGTATTTGCCCATTAGAAAAGAAGTCTCCAGAAAATTGTGATCTAGAACTGTTTGTACGATTATAATTATTATTATTGTAGATATTGGCGAATGTGACTTTAACAATGTATTAAATACACACACATATATTTTTTGTTTGTGGTTTTACTTTCTAGCAAAATCTGTGGTCATATCAGGATGGTATATATATATATGTATAATATATATAATATATGTATGTAATACAGTGATAGAAATAAGCAAAGATTTTCACTTGTCCACCGGACAAGTCTGGTGTGATTTTCACTTGTCCGTCTGATTTTTCACTTTTCCCGGACAAGCAGACAAGCTCTTATTTTGAACGCTGTGTTATATATATGTTATATATACAGTGATAGAAATAACCCAAATTTGTACTTGTCTGCTGGGAAAGTCTGGTGTGATTTTCACTTGTCCTTCTGAATTTCCACTTGTCCCGGACAAGCAGACAAGCTCTTATTTCAAACGCTGTAATATATATGTATATAATATATATTTATATGATATATATGTATATAATATGGATAATATATATGTATATTATGTATATAATATATACTGTGAATGGCCAATTTACTTACCATGAAAACGTACCAAACCTTGTTGATGGTGTTGATTTAGTCACCAGTTCGCTCCATTCCATAAAACCATGGGTTTATAGCTGTGTATTATTAGTTAGAGCTAGAAAACTGACCCACATACTCCTGGCGCCATTTAGCGGATGAATTTCACACTAAGGGGGAAGCACTCTCTCTCGCTCTCTGTGCTCATGTTGGGTATATAGAACTTCAGGTAATGGCGCTGAAAACACTGTTCAGAGGAATAAATATATTTACCACACAAAAAACCAACTCCAACAATTAAATGGGGTTAATCCTCATTAATTTTTTTAAATTTATTATGATTTTATTTTCATTAAAAACCGTTAGGATATAATGGAAGTTTCTCCCTACCTACACGCCATCTGATGGCAGTGGGAAGAACTAATGTATTCGGCAGCAACTGAGTGTGCAGCATGCTCTGTGGGGAAAAGCTCTTACAGAGGATTTCCTCTACCAACACGACCTCTGACGGCAGTGCGAGAACTAATGTAGGTAGAAGCTGATCGTGCAGGATGCTCTGTGAAAAAGGTCTTGTAGAGAATTTCCACCACAAATCTGTCCTTGGGCTGACGTGAAAGAACTAACGCAGTAGTTGAATGTGCAGGATGCTTTGTGAAAAAGGTCTTACTCTGATGTCAGAATACATTAGTTTTCTTTTGAAGCTGGGGATGGTTTTTTTTTGGGGGGGGGGGGGGGGGGGAACAGAAGTATTATTATTGGTGAGTGACAGTATTTAAATGTTTAATGTGAGAGTTATGGTGCAGTCACACTACGACACTTCTCACCGGCGCACCGCCAGCGCGCAAACTAACTTCTACGCGTCGAGACACGTCCAACTTTTCGGCGGTTTTGGGAGAAAACTCGACGCAGCACAGCGTGTTAGTAGCGTGTTATTAGTGCGCGGCCAACGGGTTTCGACGCGTGTGTCTGTATGTGTGTGTGTCTGTGTGCGTGTCTCTGTGTGTCTGTGTATGACACAGACACACACACACAGAAACAGAAAAACACACAGACACACATGCACACACACACAGACACAGAAACACACACAGACACAGAAACAGACACATGCACACAAACACACAGACACAGATACACACACACAGACACAGAAATAGACACACATACACAGACACACGCACAGAGACACAAACACACAGACACACATACACAGACACACACAAAGACACAGAGAAACAGAAACAGACACACAGTTTTGCGAAAAAATGCCAACGTTCATCGACGTTCAACCAGCGTTCTTGTAACACGCTTGTGACGCGTATTGACGTTCTCCTAACGTCCTCAGAACATGCGTATCCAGACGTTTACGCGCGTTGTTGGTCGTCGCGGTTTTTTGACATGCTTAAAACATTGAGCGACCAATTACGTGCACCGACGTTCACCGCCGTCCGTCGACCTCCATGAACGTGTACCGACGTTCGCATAACGTCCCCCGAACGTTTCCCCAAGTTTCGCCAAAATTTGACACACGTCGACGCGCGTTGGAGAGAAACGTCGTAGTGTGGTGGGGTCGTTTTGCACATGGGCCTTGTATTTTTAGGAGAGGTCAGGCTTTCTGAGCATCAACAAATGAACTTAGGTTCGCAAACAAATAATTGAAAAAAAAAATTGTATTTTTAGGCTCCACTCGCGGTGTTCTATTTGAAACCCCGACGACTCGGATCACCCGAGCATCATAATCGAATACGGCTCCAGTATCATAACACCGGAGGGCGTAATCGATTAATCAACAGGGTCACCCGAGCCACTTTTGGGCGCATGCACACATCCTACAGACTCGCGTCGAATAATCAAATACGCTTCTCCATGCTGGAGGTGGAAAAAATGGTGGCTTAATCCAAAACTTTGTTTGTTTGTTTAATAACCGATATAACTACAGCAAAATAGGATTTAAAGTATTTTAGGATTGCATAGTTTAGTTATATTTCCTTTTATTTAGGGTTATTACCAATAAAAACCATGTAGGACTGGTACTGTGCCACCCCCAGCCAGGACGTGGGTTACTGGGGTCGGGCCTTTTTGCACACGGCACGTGTTTTTGTCAACTCCACTTGCGGTGTTCGATTTGAAATTCTAGCAATTCGGGTGACCCGAGTCGCCCGGGCCGTGTTAATCGAATACGGCCGGACTGACGTGCGTCATGAGGTCTCGCCACCATGTTTGTTTTGTCTGGAAGAGCAAACCCTGCCTGTGTCGTGTCATGGGTTGTATCTGCCGTCTGTGTATAAAGAAGCTGCAAGCAAAACTTTGGTGCTTAAACAAAGATATAAATAAATAGCATACATGTGTACTGCGCCATTGTTGTTATTTACTGTTGGTTATCTTAGTGATTGTGACAATTACATAATCCATATTTTTTGGTTGGTTCTTGTTTTATTTAACGACGCGTTGAGAGCACATTGATTGTTATCATCGGTTATTGGACGTTAACCCGACTTATGACAGTGCGTACTCATGGTGACTTTATAGTGCTGCCCCACTGGGAGACCAGGCTGCCAGGATCATGACCCGATATCCCACTCAGTCACATTATCCTGACACTGAGCCAACCAGTCCTTGCCCTATCCTAATAATGCTGAGCACCTGGCTAGGAACTGAAGGAAGCGATAAGTATACATTTTTAAGTCATTGGTTTGATTCGACCAGGTTTTGAATCAGTGGGTCCGAATCCCATGATCTACCAAAACGGGAGGCGGACGCTCAACTCATTCAGCCATCCCGTCTGGTCATAATCCATATTTAGTGCTACTTAAAGTCCCAGTCACACTAGGGCTTGCGACAAAAAAAATACACTGGTCGCCAACATATTAAAATGGTCTGCGACCATTTTGGTCACAAGGTTTTTGAGTCAGCAGCTGCAACCTTACGACCAAAATAGTCACCCCAAGGTCGGCGACCACTGAGGACCATCTTGTGACCACCCATTTTCTGTGGTCGCAAGCATAGTGTGACTGGGTTATTAGAGTGCAGTCTACTCCTAGCCTGCGGTCTATATCAACAAACACCCACATCAGTATCTTTCACAAATTGAAGGTTATGGTTAAAGTGCAGGTAGACTGGACATTAAAGTGTAAAGCGTAAAGTGGTACCTTATATTTGAACCCAAATTTTGAATAATGATGTAAGAAAGATGTTTGAAACAGATATTAGTTTTGTGTATATATTTAACCATACCTTTCCACCTTTAGGCTATTTATGGTTTCGAATTATCTTCTACGACAGTTGAGGCATAATTTGCTTATTATCGGTCTCTCTGAGTCTTGAGAAAAAAAAAATTTCAGGTTTTATTCACATGAGTGTGGAGACTGGTTTACGTTAGTCTCTTACTACATCTGACAAGTTTCCAGTGTTCTTCTATTTCCACATTTGGATATTTACTTTAATTTCCTCTACAAGAGTTTGTTGTTTTACATCCTAGCAACATCTAAGGTCATATCAGGCCGAGTACCGACTTGTGACGGCACACTCATGGCGACTTTATAGTGCGGCACACTCAGAGACCAGGCCACCAGCACCTAGATAAAAGATTCACCCTGTACTTGTGGTACACGGGTGAACGACAACGTAGTCTAAATACAGGCGAAAATAGCTTTAGTATGGAACAGGAAGTAGAATGCCTGCCTCCAGTATCAAATGGTTACTTATATCGATACAGAGTTGGTGAAATGAGAGAGAATGCAAAAAGACAAGATGGCAGCCATCGAACGCCGTCAATTTCACCTTTAAATTCTATTAAACTATACGTTTTATTATATTGTTCAACTCAAAGGTAGCGGGGAAATATTAAGACATATAAAAAGAATAATTGCTGCTTCTTAGATTGTGAAATTAGGCTCTCATTTCATTTCCCCGCTTTTTCGACAGCTTTTATATAGGGCTGGTATTCACCCATGTACTGCGAGTACAGGGTGAATCCTTTATCTAACCAGCACCATGACCTGATATCCCTCTCAGTTACATTATCCTGACACTAATCCAACCAATCCTTGCCCTATCCTAATAATGCAGAGTGCCTGGCTAGGAAGAGACAAGTATCAATTTTTAAGTCATTGATTTGACTCGACCAGGGTTCGAACCCACAAACCCATGGGTTCGGATCCCCTGATCTCCCAAAACAGGAGACGGACAACTCATTCGGCCATCCTGTCTGGTAACCTCCTCTAAAGCCGTGTTTACACGGGGAATTGTAAAGCGAATCAGGCAAAGCGATTTATATGAAGTGATGTAGTGGCACGTTTACACGGACTGAGTTTGAAAGTGTTTCAGCGCCGGGAACCAGCAGCCTTAGTTCCGCCTGTAGCCGGCGAGCACTGCTATTTTACACTATCGCCGCCCGGGAACCAGCTGAATCGCATCACATAAACCACCTCTCAACCAGGTATTTTTAAAGTGCATCATATGAAGCGAATCAGCCCTAATCCGCCTCAGAGTCGCGTTTACACGGCGAATGTGAGGCGAACTAGGCAAGGCGATTTATATGAATCGATTTAACTCTCCCGTGTAAACACGGCTTATAACTATATAAGTATAAGATGTACAATCTATCTGACCAGTGTTTATCAAGTCGGAGATTACCAAGTGTTCACTGATCACAGAGTTAACACAACGAGAGATCAGTAAGCGCAGTTTATTGTTCCAGGCTAAATCACGTTGCATCTCGCATCCAATGGCACAGGATTCCTGAGACAATTATCACAATCAGAGAGAGAGAGATGAATAACAGCATGCAATAAAAATAGAACTGAATTTCTTTTAGTTTGTCTCTGTTTAATTAATGTATCCAGTAATCTTGATGCAATGTGAAAATCCTATTAACAAAACAATGAGCAGCAAAGATATATACAGATATATATATATATAAATACAGTGAAATCTCAGCTTTCGAACAGCTCGCTTTTCAAACAAATCGGTTCATGAACATATTTTTCTAACAAAAAAATGCATCAGTTCATGAACGCATTCCCGGTTTAAGAACAACTGTTACTGAGTCGAATACCACAAAGAAACAGAAAACAGAAATAAATCAAGATGTTAGAGAAAACAATCCAGAATTTCAGTTACCTGATGTTCTTATGTAGGGGCCTCCCCTTCCAAACATGAACATCCCTCCCGTCTTCCTTCATTTCCACCTTACAATTACGCTATCAAATCTCCTCTGTACATGTCAGATGAAATTTAATTATCTACTTTATTCATAATTATTGCTTATTCATTTTAGGCAAGATTGTATGCATGTTCAAGGTTTAAAAAAAGTTGTCATTTGCGGGTTAGAAACGGATTAATCCATTTTCCATTGTTTCGGTTTTCAAACAACTCGGTTTGCAAACAACATTTAGGAACGAATTATGTTCAAAAACCGAGGTTTTACTGTATATCTACACACAGATATATATATTTATATATATATATATAAAGATTAAACATGGGCATCTTCAACGCCGGCTTAATTCACAATACACATCTCGTTTGAATATCACATTTTCAAACATATGATTGACAAATAACTGAATATAATTTGCCATTGGGCCACGTGTCAATATTTTAATAATTGAACATTAGAAAATGTACACTGACATTAGAAAATACACACACTAGACGCACAAATCCTTTCGGGATTCGCACAGGCACAGTGAACAATTTCTCTTATGGACTAATTTTTTCTTTTTCTCCAAAAATAACTTTATTTAGCTAGATTTCCCATTTAAAGTTACATAATGCGATGATTTGGAGTTGTTGCCATATTATTTTTCTAGTTGGTGGTCATAATTTTACATTACTTTGAAATTAGTTTTTATTTTAAAGGGTTAATTGTGGGAGATTTTTAAAGTGAAAACATGTCAAACTAATTTTGGTGTGCACAACGAAATGCTGGATATCACAGCCTTGTATGACTTGCATCAGTGCCTGGTGTGGCGGTTTCAGCTCACTGTCAGTTTCAGCCGTGCGCATAGACTCAATCTCAAGGCATTGTCAATGGTCGTGAGCAATCTTCATACAGAAAATGTGAAATATCTCTAAAACCACACCACCTATTAACAAATCGCTTAGTACACATATAAAAAACATCTTTACCAAAAAGAGTATATTACATTTATAAGGTTAGGGTTCTTGATTTCTATTAATTTTGAATGAAACTAATGTTTTGCACTGCGCGTACCGTCAAACTCAAGGCATTGTCAACGGTGGTGAGCAATCTTCATACAGAAAATGTGAAATATCTCTAAAACCACACCACCTATTAACAAATCGCTTAGTACACATATAAAAAACATCTTTACCAAAAAGATTATATTACATTTATAAGATTAGGGTTCTTGATTTCTATTAATTTTGAATAAAACTAATGTTTTGCACTGCGCGTACCGTCAAACTCAAGGCATTGTCAACGGTGGTGAGCAATCTTCATACAGAAAATCCAGGAAAAGTGAAATATCTCTAAAACCACACTACCTAGAAACATATCTCTTGGTACACATATAAAAAACATCTTTACCAAAAACATTATATTAAATTTATAAGGTTAGTGACTCACGACCATTGACAATGCCTTGAGCTTGAGTCTATGTGCACGGCTGAAACTGACAGTGAACTGAAACCGCCACACCTGTTCTATTAATGAATCAGTATTCTCTCTGTGCAGTAATAAAAGCTTATTGGGTGCATGGGTATCTAAATTAAATATGTTGGATTAAATCTTTAAATCCAGAATTGGTCCAAGGAGGCTATTAATGAACAAATATTACCCGACTCCCATCCCCAATCCCGATTATCTTCCCAGACTACCACACTATATTTCCTACATTTTTTTTCCTCCAATATGTGTAACAACTGTCTCTTCTTTCCTATCTTTAGTTTCTTGTTCTCTGTTTTCTTCTTAAAACCAGGACTTTCCCAGGCCCATGCGAATCCCGGATTTGTTCGGATAGGCACTGTCATTTAAATGCATAAGAAATGCAAGTTTCATTATTTTACACAAGCAAAGTCTTATCTCGAATAAAGCTCTCCAACCTCATATTATATATATATATATACATTATATATACAGATGTATATATATATATAATATCTATATATATACATTTATATATACATGTTTATATATACATATGTGTATGTACATATATGGACAGTATACATATGTGTGTATATGTATATATACCTATATATGAAGAGTTCGGGTTCAAAACCATGTAAACCTCAAACCAACGAGTAGTTTAAATAAAAGATTTTTAACTGAAAATAATTTTAATTCCCAATAATTCCACTCTTCATATGATGACATGGTTATGGAGCAATGGACAAAAGAGGAGGAATATAAAACAATTAACTTTTTGAAGGTTTGATTCCAATGTTTGTCTACATTTTTGGATTGGCGTTTACGTGGTTTTGCACCTGGACTATGAATATATATATATATATATATATATATATATATATATATTACACTCACAAATATATGTACATGTATGTGCTCTATAATCCATTATGTGAATATAAACAAGGACACTACCACCATCAGTTAGCTACTTGTCTTCTTATAACCGCCTTGTTATACATTTATTATATATCACATAAGGGCCAATTCCACGTTCAACCGCGGTGGCGCCACCTGCGAGTTGTCACAAACACCCATTAACCAGTACAGCTTGCCAGATATTAAACTCCGAGGAATCAACCACTGAAATATCTATATCTATAATATATACATATATATATAATGTATATATATATATTAACATTTTAAAAAGTGGCTGGCTGCGGATGGAGTAGTAGGCCCTCAACACAGCAGCCTCGTCTTGAAGAAGCCAGGAAGTACTGAATATATATATATATATATATATACATACAGTGAAACCCCGTTATAACATGGCCAGATCTAACGTGAATTCAGATATAATGCGATGAGTCATTGGCCCCAGAATTCCTTAATTCAAAGGCAATTTAGTAAACTGAACACCAATTTAGCGCGACCCCATTTTTTTCACGATGTCCTTTCATGGACCCCAGTTATGGCGTTATAATGGGGTTTCATGGCATATATGACGCCATTTTTATTAATTGCTGGAGATATATCAATGTTAGTGATAATAAGAAATACCTAAGCACACCTGAATACGAATGAAGGCGGTAAGCAGTTCTCACGATTCCCTTACTTCTTGAAACTATGTACACCTTCTTCAAAAAGGTTCTCCATACGTAAAGGCAAAAGGCTGTATATACACATTGGCCACTAGCCGCTTAAGGTGAGTTCATATGGCGCAACAAGTTGTGCGACTTGTTGAGCACAACATTGGCCCAACAAATCACTCAGATTACAACGCAAAAGGTTTGTCGAGTGCAAAATAGGATTTGCTCTATTTCGTTGAGGCACTACTGTGAGATGTTGAGTTTAATGACCAATAAAAATGTGCCTCTCTGATCATGTAACCTAGTTCCCTAGATCTTTTCATAGATGGTGCCACTATTGTGAGATGTTGAGTGGAAGGACCAATGAAAACACGCCTCTCTGATCATGTGATCTGGTTCCCTGGATCTTTTCATAGATGGCGCCACTAGAGAGGTAGGCACAGCCACATAGCATCTAGTTGCGATTAACAAGTTGCACAACTTGTTGTGTAAACAAGTCACATTTTTAAACAACCACTAATATATTCTTCTATCATAAGTCTTACAGCAGGCCAGAGTGCCTCCAGTAGTTGGCTATCTTCTCATAGCCTGGGCTCTACCTCTCATGACGGGGTGTACTAATAACCCCCTTCTATCATTTTGGCATGTAATACTAACAATCCCCTCTCGTTATGGGGTCTATTAATAATTGCCCACCTCTCAAGAGATGTAATAATAATTCTTATCTCTCAATATGAGATGTAATCAACCCCCCTCATTATAGGATGCATTATTAACTGATTCTCTTATTTTGAGATGTAATAATCTTTTTTTAACATGCCACTCAATATGGGAAATAATTTCTCTGCTCTCATTATAGAATGTAACAACATCCATTCGTCATTATGAGATATAACAATTCACAACTCTCATTATGGGATATAATAACTGTCATGTATCAATATGGGACCTTCTCATTATGGGATGTAATGACTCACATCACTCATTATGGGATGTAATAATAACTTCCCATCACTCATTATGGGATGTAATAATAACTCCCCATCACTCATTATGGGATGCAATGACTCACATCACTCATTATGGGATATAATAACTTCTTAGCACTCATTATGGGATATAATAACTCCCATCTCTCATTATGGGATGTAATAACTTGCCTCATCTCAGTACGGGATGCAGTAATAACTCTGTTATTATGGGATGTATTAATAATTTCACCTCTAATTATGGTGTAAAATATTCCGATAATCAGCAGAGGGGGAAAATGGAAATCCTCTATTATTATTCTGTGTGGCCGGCCAAGAGTGTGTGTATATATATATATATGGCTTGGTCCATGCTTGAGGGCAGGTAATTATAGACGTATGGATGATTGGCAGGTCTGGGTGTGAGTGCACTCAATGCCTGGCTCTCTGCTGAGGTAGGGGTCAATGCACACAGGAGTCAAGATTGGCGGTGGCCACAGGTCAACAAGCTCTGGTGGTGGGCAGACCACTGGTGGTCATGGTAACCAGAAATGCTGAGTCCCTATTGGAGGAACTGGGAATGCTGCATCCTTATTGGTTGGAGTGAATGGCATGATCCTATACCAAGAATCCATGTACTAAACCAGAGAGGCTTGGACTCTCTCTTACACTCTTACTTTTGCTTTACTTTCTCTTTCTCTCCATCTGTATTGTTTTTCACTTTAGCCTACGTACATAGCCACAGACTCGAACACCCACTCTACAAAACTGATGGTTTTCAAGGTTAGGGAATCTATTTATGATGGTTTCAGAGTGATATAATGTGTTTTATACCATGTACTAGGCCTAATATTTATTACATGCTAATATATTATTTTAAGGCGACCATGACACAGAAAATCTACAATAACAATACATAGTAGTTTACTGTTGTTGTAAGAACAATAATGGTACAGAAAGGTACTAGTTACCAAGTACAGATTACATGAGAAATGAACTACTGCATGTGCTTCACAGTTTGAAATGCAAGCCAAATGGCTGAGGCAAATATTTGTCAAATTCATGTCAGTGATACACGCCACAATGTTGCATCCTATGAACAGGTCTACCACTCAATATAATGATGCAATGCAAATGTCCATGTGAACAGCTAATGGTATACAGTTAATTGTCACTGTTTGAATCACGGCTGTCAAATGCTGCAATGTATTTCACTCGGCTGCACTTTGTGGCTGATCCCTGGCAATGACATCCATTGTAACAGGCCACAGGTTTCCTGGCATAGGAATAGTTCCTGTTGCAGCCTTTGGTGCAGCCACATGCAACAGCCTTCAGGAATTTATAGGCTCTAAGCTTTTCAAGATCGCAGTCCTCAAAGTCATCAGATCTGTTAGTGTACACAGCAATGACAAGTTTGCGTGCCTGGTTGATGAGGTCTGATGTGATCTGGTTGCGGTTCTGACCTTGCTCACCAAAGTGTTTGAGGTCAGTTATGTCTGTGGTATAGCTACGGTTCAACCAGGTCTTTTTGCCAGTGAAGAATGGGTAGCTAGTCGTATCCCTTCCACTCAGGCTGTGGATGAAGGGAAGTGCACAACATTTTGAAGGTCTTAGTGACCTAGCCATTTGGTGTATGGCCAATATGTCTCTGCAGCAGTTCTTACCCAGAGTTCAGGAAGATCTTCCAGAATGCTGGCAGCATAGTAGATACAAATGTTGATTATATCTGTGTCATTTTCATGAATGACCACCCTATCAACGCCTTCATTCTGGACACTATAAATAGCATTGAAGCATTACTCTGGTATCACCCTCTTGCTGTGTAGACTCCAAGGCAGTGTTGTAGGTGGCTGACCCCTCAGTGACCAGCATGCTCTTGGTTTCTTCATTGAAGCCTCCACCTAAGTAAAGGTGAGTTGAGCCCAGTTCTGGATTTAGCTGTTCACTCTTGCTCCATGTCTCACCAAAACACTCAGAAGGGCTGCTTTGTTAGCTGACACAGAGAAGAATTCCTGTGGGTCAGGGGCTTTGTACTGCTCACTGACCTCAAATACCTTTGCTTGCCTGGATTGGCCATACCTGTGTTGCTGTTTTGCGGCTTTGTTCACTGAATTGGTCGCAGCAGAAATGTATGATCTGTGTGCCAGCAGGCACATCTTTCAGCAGCTGCTCCTTGTAGTGATCAGCAATGTTTCCAAATGTCTCATTTTTCCTGAAGGACCAATGGTGTATGGCATGCATTGCATCAACCACTACTGTCATCTTCTAGTCTCCTTGTGGCAGAATATCAGCACTGGTCACTTGAGTCTCCTCCTTCAGGGTTTTCACTAGACTAGCCTTTGTACCTGCAACACTCATGGTTACATCTTCAGTGAATAAAGATGGGGGTACTTTACTGCACTCGTGTTTGCCAATAAAGTTGACGACATCGATGTCTCCACCACTGGCATTGATCTGTGTTATGCGAAGAAGGGCAGTGACTTCATCACTCTTGCCTGTTGCACTCTTCTCTGTCAAATCTTTTGGCTTTGCATTTTGGGTGTGGAATGTTTTCAGTTTCACAATGGTTGTTTTCTTCTGATCACTAGATATGGTACTGGACAGTGCTTTCAGACCAAGTTCCTTCACACCTGTGAGATGTTCCTGCACAGCATCTGCATGCTGCCCTGTCGATATGTTCACCAGAGCTGTCATTGTTGCTGAGAAAGGATTGGTCTCTGGCTGCTATCACTTTTTGGACCATATCTGCATCCCTTGCCTCTCGGGTTGGACCAGACTCATGATGTGGGTTTGAAGTTGTGAGATGCAGCATTGACTTCAGTTCAGCAGAGATCGCAGCCGTGGCAGGTGTGGTGTAGACCCATTTGGTCCGGGCAGCCTCATTGAGTGTTATTCCATCCAGCCCACTCTGTTCATAGGCATCTGCATTGTATGTCTGCTCGAGGAGCATGTCAGGAGATACAGCATTGTGGATGCCAGTAGTTCTCCTTCCAACAAATGCTCCTTGCATCAGTGCCGTGTAAACTTCAGGAGCAGTGATGGGCAGCTTCTTCATCTCTGACAAATACAGAGGCAGAGACTGTTGATCATACTTGAAGTGGCATGCTGCAGCGAGATAGGGGAGGATCCTTGCTGACTCACACAGCTGGCCCATCAAGTCGCCTTCCCGTTGATGGTAGATGAATCGGTGGAGAATGTCAACCATATTCAAGAAATTGGACCAGAATATAGCCGTGGGATAGTGGTCTAGGGATTTCTGGAAGTCACAAATCTGATTTTGAAAAGCTGCTATTTGTGGTTGGGACTTTTCGGTCATTTGCAGCTGCTTAGGTGTGGCAGCATTGTTCTCAAGCAGCTTCTCCACGAGATTCTCAATGCCATAAAATACATCATATCACTCTGAAACCATCATGATTCCCTGACCTTGAAAACCAGAGAATCAAAGTATTACACATGAAAATAAGATAACAAATGATGACAATATGGAGATTAAAAAATATGGTGGCCATCTTGGACGCTATCTTGAATTGCACCGTTACAGTAGCCTATTGGAAAGGTTGTCCACCTGGAAGTTGTTGCTGGGGGTCTAAGGAATCCAACCATATACAACAACCTTTTATAGCAGACCGTCTCTGGTTGACCTCCTAATATTACTCTCCTACAGAATCTCCCACAACAAACATGTTTAACCCCTAATATTACTCTCCTACAGAATCTCTCACAACAAACATGTTTAACCCCTAGTATTACTCTCCTACATAATCTCTCACAACAAACATGTTTAAAACCTTAGTATTACTCTCCTACAGAATCTCTCACAACAAACATGTTTAACCCCTAATATTACTCTCCTACAGAATCTCTCACAACAAACATGTTTAACCCCTAGTATTACTCTCCTACATAATCTCTCACAACAAACATGTTTAACCCCTAGTATTACTCTCCTACATAATCTCAATGTTGTGTCTAGTCAAACTGCTTTACATTACAATGGTGTAAGGCTTCCCTCACTCTCACTCTACACCACTGACATTGTAACAAACCTCTAACAATGCTGTTAAGAGCTATTTCTCTTTTGTTTATGAGCTACCTTGGCACAATGGCTTGCCAGACGACAAGCTATCAACACTGTAAAGGAAAATTAACAATGTGATGTACAGAATATGGAAGCTGCAAGATATGTCCTCTTAATAATGGATAATGTACGCCTTCTGATCGCTTTAGGTTTCAAAGTAAGCTCTCAGAAATGATGTTAGAAAGATTCAAACTGGAAATTGGATTAAGGCCCTGAGATAGTTTCCATATTAGTGCCATCCATTCTGGACACTGAGTGTTAACGGTAATAGGGGATTCAGTTTTGTTAAATTAAAAACGGGGCATCGTCAAGTGTTGAGGAGGAGAGTGCGCATGTACTGTAGATGTATGCAAATCTAATCGGGAAGACTTCATTGTGATAATTGATGTGCAATAAATGTAGTTTCAAAGCTGCTCACCACAATGTCCAGGGACCATGGGAAAAATTTGTGTCGGCACATAGGATTCTTTCATCGAATTATGGGGCTTTAAGTAGAGTGTGCATGTTGATGTATGCGAATCTAATCAGGAAGACTTCATTGTGATAATTGATGCCCACTAAATGCCGTTTCAACGTGACTCATCCCAATGTCCATGTACCGTGGGAAAAATGTGTGTCCACACATTGGATTCTTTCATCAGAGTATGGAGCTTTAATATCACACTGTGTAATTTCTAGCTCGCTTACGTCAAAGTTGCATAGTCCGATGGTTTTGAGTGTCATTTTATGAGATAAATATATTAGGCTGATTGTTAAAATCTATCGTACTTTAGTGTGGAGTAACTTTTATTTTAAATGGCTAACTTTGGAGATATTTGAAGTATAACCATGCAAATTAATTTTGGCAAGCACGGCAACACTCTGACACCATAGGCTTCTGCAGTAACAGGTTCTATTAAATTGCCTCAGTATTCCATTCTATGTGGTGACAAAATTAAGGTTTAATAAGTGCACCAGTATCTAAGTTAAATATGTAGAATCAAATTTAGATAATTGCTTTAGTTTTGAACATTTTATGTTTTCATCGGACTATGCAGTTTTAAGAGCTCTGCTCTGCTCTCTCGAACTCTGAATATGTGGGGAAACTATTCCGGACACTAGTACCTGTCCTTAGTGACCCCGTGATCAGCAAAACCTCATGACCCATGTGAAAACACCTTTTCGATGTACAAACTGTTTAGATCTCATTTTATTGTCTGTCCCTCCGATGCCACGACACCTGCTATGTCAGGACAACATTGGTCTAGATACTGAATTGTCCTTTGAAGACAGGTAGTATTGCATTTTGGATTAAAGGGGTTAGATAACATGCTCTGAACTCGGACAAATATTCTTGCATTACTTTTTCTTTGTCCAAACCCATGTTATTTAGTTGGCACAAAGCAAGTAGCAAATGTATATTGTCCAGTTTGCTAATACAATCTTTCTGTGCATCTATACTTATAAGTACACATAGTTGATTTCCTGTTTGAATACCTAGATATGAGGCTATTTACCAATTGAAATACAGCTACAAGAATCCAGTACAAGAAAAATAAAATAGATACAATGCTAAGGACGAACCAGAAACTGCATGATAATAATACCTTTGCACCTCCATCACTCTCCCAACACATGCCTCAGTTTCATAAACAAAAAAGTAACGCTTGTTTTATTTAACGATGCTTCTAGAGCACCTTGATTTTTGTTATCGGATCATCAGCTATTGGACGTCAAACATATCGTCATTCTGACATCTGTCTTTGGAGGAAACCTGTTGCCGCCACACAGGCTACTCTTTCCGAGAAGCAGCAAGGGGTCTTTTATATGCACTTTCCCACAGACAAGACAGCACATACCACAGCAATTGATGAATCAGTTATGGACCACTGGTTGAAACGGAAAATAGCCCAAACTGCAAATGGGTCCACTGAGAAGGATCGATCGGATGACCAACACCTTCACAGGTGGACACTCTACCGCCTGAGCTCCATCCCGCTCCTAATTATATAAACAAAGGCAATTATATATACAGGAGCGCTAAGCAAAAATCTGAGCCGCGTAGTGATCAGAATGCAAACATGGCCATCCTAGTCCATATCGAGCGGTTTAAAACACTCTGCATATAAAGCACCGCACCCACAGGGAATGTTGGCAGTTGACATGGAAACCGGAAACAGGAAGCGGACGCTTCCCAATACCTTGCATCATATATGGATTATGCTTGGTTAATATTAGTAATAATTAAGACTTGCACACAAATCTAAGTTTGGCTACTTTCGGAATTAAAGTATCTGTAACGCAAGCAGGCACTTACCCAGAATAATATGGCGGGATGCTGTGCCTTCCCCCCACACACACACACTCTACACCCCCCCCCCGACACCCTCACCCATGCACCACTTTATAAGCGAAACCCTTAATTACATTATATATCTACATATATATTATATATGCATGTATTATATATGTACATATATGTGTGCATATTGATACACACTATATATATACAGTAAAACCTCTCTAACCGACCACCTCCAAGGATCGAGCACTCCCCTATATCTATCGCTTTATTTGAGTCCCATACAATCGCCTATACAATATTCCAGAGTCACAATTTAAAAGACCTCGATAAACCGACAACCTCCCTAAATGAACCATTTAAAGTCAGTCCCATGGTCAGTCCATTTAGGGAGGTTTTACTGTAAAAGCAAAAGTATATATAAAAACGTCCACACATTGGACCTTACACAACAACAATTTTTCGCTAACCTTGAAATATCATACAACATACTTGGACAAGTATATATATATATATATATATGTATATATATATATATATATACATACATATATATATATATATATATAGTATAGTTATACGAATCTCACCTGGGTACAGATGATGGATAACTGGTGTTTTCCTGAGGTACTAGCCTCGGATAGTCGTGGGTCAGGGAGAAGGAAGCACATCTGGGTCCAGTAATCTTTTAGGTACTTTATAGGATAAAAAATGTTTTTAGTATTATATGGATAGTTTAGTGTTTTCGTTTTGGCACCAGCAAAACATGCTAGTCATGGTAGGGTAGGGTGGGCGGGCCCTGACCCACGACTATCCGAGGCTAGTAACTCGGGAAAACACCAGTTATCCATTATCTGTACCCAGGTAAGTTTCACATAACTATACTATTTTACCTCGGTACTACCCTCTCATTTTGTATCCTTTTATACTTAATGTTGTAATCACACTATTTTTTAGTGCAAAATATTAATTTTGTTTCTCACCCGTCTTCAGTTGGTGAGTAGGCGGGTCGCCAGGTTGCCTGGCTTTTCTAGTCGTTTGTTGTAATGTTTTGCAAACGATCTAGCCGTCTTCCACCCGGCGTGTGCAAGGATTCTCTTGACTGAAATTCCTAATTGTCTTGCCTTAGAGACCATGGCTCCACGCGTTGAGTGGGATGTGTAGTGTCCAGAATTGATGCCTGCCTGCTTAAGTACCTTGATGGTCCATCTTGCGCGTGTGTCTCTTGAGATAGCTTTATGCGGTTTAATAAAGCTGATTAGTAGCTGTCTGGAATCCCTTGTTCCGCGTGACTTGGATATATATGCCTTAATGGCTGAAGCTACACATATTTGTTTATCTTCTGGAAAACTATTTACATGTACTGTGGACAGTGGGTTCCCTATGCGATTCGACTTTAGTAATGTCTCTAAACTAAATGTTGCCTCATCCTTATCTATGTCTAGTCCATCGAGTGAGAGCCACAATGGTTTGGCCTCTGTGTCCCGTCACTAGCAGTAATAGCACTGCTAACTTAAATCGTAGTTCCTTCATTGACAAATGTATATTACTAGACCATGACTTGAATAACTTAAATACTATAGACACATCCCGAAACCTACTATATTTGTGTTTGGGTGGGTTCCTTTCATACACCGATCGAATGAACCAATGTACTACCTGATGCTTTCCAAACCCTTCATCTTGTAATATTCTTAGAAATCTTACTATCTGGGCTTTTGTAGGTTTTAATGGTTTGACTGCTTTAAGCAGACAATGAAGTCCCAATTTCTTTAAATAACTTGTGTATAATTTCACTGTTGCTTTCCTCCATGCGTGTGAAATGAGTCTTTCTTATGTAATTTTGTCTAAACCATATTGTTCTAAATATTTTCTTAGAAAAGGAATGCCAAAAGGGGTGTTGTTGAGACGTCTCCGGGGACTGTTAGTGGTCCCTAATGTTGTAGGTTGTCCCTTTCTCGTGGGAACCTGAGCACGTCTTTTGCTGCTAATGTTATTGCCGCTAGCCAAGGTTGTGTATCTCATGCTGGTACTATCAGTACTGCGTGTGAGTGATCCATCTTGATCTTCCTGGCCACTCTGCTGATAATGCTGAATGTTGGGAATATGTAATAGAATTTATTATTCCAAATTAACGAAAATGCATCTACTCTCCAGGCTTCTGGCTCTGGCTGCCAATACACATATTTTGGTAACTTTTTGTTGTGTGATGCAAATAAGTCAATTTCTGGTTTGCCTCATTTATCACAAATGTGGTCGAAAATACTCTGATGTAATGCCCATTCTAGATGGTCATGAAAATGTCGACTTTTCTTGTCAGCCAAGTATTTTGACTGCCTGGAATATGTGCTACTGCTAGCCATATCTCATGTTTCTCTGCCCAGTCCCAAATTACTTTGGCTAAATAGCTACATGGTTTGGAACGAGTCCCTCCCATATTACGTATGTACGCCATAGCTGTCATTTTATCTGTTAATACCCTTACATGATTTTTAGGTAGGTGAACTAGACTATGTAATCCTAGATAAATAGCTCTAAGTTCTAGTACATTTATGTGATCAGAGATTTCATCATCCATCCACCGACCACCTGTTGATCTCTGAGATCCACACTGGCTAGCCAGGAGTCTCTAGTTTCTAAGTCTCCAGCTGTTTCTAATGAAAACATTTTGAAATGTTTGTATTCTACTAACTTGTTAAACAAAGTTAGATCTAGAATTAATCTTACATCTCCATTTGGTTTGGGTCTCGTGAAAATATTAGAAATAAATTCCCCAGCTACATGTAGTGCTGGTTCTATGATGGGTTTTTCAGAAAATTTAAGGACCTGATTATCTAACGCCTCGCATTCTCAACCATGAAATCGGTAAAGGAAAAGTATGCTATTTTGAATATGTTCCTCAATCAAAGGTATTCTTACCCCTTTCGCTACACTAAGGAAAGCTAAATTCCCTGCAATGTTATTCCATTCCGGTAGGAAATTATTGAGGTTACCAGCTTTAAATATGCTTACTGGTGTTCGCTTCTATTTGTTCCCTGGCCGGGGGAACGGCTTCTGGGGATTGAACTCCCTCTTGAAGGGTCTGTTCCCGTCGTTCCAGCCGAGGCACTGCCTTTGGCTCCTTCCCCTGGCCTGGAAGCTTAAGTTCGTTCCGAACCGGCCTCCTCGTTGTCCGCTTTGACGGTTTCGAAAATCCTGCCTCGTCTTTTTGAAGCGGGTAGGATCTGTGTCTGCGAGCTTCTTTTTGTCCGTTTCCATATGTTTCCCACACTTGGAACCGGTCTCCACTTGTTTGAACAAGTACTAGAGTTGTCCACCAAACATCTTGGTCTTGTCCAGTGGCTTTCCCTTAATGGGCTTGGGGGCAAGGAATAATGTGTATTCCTTCCCGTCATTGTCCAAGACCTTCTTAGATCTGGCTACTTCCTTTCCTGCATCCATGCAGACTGCCTTAAAGATGTTTTTGAAACATCTGTATGACAGGAAATTGCTAGTCGCTGACAGCAGCACAATTCCCCCATCCATTTTCTCGCACAGCGACGAGAATTTATTCTCCGCCATCATCCTGTTGGCTATCAGTGTAATGGCTGAGAGTGCTGAGAGTACCCCTTTGTGTCCTCGCTCAGTCTCACCCCTGAATCAATCTCTTTGATGGCAGATTCCGGGATCCCTTTGATCCCCGTGAATTTCTCAGCCAGCTTCATAATAATTTCAGCCGGCTTGAAGGTGTTGAATTGTCCTTGAATGGTTTTCCTCATCATCGTAGTTGTATGAATCTTTTTCCTTCGAAGAACCTTGCACTTCTTCATCACCTTGCCACTCAACTCAGCGTATTTCCCAGCGCGTTTAGTATCAGACATCAGAGTCAGAGCTTGTCGACGACGAGTCTGGCGAAGCGTCAGAAGAAGAGGATTTGTTCTTCTTCCTCTTCTTAGACTTCTTCTTGCTCTTCTTCAGATGTGGATTCTTCTTACATGCCCTGGTGTACTCATCCCCATCTGATGAGTGTGCCTTCGTTTTGTGGTTGCGTTTGCGCGCAGCCACAACAACCTCCTCCTCCGAGTCATCGTCAGACGACGCCTGATTTTCTGAAAGATCCTCCCAGTCAGATTCCTCTGAATCCTGCACTGGTTGCTTCCCTTTCCTGGTGGTGGGCACTCTGGAGGGAAAAATCTCCTCCATCTTCTGTTGTGCTAAGCGTGCAACTCTTTCATCTAGGTCAACTGTTCTAGGTCTCTTTGTTCCGGTGACCTTTGCACCTGTGGCGGCGGTGAAGATTCTCCATCTTCACTGAGCACTCAAGGTGCCTCTGCCTTACTCCACTTCGTAGCCATAGCTCGGAGTCTGTAATAAAACACACCAAAAAACAATGGTTAGGCATTATTCGGGCTGAATATCCCACAGATAATTAGAGTATAATTATCCTAGATGTGTATCATGGTGTTAAAACCGTATTTAAACCGTTTTTTTAACACAGGCGTGTGGTTAATAGACAGTCGGAGGAAACGGTATGGACAACCAACCAAACCAAACGAGGGGTAGGGACCAGTGTAGCAGTCACCTCCCACACTCTCTGTCCTATAAATGTCTCTCACCTATGGCTTTCTTCACCACAAGTTGAAGAAAATACAATAGTACTCAGAGGTAAGCCTTATCGAATACTTAATTGGGGAATCTTAAAGAAACCCAGGAATAAATCCTATCGATGTAAATGGCTCCCACCAAACATCTCTCCATTCGGCAATGGGCGGCTTGTATCAATAACAAACAATGTCTACATTGTTCTAATGATCTTACATAATTCAATCATAATTAGGCTGTGAAACAATAATAACTTATGGAAAAGTTTCAAAACTTCTTGTATGTGAATGCTAACATGAACTGAACCAATGTATCCAGTTAATAAGATACCTGGTTGGTTTTGTAGTTAATGTAGAAAACTGCCAGAGCTACTCACAAACGTCCTCCCGTTGTGAGTTGATTATGCTAATTGCTGGACACGGATGTGCTTCCTTCTCCCTGAACTACGAGTAACTAGAGGGTAGTTCCGAGGTAAACAAATTTTAAAATGATATATATACACCTGGCCTCTTCTTCCCTTTGTACTTTTGGAGTGAGGGGTATATAGATACAAAATTTTGATTAATGACAGTGCTTCTATTACTTGAAACAATTTAAAGACGACATAAGTATGTCAATGTTTGTATATATATGTATATTTGCATATATGTATGTGGAATATATGTATGTGTTTTTCTACATGAATATACATATAATATAATATATGCACATATATATATGGGTCGTTCTCAGAAGTTGTGTACCAATAGTGTGACATCAGTACCAGTAAATCAAAATGCTGCCAAAGTCCTATAAGCAAGTTTCCTCAATGTGTATGTCCTTTTGCATCTGAATAATTGAAAATAAACATATTCTGGCATTTTTAAGTAGGTCAAATGATGCTCACACCCAATAAATAGCTTGATTGATTGATTGATTGGTGGTTGCTTTACGCCGTGTCGGCAGCATAGGCCATATTCACGGCGAGAAATGTTTGTTCCTTGTTCAAACCATCGCTTTTACATGTAAAAGCAGACAATCAATTATGTGCCAATAGACACTAATTAAATTAGAAAGCTCACAATCATATATCTGTGGCCAAGGGAAACAAACTCCCATAGAAAAAGAAAAGTTTCATTAATAATTAATAGAATCCATTTAGTAAACTATATAAGGTGGTACAGTCCAGCTGCCCTCAAAAAGGCTAAAATGTTTTCCTGTTTTACCTTAGTAAAAAGGTCATGCATACTGTCTGCAGTGTAGAACCGTTGGGGCAGGGCCAAAAAATCAACGCAACTTAGTAAAATGTGTTTGAGTGTCAGTGGGGACTGACACCCAATACATTCAGGGGGAGGTTCCCCCTTGAGCAGAAAAGCATGTGTAAGCCACGAGTGGCCAACACGGCAGCGGCTAAGGACCACTTGGTCCCGCCGACCTCCCGCATGAGTCTGTGGTGGCTTTCCCACAGATGGTTCAATTTCTTTAAGTTTATTGATGTTTTCATCCCACTCATGTTGCCATTTGGATTTTATGTGGGTGGCTATTAGTGGTTTCAGATCAGAGTGAGGGATCAGACACGGTTCAAGATCACAGTTCAGGGCCTTCTTCGCAGCCCGATCAGCTCGTTCGTTTCCTTGTATGCCACCATGGCCAGGCACCCAGCACAGGTGGATATCATACCCATCTGTTGTCAGTTGGTTCATTTTATAAATGACCGTTGCTAGAATAGGGTGATTCGTTTTCAGTCCAGCAACAGCCAGGAGGCAAGAGAACGAATCACTGTATATAACATAGTTGGTGTGGTTGGATACCTCGATACACTCCAAAGCGAGGAGTGCTCGGGCCTCTGCAGTGAAAATCGAGCTCTGATCGGGCAAACGTACACCAAATTTTTCCCGTCGGCAGACTGCCGCAGCAGCTACCCGGCTTTGGTCTTTCGAACCATCAGTGTATATGGAGAGGAAATCTGCAAACTGGCCTTGAATCTCTGCATGCAGTCCTTGGTACTCGAGTGGATGTGTCCCAGATTTCCTCAGTTCCGTGAGTCGGAGGATAACTTATAAATAGCAGTATAGCATGGAAACCAATCTGACTCCAAAATCAAATATTTTCCACACAAAACTTGACATTTTTAGGACATTTCACATGCCACTTGCTTTATAAACAGTAGTAATAATAATTTGAAACCTCATTGCTATGGTTTTGCCTTATTTGTGAATATTAAAGAGAAAAGCAAGAAAATATTAGCAGAGTAACGGATTAGCAGAGTAACAAAGTGGAAACAAACAATTTTACACAGATGTTCGGCTCAAATTTCAATGTTTAGTGGCAATTTCAGGATTTATCTTTTACTATACCATAACTGGGTCCATGCATAGTGTCAAATGGTGAAAATAATTCCTGTACTGTATCTGTACTCAGTGTTTGATACAGAGTTTCATAGTATTTGCAAGTGGAAACGAAATGTTACGATGTTAATGACTCCAGAAAATGTTAACTATTTAATCATTTACATTTTTTTTTAGAAATAAATGTCTTCAACTTAATGAAGACATTGTATATGACCATTTGAAGTGAAATGAGCTGTTGTTCAGAGGTTTTCATTAAGTTTGTGACACTTTATTTTCAATGCTGTTGAAAATGTCACAAATTAGTGATGTAATTTTCTATGTATTTAGCTACATCCATCCCAATAAGATACATAATACACAATATTAACATTTACTTTTGATCTAAACTATCTCCCACATTATTTGGCTAACTGATGAAATCTAAATATTGACACTCCAATAAAGGGTTTCTTTGAAATATGCATTTCTAGTAGACTACCTCAAGTGGTACACAGTTTCTGAGAACGACCCATATACATAGTATATACATTATATATATACACATAACTACATATAATTCATATATAATACATATGTATATATTATATACCTGATATGACATTAGATGTTGCTAGGACGTAACACAACAAACAAACATATAATATATGCATACATATTATATACATAACTATAGATATAACAATACATATTTTATATAATATATATTTATATTACATTATATATATATTATATATATTACATTATATATATTATATATATATTACATATACTATATATATATACATCAAATGTTGATCAAATATTGATCAAGTATTGTCACTAAATACAAACTGCACCTCGCTACACTCAATGCTGGGTGTGAAGGCGCACAAACCCAACATCCGGCGAACGACTTCCGCCACACAAGGGACTAACTAGACCATGCGCATGCGCAGTACTGTCGCACCGCTCCAGCCTGCGTCAGCCACTTCCAACAACAACACCCAAAGCCCTCGTGTCACCGGGAGTTGAGATCTGTCTTTAGCTATTTCCTATTTAAATTTACACATATAATATATATATATATAAGTATCAGACCTGTTATATATATAGCATATATGTTGTTATATATAACATATATATTATATGTTGTCATTTATAGCATATATGTTGTTACATCTAACATTTATGTTGCTGGGGGTAGCATATATATGTTGTTATATATAACAACATATACATAACATAAAACAACACATATATATAACAACATATATATGCTATATATATGCTATATATAGCAACATATATATATGCTATTTATAACAACATATATATGTTTTATTTTATTACCATATACATATAATATATACACATATAAAACCCCTGAGCGTGCGTTAAAAGTCGGTCTGGGTGAGTTTCTCGGAGCCGGCTATGGCGCCTGAACAGTCGATCCTTCCGGTGATGCGTAGGTCTGCCAACATGGAGGCTCCATGGTAACAGAAGACCGCAGCCACGACGACACACACGTGCATGATCTGGTGACTCTGAAACTGAAGCGGGGTCACCATCAGCTTGGGGCTTCATGTGGGCAGGGCGCTACTCGGTAAATGGGTCATTCTCTGAAACTGGGCACTAAAGTGTGACATGGAAACCAAAAGTGAAAACCTTCCAAATAATAGCAGAAGTTTTTTCGAAATAATAGCAGAATCCATGTTTGTGTGATGGTTTTGATGTTGTATATATGTCAGAGTCGGTGAAAAAAAAGCTATGTCACTTTTTTATTTTGATCTTATACAAATTGAGCGAAACGTTAATATCAATGGAAATTAAACACACATCCAGGACATCATATTAACATACACAACAAATTCAAACAAGAATTTATTGATTACAGTTCATCAAACTAGATTGCCTTACAAGAAAAAGGTTTTTACAAGTTTGGGTAATTGCATGGTGATGAGGAGCAAATTTTCACATTTTCACTTTAGCACAAAATCATGCATGCATACATTTGATACATTTTGTGGAATAGATTAAATACATGTAGTTTTGCTAACATACTAAACACAGAGAGGCAACAATAGTTATTTGACTTGGTATCAAAAAAAGAAAAAATGATCACCATCGTAACAGGGAAGCCAAATATGTGGTGCCCAATTTTAGAGAATGACTCCAAAAAGATAAATTTTTCTGAATAAGGGGCTACGCGGTAAATATAACACTAATACTTCTGAAAAGGGACTACTTAGTGAATTTAATTTTATTCTTCGGAACAACTTTTTCACATTATTTGGTATTAGTTCATTAGTTCAAGACTTTTCAAGACTTTCCAAGGCCCATGTGGACCCTGTATAAATTATGACCGCTTAAATAATCCTCAGAAATTCTTGGCCAGTGAAAAACAAATGGAACCCACCCAGATGTCGAAGGTGCCAGGAAAAAGGCATTCTGGGAAGCGGACAGCGTAGATACCAGCACCGACAATGTAGATGACGGCCATCAGAATGAGCCAGATAAACACGTGCAGCAAGTTGGAGACGTCATACAGGAGCATGTAGTGTATTCCAGGCATCAACCCAGTCAGCCCCAGCGCCACAAACAGGGCTGTGAACAGGCAATACGCACAGGTGTACATGACGCGATAACATCAGAGACGTCACAGAGGAGCATGTAGTGCATTCCAGGCATCACCCCAGGCAGCACCAGCGCCACAATCAGGGATGTGAACACACAATAACAACTGGTCTACATGACCCGATAACAGGAGGAGGGTTCATACCTATTTTGACATATCAAATTCCAGGACATTCCAGGACTTTCAAGGTAAAATTCCAGGACCTTTTCTTTCTTTTAACGTTTATCGAATGAAAGTGCCCCAAAACAAAGCTGTATTCATAGTCGATTCACTGGGTAAGATGTGAATTGTGAATAAGCATGAGAAATAACAATGACTATATGTATGGTTTTAACATACAAATCAAGAGGCAGAATAATGAACCCACAAAAAATCACTTTAAATACAAAACATCACTGATTGAAGTTTGGTCACTTCGTCAAAAATATGGTCATGATTTTCCATTTTCAAAGATTTTCATGGATCTTTAGACAAACTCCAGGCCTGGAATCCTGAATTATCAAATTCCAGGACTTTCCAGGTTTTCAAGGACCCATGAGCAGATAAACAACAAAGTTATCGATCAATCAATCTATCGACTGTACATACCTGCCCTCAGCGGTCTAAATTCCTTGCCGGCAAACTTGTCGTTGAGAATACAGATCAGAGAGGTGGACCCTGTTATTGTCACCAGGATGGCATAAGAGACCTTGGACAGGAAGCTGCAGTAGAACGCATAGTGTAACCATGGCGCCCACGACGCCATGATCAGGATGATCACACCGCAGTAGTCAATTCTGAAGGGAGAAGTGGATTAACTTAGGAAGAGTCTGGAAAAAGATGCCATTTGAGGATGATCACACCGCAGTAGTCAATTCTGAAGGTAAAAGCGGACTAACTTAGTAGGAGTCTAGAAAATTATGCTAACTCAGGACAGTAGTCAATTCTGAAGGTAGAAGTGGATTAACTTAGTAGGAGTCTAGAAAATGAAGTCATCTCAGGATTATCACAGCACAGTCAATTTTGAAGGTAAAAGCGGAATAACTTAGTAAGAGTCTAGAAAAAGACGCCATCAGGATTATTACACCACAGTAGTCAATTCTGAAGGTAGAAACGGATTAACTTAGTAGGAGTCTAGAAAAAGATGCTATTTCAGGATTATCACACTTTTTTTTTTTTCTTTCTTTTTTGTTTGTTTGTAAAACAGTTTGTTCATCAGAATATACATTTTTTCAGCGCCGAGGCACTGGTCTTCCGGTCGTTTACATTACATTGTAAAAAGGTAGATGTTAGTAGATTGTGAAGGGGGTTAGTGTGTTAGTGAGTTAGCCATAATAAGTTCAGTGTTATGGGCTAATATAAGATGGTGGGTCGCTGCAAAAACTGTGCTGCTATTTCAGTATAGCTGAGGTAAGTAATTGAGTGAGGGAGGTGGGGGGGACAAGGAGGGATGGGGGGGGGGGGGAGCACAGGGCACAGCATCCAGTTTGTTTGTTGTTGTTTTACGTCCTAGCAACATCTACGGTCATATCAGAACGGGGCACAGGATCCCCGTTATGGTGTTTGTTCAAAGGCCTGGCCAGTGAAATGCATTCTGACCAATGACGTAAAGCCTTGGTAGGAAGGTGCATTTCTAATTGCAGATGGTAGTTTGTTCCACATCTTGCTCCCTATAAATTTTGGTGCCTATGCCACTGCATAGTCAATTCTGAAGGTAGAAGCGGATTAATTTAGTAGTAGTCTAGAAAGACACTATCTCAGGATTATCACACTGCATAGTCAATTCTGAAGGTAGAAGTAGATTAACTTAGTAGGAGTCTAGAAAATGAAGTCATCTCAGGATTATCACAGCGCAGTCAATTTTGAAGGTAGAAGCGGAATAACTTAGAGTTTAGAAAAAGACGCCATCAGGATTATCACACCGCAGTAGTCAATTCTGAAGGTAAAAGTGGATTAACTTAGTAGGAGTCTAGAAAATGATGCCATCTAATTAGCTCTCATAATAGGTTTCACGCTTGACCAGTATTATAAGTTTTGCATTTGACCATTGTTATTGGTTTTGCAATTGACCCTTATGGATTTCACGCTTGACCCTTATTACAAGTTTTGCACTTGACCCTTATTATAGGTTTCACACTTAACCCATATTACTGGTTTTGCACTTGACCCTTATTAGAGGTTTCATGCTTGACCCTTATTATAGGTTTTGCAATTCACCATTATAGGCTTCACAGTTCACCCTTGTAATAGGTCTTATAGGTTTTGCGTTGACCCTTAATATAGGTTCCACACTTGACCCGTGAAATAGATTTTGCAGTTGACCAGTATTATAGGTTTCATGATTGACCCATGATATAATTTTCGCGCTGGACCCTTATCCTAGGCTTCGTGCTTGACCCTTATCATAGGTGTCACACTTGACCAGACTTACTTTGAGAAGAGGCGGTAGACGGGCTCCGAGTGGCAGAGCACGGTGTGGTAGATTCCTGAGCAGCCCATACAGATGATGGCGCCCATGAAGAAGATGAGGAAGGTGACTGTCTGTGCCAGGTTCACAGCGCGCTGCAGGTAGTACACGCTGAGCCCCATGAACAACACAGACCCTGTGCCAATAACAACAGCGTATACAGGAGGTTACAAACAAAAGAAAAGCTTGTTTTATTTAACGACACCTCTAGAGCACATTGATTTTTATCATCGGCTACTGGATGTCAAACATATGGTCATTCTGACATCGGTCTTTCGAGGAAACCCGCTGCAACCACAAAGGCTACTCTTTCCGATAAGCAGCAAGGGGTCTTTTATATGCACTTTCCCACAGACAGGACAGCACATACCACAGCATTTGATGAACCAGTTGTGGACCACTGGTTGGAACAGAAAATAGCCCAAACTGCAAATGGATCCACTGAGAAGGTGGAGGTTACAAACAAGGTGCACAAAACGCAACAATGGTCCGTTACTTGCAATGGTAAAATCAAAATGCAGTGCATATGGTAGCAGTGTAGCTAACATGAGTGCCAATATTTGGAATAAACTGCCAGCTAAAACACAAAATGCAGAAAACATAGCAGTGTTTAAGACACTACTAAAATATAATGTAACCTAGAAAAACAGATGACGTTTAAATGAATTAACACAAAGTACAGTGAAAGCTGGGTTTTGGACTGTTTGCAATCTACAAACAGTTACAAGCCATAAACAAGGAATAAGAAAACCTAAATTATTACTAAAAAAAATTCAAACGATTTGATTCAAATTGCACTAGTGCTAGTGCTGCGCCGTTTGAAGCACGTATTAGTAGTATATGAGGCTAGTCCTGCGGCGTTTGCACCACATATTAGTATACGGTGATGTTGCTGCAGCGGGAAACAACGTATTTGTTGGTTGGTTGTTGGAGTTTTACATCCTGGCAACATCTCAGGTCATATCAGGACGGGTGCAACTTATTAGTATACACTTATAGCTACAGGAAAAATTCCAGAAATCCGCGAAATCGCGGAGATCTTTCATCCCCGATGAATAACATCTCCAATGCCAACAAATCTTCATTTTAATGCCCTTAATTCCAGACTTCCAACAACAGACCTTTTCTGTGGTACATGACAGGGTCCGTAAACACGTGAAGATATGGAATTCAAGGATATTTCAAGGCTTTTCAAGACTGTTTTTGATAGGAATTTAAAACTATTTTCATTTGGATTTTAGGAAGAAGAAAAAACAATGGCGAATGGCAATTTCAGACTAATTTAGATCAGTGGGGACAGCTTAATGGAATTCAAGGCTTTTCAAGACTAATTACCCCAAATAGGTTCAATTCAAGGCTTTTCAAAACTAATTACCCCAAATAGGTTCAATTGAAGGCTTTTCAAGGCCTTGAAATGGGGCAAATGATGTCCAAGACTTTTCAAGGCTTTTCAAGACTTTCCAAGCCCCGTACGGACCCACCACTCTGCTGAAACTCGGGTTGTGGATCATCTTTGGAAGTAATAAAACAAATTTTGCAGAGAGGTTGGAAAGTTTGCAGAGGGGGACATCTCTCACAAGTATGGGGACTTGTAAGAGATGGCTCCATCCTCATTCCCCCCCCCCCCGTGCTTCGTATACACCACACCCATCATCATCATCATCATCATGCTGTCGGTCGCGACGCGACAAAGACTGCTTTCATTACTTGACTGCCGCGCTCCAAATTGTCACACCCATAACATACAATAACCCACCACATGATCCCATAATAGCGAAGCCACTAACACACTAACTTCCTTTGTGGGATATGAGACCATGGTGCTGGCGGACTGGTCTCCCAGTGGGGCACCAGTATAAAGTCACCATGAGTGCGCACTGTCAAAAATCAGTACCCGTCCTGATATAACCATAGATGTTGCCAGGACACAAAACTCCAACAACCAACCAACTTATCCCCAAAGGTGAAGTGAAGGTGTCCTCTGTGGCTGAGTGGTTAGAGTGTCAGACATTTTTCTAGGTCGGACTCCTAATCTGAAGGTTGGTGGTTCGATTCCCCATGCCATCACCTCTGCCAATTTGGATTTCCACCACTGAGTATAACTTACAGCGTCATCAAAGGCCAGTTGCTCTCATTCCATGCCTATGTGGTGTGGGCAGTTAAAAATCCCTTGGGTCGCCAAAAGTGTAGGCTTGAGCTTTCTATCGACCAACTCTCTAATGGTGAAAACAAGACTATTCAGACTTATCCATGATAGGCAGTATAAATTTTCAAGAAACAAAACAAGAAGCACACTCACCTCCTATGTGTGTCCAAATGTTCCAGGTCTCCGTGTGCAGGAAGAACATGGACTTGAAGCAGGCGCCAAACGAGTTGAGCTGCGGCCGGTGTGAGTTGATGAGGAACTCATTGTCAGCCAGAAAGCTGGGCAGGTAGGAATGTGGGACCAGCCACTTGCCGTTCCGGACGACCGACATGGAATAGATGTCCCCATTTGTTGTTTCTGATGCTGAAGCGGATGCGTATCTATTTGTCGCGCCATTGGACACCTGGAAAGAAGAATGAAGAACATAATGGGTCGTCTGCGTTAGATTTAGGTTTAACCGCATAGGTGGTTATTGTACGGGTTTTAAGAGAAAACAAAACAATTACAGCAAATTGTTATCCTGGTCACGGCAGCAGTTTAACCGTGTGAGTGGTTATTGTATGGATTTTAAGAGAAAACTAAACAATTTCTCAACTATATTAATTATAATATTTTTAATAATAATAATAATATTAATAATAATAATGCTGGTGATGCTAATGATTATGCTGATAATAATCATGACAATCATAATGAGCCTACGCAATTCAATGGTTAGATGACAATATAATGGAATTGTTGGTTGAACTATATTATAGTGGAATTAATGGTTAAATAGCTCAACTATATTTTAACGGAATTGATGGTAAAACGATACAATAGAGGGGGTGTAATGACATCACGAGGCAACTTTCGGTGGCCATATTGGATGACATACTGAAGGCTTGCAACTGCCTACACTATGCTTATTTACTGATTTGTTGGTTTATTTGTCACTGTTTTGAGTAGTTTATCCTCAGAAGTTGTTGCTAACGTGCTGTAAGTAAACACACTGGATGTAAACTGCCCAGAACCTCCCATAACACAAGAAAACTCTGTTTTACTGCATCTGCATGCACTCACAACATGGCTAGGGAGGGTGCTCATAATCCAAGATGGCAGCCCGCTGACCGCTGATTGCTAAGTAATGACGTCACGTGCACTCCCTCTATTCTCGAATTAAAAGTCAATATACTAGTAGTTTAACAATATGCCGATTAAATTGAACTTTCTCGGCTTCTCAAATAGCTTACTTTCACCATAGAAATGCGGGCACTCATATGTACATTAACACCAACTCACCCACACCCACCATTCCACACCCACCCACCCACCCACCCACACCCACACCCACACCCACACCCACATCCCGTGCCATAAACTTGTGAGACATTTATTGGCCCTCTTGATATATGATGGCTGACTCACAATTCAGAATACCATGTAAATCAGTCAGCGGATGGCCATTCGAAAACACTTTGATCGTCAATTCAACAACAACGGTTTACACGCATAAGTATGCACATTGAAAATACCATTACATACAGCTGATATATGAAAACACCATACACACAGCTGTAATATATCCGGGCGCGAGTGACAGTGGGAGCGCTGGTAGTTAGGGTTGTGGCCAGTCCCTGTATGAGCAATGAGCAAATACATGGCGACTGCCCATTGACTAATAATATAATATAATAATATTATAATAAACAATATAATACGAATAATCCCTTCTGTGCCTTTATACTCACATAATGATTATACATCACCCACACAGATGGATGAAAGTGGTCTCTGGGAAAAAAAAGCAGAAATGCTGATATTCTCCCATAGGTTTAGCATTGTCAGGGAATCGCGGAAAATTCCCGGAAGTTGGGTGTCATATAAATTGGTATATGCTGATAGTGCTGCACCGTTTCAAGCATGTATTAATAGTATACGCTGATAATGCTGCGGCGTCTGCACTACATATTAGTACACGCTGATGGTGCTGCAGCGTAAAACAGTAGAGCATATATATTAATCGTGCTGCGGGATTGAAAAATGCCGGAAATCCACGAAATCGCGGAGATATTTCATCCCTGCCACACTCCAACACACACACACATATATATGGGTCATTCTCAGAAACTACATACCACATTTTTGGTTTCATTGTTAATGATTTTTGCCCTTTTTTTGAGGGGGTAGTAAGTTAAATAGTTATTATTAACTCTGTGCATTAAGTATGTTAGAAATACTAGATTTATGTAAGCTATGCCTTAGAAATACTAGATTTATGTAAGCTATGCCACAAAATGTATCCAAAATATGCTTATATAATTTTGTATTGAAATGTAAATGTGAAAATATGAAAATTTGCATATCGACACTATCCATTTACCCAAACCTTTTTTTCAACTTTTTTTCTTTCGAGACACAATCTTTTTGGCTTAACTGTATTCAATAAAATCTTGTTTGAATTTGTTGTGTGTGTTAAAATGATATTGTACATGTTACGCCGTAACATGAATAATTCATCGCAACACGCGAGATCACAGTGTAACCACGTAACTTGTAACTATAGAGGTTAACGTAGCTGATCCTTGAAGCTGGTTACGGTAACTAGTCTGATAGTGCATCACAAGTATGTGTATACATTTGAGTAGAAACCATACTAACCAGCGTAACCATCGTAGTAACATCACAAATCACCTAGTAACTGAGCCGAAGTTTCAAATAAATATCCACTCTAACTGTCACTTACACGGTTGATCTCAGAGAATTAACACCTCATTACAGGATTAACATTACAGTGTTAAAATGATGTTATGGATGTGTGTTAAAATGATGCTATGGATGGATGTTACATGGTTAATTTTAACGGCTTTCTCAATTTGTATAAGATCAAAATCAAAAAGAGAAAAAAGAAATTTCAATTCTGACATATGCACACCTATAAACCTTCATATGAATACAGTACACCCCCATTAAACCAAGCTCGGTTAAACCAAACGATCGGTTAATCCAAACTTTTTTCGGCGGCCAGGAAAAATACTATCATTTATCATATAAAAATGTTGGTTAAACCAAAGTCGGTTAATCCAAAGTATCTGTTAATCCAAACAAAATTGTCAGCCCTAGGCCACTTCCGGTACAGTTAAACCAAACTTTCATGTGGTTTTAAGGTTATCTGAGACTTTTTTATATGATAAATGGTAGTATTTTGCCAGGTCGCCGAAAAGAGTTTGGATTAACCGATCGTTTGATCTAACCACGGTTGGTTTACTGGGGTTAAACTGTATATATATAAAAAACAATAATCACAGTGCCCACATACATTGTACATTCATAATGCACCCCCGTTTTTGCCAAAGCCAAGTCAAAGTCAAAGATTGGTTAAACCAATGATCGGTTAATCCAAACAAATTTGTAGGGTCCCTTCAAGTTTGGTTTAACAGGGTTATACTGTATATGGATTGTGCTATATTCTAGTTTACATATTGCCTGTTCTGTTTGTTCACAGTCCCAATCTAATCCATCCTACCTGATACAAGTAATATCACACTACAGGATAGCCCCGTTAAACCAAACTTGAAGGGACCCTGCAAATTTGTTTGGATTAACCGATCATTGGTTTAACCAAGCGTTGGCTTTGAATTTGACTTGGCTTTGGCAAAAACATGGGTGCATTATAAATGTAATATACAATGTATGTGGACATTTTGATTATTGTTTTTTTATGTGTATACCACATAACCCCATTAAACTAAGCTCGGTTAAACCAAACGATCGGTTAATCCAAACTTTTTTCGGCAGCTCGGCAAAATACTATCATTTTTCATATAAAAAAAGTTGGTGGGGTCTCAGATGACCTTATAACCACATGAAAGTTTGGTTTAACCGTACCGGAAGTGGCCTGGGGTCCGACAATTTTGTTTGGATTAACCGATTATTTGGATTAACAGTCTTTGGTTTAACCCACTTTTTTATATGATAAATGGTAGTATTTTGCCGGGCCGCCGAAAAAGGTTTGGATTAACTGATCATTTGGTTTAATCGAGCTTAATTTAACAGGGTTATACTGTACTAACCTGACCCATCCTGTTTGATCAAACTGATATCACAGTCCCAATCTAATCCATCCTGCCTGATACTTTAATATCACAATATCAACCTGACCTATCCCGTTTGATCAAACTGATATCACACTCCCAACCTGATCTGTCCTATAAAACTGATAGCTGACTACCAATCTCATATTACTTTTTGTTATTCCCATTATTTGTCAAATTAAAATTTCAGTTTCTACTACAAATACCGGCTAAAGCTTGTAAGCTAAAGTCATTTAATAAACACTTTATCATCCTAATATATAGTGTCCAGCAATTGAGATAAGGCATGTCCGCTTGTCATAGCCAAGTGAGAGTATGCACGGACAAGCAGAATATGGCTTGAGCTTTTACGTTGGACAAGTGACAATGTTGGGCTGAAAAACATGTATTTAAAGATTTTGTTTGCTTTCCGTTGTCATCTTTAAAGCTGCATATTCAATTCAATTCAAAACTTTATTTCAGACTCAGCATTATGGTAGTTATATAATAAGTTGGTCCATAGTAGGTAGATATAAAAAATAAATGTGAATAACATACAAGTAATAGTATGATTACTACAATACTAACAATTATCAAAATGTTGGTCTACATACAGTACGATGAAGCATCACATTTTCTAAACCAAAACAATTATCTAGATTTGGTTCTACATATCTAACTTAGATACTGATGCACTTATTAAGCATTTGTTGCAACATACAGGGATGAAAGTGGTCTCCGGGAAAAAAAGCGGAAATGCTGATATTCTCCCATAGTCTTAGCATTGTCATGGAATCGCTGAAAATTCCTGGAAGTCGGGTTTCATACATATTGCAATGATGAAAGTGGTGTCCAGCAAAAATCGCGGAAATCAAACTGAGATTATTACACCGACAAGGAATTTCCGCGATAAAGCGGATTTCGCCCATTGACTTAGCACTGTCAGGGAATCGCGGAAAAATGCCGGAAGTGAGGTTTCAACTATCATTGTTGTGATTGTATTATCACCCATACCGAACACTTTCTTGCTTGGGTTTATGTTCTAGCAACATCTAAGGTCATATCAGAACGGGATTCGAACAAACCAATTGTTGACATAGACATTGTGATTCTTGACATTTTGTTTAACATTAATCGGTAAATATTAAAAATCGCGGAGATCTTTCATCCCTGAACATATAAGGGAATACTGAGACAATTTAATAGAACCTGTTAATGCTAAAGCCTATGGTGGAAGAGTATTGGCATGCTTGCCTAAACTAATTGTTACATGTTTGCACTTCAGATATCCGAAAACTTAGGCATTTAAAATAAACAGTACTTGAAACTAAAGTAAGGTAGATTACAACCATCAGTTTAATATATTTATCCCAGCAAAATGACAGAAACTGAAAACCATCGGACTTTAAATGCAGAGCAAGTAAAAATCACATCAGACTTGTCCAATGGACAAGTGAAATTTCTGCTTATTTCTATCAGCGTCAGTCCAGTCCGCGGGGAAAGCGTATTTAATATTACTGTCGCTCAGTCAGTACTAACCCAGAGTTCCTGAGGCCTCAAACCCCATACTAGTGTGTCATACCTGTTTAGCATAACAAAGGTAGTTATATTTCCCAGCTGACCTACATTAGTCACCATGTCACCAGAACCAAACACATAAAACTTGACAGCGTATCATTTTTATCAACAACCTCAGCCTGTTACAGCCATATTAGCTCAAGGCAAGTGGCAATCATATAGCGATATAGCGAATGGTAGACAGGAAGTGTGAACACTTATTTGTCTCTCTTCTTTTTTTTTTTGGTACATTAGTTGTCCCAAGCAGGGGAAATCCCAGTCACAGACGACTAGTCTTCCCCACTCCACTGCTGGTCGATAGAAAGCCCGAGCCTACACTTTTACCGACCCAAGGGATTTTTAACCTCCCACACCACATAGACATGGTATGAGAGCAACCAGCCTTTGATGACGCTGTAAGTTATACACAGCGGTGGAAATCCAAGTTGGCAGAGCTGGGGGCACCGGGAATCGAACCGCCGATCCTCAGATTAGGAGTCTGACCTAGAAAAAAGTCAGACACTCTAACCACTCTGCCACAGATAACGCCACATACGGCATATATATTTTCAGTGGTACAGTGAGTGAGTGTAATGGCCGCTGAGGTAGGTGGCACCACGCGGGGACGTGAGGTAGTACCAGTAGATGACCTAATGAATAGAGGTAACCAGCCAATGACTTTGTTGCTGGGGATTAGATGGGATCTTCCGGCTTATTATACTCGCATAATGGGTTATACAGTATATATGCAAAAAAAATCGCAGGATGAGCCAGTGTGCGCGCGTGTCTGTGTGTATGTATACATGTATGTATGTATGTATGTATGTATGTATGTATGTATGTATGTATGTATGTATGTATGTATGTATGTATGTATGTATGTATGTGTGTGTATATTTGTGTATCTTTGTGTGTGTCTGTGTATGTGTGTGTATATATCTGTGTATCTTTGTGTTTGTCTGTGGGTCATCCGATCTATCCTGCTCAGTGGACACATTTGCAGTTTGGGCTATTCTCCGTTCCAACCAGTGGTCCACAACTGGTTTATCAAATTCAAAGGTTGTGGCATGTGCTGTCCTGTCTGTGGGAAAGTACATATACAATTTTGTTAAACCTTGCTGCTTACCGGAAAGAGTAGCCTATGTGGCAGCAGCGGGTTTCCTCCAAAGAAATATGTCAGAATGACCAATAGCCAATGATAAAAATGAATGTGCTCTAGAGGTCTCATTAAATAAAACAAACTTTCTGTGTGTGTGTGTGTGTGTGTGTGTGTGTGTGTGCGTGTGTGTGTATGTGTTTGTGCGTCTGTGCATATATATATGCATGCACATCCATCTGTGTGTGTATCGGTGTGCACATGTGTTTGTGTGTGCATATGTGTGTATCCGTTTGTGTGTGTAAATGTGTGTGTATCCGAGTGTGTGTGTGTGTGAGTGTGTGTGTGTGTGTGAGAGAGAGAGAGAGAGAGAGAGAGAGAGAGAGAGAGAAGAGAGGATGGCGTGGCAGGCAGGGCTATCCCACTATGGTTCACAGTGCATGAACACACCTATCAGAACTCATTTGTTTTTCAGAAGTTGATATCTATTGAGTGTGAGATAAGATATGCCCGTCCTTGGCCCTTCTGAGGAGAACAAGACAATAGATGAGTTCCACCACCAACACGCCCTCTAGTGTGAGTGAAAGAAACTAGTGTTGTGGGTAGCAGCTCACTGCGCATGCCCCATGGGAAAAGGTCTCTAGTCTCAAGTAGGGCTTTTTCAAATTGTTGTGCTCACACCACACCACCGGCATCAACCTATAGGATTTAACGGTAATGATCGTTTCCGGTAACAATACTAACATCTTGTTACCATGCTGGAAAAACAACAGAACCAACATTTCAGTTCGCAGAAGTTTTTGGTTCCCATCACCTGTTTCATGAAACCAACAAAAAATCATTTTACCGGTGGTTCCCATGAACCCTGAGCACAGAACCCAAAATATGTTTCCCATAAAAATTGTAACCCTATAGAGGGAGTGCATGTGACGTCATTCCTTAGCAATCAGCAGTCAGGGGGATGTCATCTTGGATTACGAGCACCTCCCTAGCCATGTTGTGAATGCATGCAGATGCAGTAAAACAGAGTTTTCATGTGTTATGGGAGGTTCTGGGCAGTTTACATTCAGTGTGTTTACTTACAGCAACAACTTCTGAGGCCAAACTGCTCAAAACAGTGACAAATAAACCAACAAATCAGTAAATAACCACAGTGTAGGCAGTTGCAAGCCTTCTGTATGTCATCCAATATGGCCACCGAAAGTTGCCTCGTGACGTCTTTACACCCCCTCTATAGGTTGCGGGATGAATATTCATGTCCTACATCTGGGCACCTGTCGGCTAAACAGACCATAGCCAGGATGAAGCGGGTGCTGTATATTACGCGTGTTTTTCTGTGTCCTTAACGGGAATCGCTGCCACACACTACATGACAACAGTGCTTTGTGGTAGTCAGCACCTTTCACAGTTGGTTTTCCCATATTTATTCAATGTATTACTTCTTACACACATAGTATAGGTTTTACGGCTAATGTTTGTTTGTTTCTTCATACTTTGCATCCTGACAACATCTATGGTCATATCAAGACCGCTACCGACTTGTGACAGTGCACATTCATGGTGACTTTATAGTGCTGCCCCACTGGGAAATCAGGCCGCTGGCACCCTGACCATATACCACACTCAGTCATATTATCCTGATAGTGAGTAAACCAGTCCTTGTCCTATCCTAGTGATGCAGAGCGCCAGACTAGGTAGCGACAAGTTTCAATGTTATAAGTCTTTGATTTGATTCGGCCGAGGTTTGAACTGACAACTTCCCACACGAAAAGTCAGCCAGTGCTCTTAACCAGTTGGCTCTTAACCAGTTGGCTCTTAACCAGTTGGCCTATATATTATGACGATTGCCTCTAATAGTACATTGTTATATTACATACATTATATACTGAAATACACTTGCAGAAATGGTTCTAATTGTTCACAAAATCAGTGGTCCACAACCGGTTCAGCTGTTGTATGTGCTGTCCTGTCTGTGGGAAAGTGCATATATAAAAGACCCCTTGATGCTTATCGGAAAGAGTAGCCTATGTGGCGGAAGCAGGTTTCCTCCAAAGAATATGTCAGAATGACCGTATCTTTGCTGTCCAATAGACGGTGATAAAAATCAATGTGCCCTAAAGGCGACATGAAGTAAAACAAACTTTCTAATTGTTCACGGCTGGAATACCACATGTTTCAATGCTGATAAAATACTATATTCAGCACAAAGGAAACTATATTACCACAACAAAATTGTGTGAGTATCAGAATGCAGCAAAGAGAGGGCAGGGCATCCAATAACAAAATCGTCAGTAAAATTAGAGAACTATTAGTATTAATTAATACACTAATGACACCACAGTGCAATGTGTGTGTGCATGTATATTATGTTGTTTTGGGGAGTTTTCAGTCGCATTGGTATGCTGAAGGCTGCAAATCTGCAGCACTGAATGGGCACCGCTGAAAGCAGTCCCATGTGGTCGGGAGTTGGCTTCCGATGGGTAGTGATCAGAGGAATTGGGGGGCTAGGGGGGAGGGGGGGGGGGAAGGAAAAAGGCAGCCTAAGGAGCCCAACCACAGTCCTCTGAGAGGGCCGGGGGAGGCTGGGTGGTTGGTGTAGTTTTACGCCCCAGTAAGACCCTAGGCCATACCAGGACGTGCACCGACTTGTGACAGCGCGCACTCATGGCGACTTTATAGTGCTGCCTCACTGGGAAATCAGGCCGCCGGCACCATGACCTGATGTCCCACACAGTCAATGTATATTATGTGTATGCATGCTGCTGGGTGTGGGTGTGGGTGTGGGTGTGGGTACGTATATGTATGTGTGTGTGTCTGTGTGTGTGTGTGTGTGTGTGGAGGGGGGGGGGGGAAGTACGGGTGAAATCCTCCCCTCACTCCCGTCCCAGCCCTCCTCACCCCCCCCCGCCCCCATCCACACACCCTGGTGGTGTGATGTGGCACGATGTGTCACGTGACTTTGGCTTTCTAAGGTACGGTGGCTCGAAGCCACAACTTTTCATGTCTACGATTCCCGACGGGGTGGTCGAATCGGTAGAGCGCAGGCTTCCCGTGCTGAAGGTCGGGAGTCAAAATCCCGGCTGAGTCAAAGCAACGATTAACAACATTTATACTTGTCTAGGTTTGACCAACTTTCAAAACTGTGATTGGGATCACATGACCTGCCAAACAGGAAGCGGGCGCTCAACTCAATGCGCTTCCCTGCCTGGCCACAAACCTGGGTATCGGTATGCAACAAGGACATGGCTATAACTGAATGACTGACTCCTGGGGAGTTCATAACCTTCCGGTTGTAGGCTGAAAATCTGCAGTATTTGGTATCGGCACCGATAAATCGGTCCGATGGTGAAAGTCGAAGACTTTTGTGTAACGCATCCAAATCAACATCCAGGCGATGATGGGTTAGGGAAGCAGGAAAAGGTGGGTTTCAAAGTCGAAGAGCACAGTGCAGCAATGAAAAAGGAAAAGGGCCCCACCCAAGCCAACAGACTTCCTTAATCAGGGGGAGAGGTAAGCCCCGGAGAAAAATAAATTGGGTAGGTTTGAAGGATTGAGAAGTGAGGAGAGTTGAATCAAACAACCATGCCTCCTTGCTCTGTGTTGATCCAGAGACATGAACGGAATAGTGGCGGTAGGAAGTGAAAAGCTGGCTGGCTAGCCTCCCCTTACAACATTGTTTTAAAGATAAATCCAGGAGAGGAGACCAGCAGCTGAAGGGAGATATATACGAGGTGTGTTTGGATGAAGTGGGGTCCAGACAGCAAGTGATGGTTGGTTGTTGGAGTTTTACATCCTGGCAACATCTAAGGTCATATCACAGGATGGGTGACAGTGCACACTCAAGTTGACTTTATAGTGCTGCCCCACTGGGAAATCAGGCTGCCGGCACCATGACCCAATATCCCACTCAGTCACATTATTTTGACATTGAGCTAACAAGTTCTTGCCATATCCTATCAATGCCGAGTGCCAGGGTAGGAAGCGACAAGTATCAATTTTATAAATCATTGGATTGACTCGAACAGAAACCAAACTCCTGATCTCCCGCATGTGAGGCCCGTGCTCTTCCGATTTGGTCACCACGCCTGGTACAGCAAGTGATGGCTATGAGTATGGATCACAAACAATAGCCAGTGTGAGACTTGAACATTATAGAATTGGGCCAGCGTAGTGGATTTATCGGCGAGTACAGGCGTCATGGCAGCTTCTTTTGGGGTGTCAGCAGGGTGCACTGGGCTGAGTGCTTACATGGTCCAAGTGTTAGAAACCACTAAAGGCCCTGTCACATTACGGCGTATCGCGGGAGGGTATTGAAAACCTACATCGAAAATGGGAAAAAACTGTGCGGGATGACGTATCATGACCTTTGGTGACCTCTTGGGTGTTTTTGAGCGTATGCGTAACCTATGAGGAGCGTATGAGAGCGTACTGTGACATTTTTTGACGGTTTTGATTGGCATGTGGAGCGTATGCGAAGCGTATGCGAAGCGTATGCGAGACCTATGTTATCTCTCCTCGGTCCGCCACCTGGTGGCTCCTGGGTATATAGTGCGTCGCCTTTATATACCGAGACCATAGGTCGGGGATACACCACCATACGCTACTCATACGCTTTGCATACGCTCCCATACGCGACTCGTAGGTTCTGTGTACGCTTCATACGCCAGAGATACGCCCGTGACGCAAGTTGAGCGTACGAATAGCGTACGCCGGTGTACCCATAGCATACACCGGCATACCCCTAGCGTACAAAGAGCGTATGCCGGCATATGAGAAGCGCATGAGTAGCGTATGAACCATACGCTCCCGTAGGTCGAGATTTTTTTAGCATGCACAAAACAATTTGGACGGACGGATGGGAGAAAGCGTATGTTGGCGTACAACGGCATAAGCCGGCATAGCCCGGCACATGACGGTGTATATGTAGCATATGCATAGCATACGCATAGCGTATGCCGGTGTATGCCAACGTATATGACGTAACGCGCCTACGCCGCCATACGCTCCCGCAAAAAACCCTAATGTGACAGCCCCTTAACCTTACACAACAAGTAATAATGTATGCACTGTTAGGCACACTGAACCTGCCTGTGTTGCTCCACCAATTCACGAGGCCACCTATCGCTTCACCACTGCATTAGTGCCCGCCACATATTTATAATAATAATAATAAAATATTTATTTCCACATGATCATTGTACATACATATTTATATTTATATCAGTAATGTTTCACATGAAAAAGGAGAAAGCAGAAGTACAATAAGTATAAGCCGCTTTCCCAGTTTATTTCACGACACTCTTCCAGTTTATTTAATTACACTCTTTCAGAACCTCCACCATATAGTGATTGAGTTTGTTTTCCCAGTTACAAAAGGTTTTATTTGTTAATATCATCTCATTTTCTATGATATTGTAGTAGTCTTTCTGTTTGGTGGTGGCAGCTGACCCCTGTTGACAGTGCATGGTGACATGTGGCAGCAAGCTAGCTATATAAAAGATTCACCCTGTTCTTGTATTGTAGTACATGGGTGAACGACAATGTAGTGTAAATACGGGCGAAAATAGCTTTAGTATGGAACAGGAAGTAGAATGCCTGCCTCCAGTATCAAATGGCTACTTATATCGGCACAGAGTTGGTGAAATGGAAGAGAATGCAAAAAGACAAGATGGCGGCCATAGAACGCCGTCGATTTCACTTTTAATAGGACAATAGGCCTCAATATGGAATATTGGCTAGTGGTAAGTAAGCAGTTGGATACTATCTATCTATCTAAGCTGACCACACCATGACCAGGGCCGCGTTCAAGGTACACCTCCGAGTCCACTCCGAGACGTCTTTTGGCTAATTTCTGTTCAGGGTACGCCTCTGAGTCGTCTTGGAGACGTCTCCCTTTTCGGACTGGAGACAAAAAGCGGCTCGAAAATGGCCGCCGTATTTAGTAGTTTCAGCCAATCAGAGCTCTTCTTTTCCATTGCTAATGGCTTCCCCCTCTGGGGGTGGCCATTTTCGAGTGACCAACAGTTAAAGTCATTCAGACTAGCGTAATGTCAGGAATGCCTCCAAGGCGTACTTTGAACGAAGCCCTAATATCCCACTCAGTCACATTATCCTGACACTGAGCCAACCAGTCTTTGCCCTATCCTATTAATGCCAAGCGCCAGGCTAGGAAGTGACAAGTATCAATTTTATAAGTCATTGGTTTGACTCAGCTGGGATTTGATCTTCCGACCTTCCGCACAGGAAACCTGCGCTCTACCGATTCGGCCACCGCATCTGGTATCTACCTCTCTATATATTCATATAAAGGAGTTTCCTACGGATGCTTATCTATCTATCTGTCTAAAGGAGTGTCCTATGTCTGTCTGTCTATCTATCTTCATCTTTCTAAAGTTGTGTGCAATATCTGTCTGTCCATCTATCTTCCTGTCTTTCTAAAGGAATATCCTATATATCTGTCTATCTACCTCTTTCTAAAGGAGTATCCCATGTCTATCTATCTTCTTCCTCTTTCTAAAGGAGTGTCCTATGTCTGTCTATCTATCTACCTTCCACTTTCTATAGGAGTATCGTATATATGCCCATCTATCTTCCTTTCTTTCTAGTGTCCTATGTTTATCTATCTATCTTTTTATCTATTCATCGATCAATCAATAAACACACATTTAGATAATCCATATGCGACCAGTTGAGTACCTGCCATTGCGTACTCTGCTAATCTGGCATTATCTGTTTCCAATAGATACACAACTCACTCAAGGACACAGCCAAAATATATGAGGACACACTATCTCACTCACTGGGTATATTATCAGATAACTGGGAGATTAAATACCATATATACGTAGGCAGTTGCTGGTGGCATCAACTTTGCAAGCTGTTGGTTGTTGGAGTTTTACGTCCTGGCAACATCTAAGGTCATATCAGGACGGGTACCGACTTGTGAGAGTGCACACTCATGGCATCCTTATAGTGTTGTTACCTCACTGGGAAACCAGGTAACTGGTACCATGACCCGATATCCCACTCAGTCACATTAATTATCCTGACACTTAGCTAACCAGTCCTTGTCCTATCCTAGTAATGCTGAGTGCCTGGCTAGGAAGCAACCAATATCAATTCTGTAAGTCATTGGTTTGACTTGACCGAGGTTCAAACTCCCAACCTTCCGCATGTGAAGCCTGTGGTCTACCCATTCATCCACTGTGTCCGGTCAATTAGCCAATCAGATGGCCTTTAAGGAAGGCAAGTTACACAGCTTCAAAGATATTACAGGTAGACTGCCTCCTCTCCTTCGGTTAACCCTCCATGGTCTGCCACTCGCCTCATTAGGGATGAAAGTGGTCCCAGCGAAAAACCTGCAAATCAAGCTGAGACCCTGGCACCACGTAGCGGGTTCTGGCAGAACCAAGCTGTGGTTATCACACCAATGGCAAATTTCCACGAAAATCCAGATTTACCCCTATGGGATTAGCAGTGTCAGGGAATCGCAGAAAAATACCGAAGTCAGGTTTCGACTAGCCTTGTTGTGGCTATATTATCGCTCATACCTAACTCTTTCTACCCCCAATAGCCAATGTCTACTTTTTGTGCTGGGGGGTCATTAAACAAACTCTTTCTTGTTTGGGTTTTCTGTTCTAGCAACATCTAAGGTCATATAAGAATAGGATTCAAACTAACCAATTGCTGTCATATACATCCTGATTCCTCGGCATTTTGTTTAACGTTAATCGGTAAATATTTTGTTTAATCCCAAAAGTCAGCGAAATCGCAGATCTTTCATCCCTGTTTCATTAAAGCTGCATAGTCTGATGAAATATCAAATTTTAAAAACCAAACCAATTATCTAGATTTGATTTGACATATCTAACTTAGATACGGATACACGTATTAAGCATTTGTTTCTGCGTAGAAGGCAATACTGAGTCAATTTAACAGAACCTGTTACTGCAGAAGTCTATGGTGTAAGAGTTTTGGCAAGCTTGCCAAAACTAATTTTCCATGTTTGCACTCAAAATATCTCAAAAGTTTACCATTTAAAATAAAAGTAACTTTGAACTAGTGCAAAGTAGATACTAGTGATCGATCTAATATATTTATCTCAGAAAAAATACAGAAATTCAAAACCATCGGACTGTGCAACTTTAACAATGGGACCCTTCTTCAATCTCTACCCCTTTAACATTTGACCATCATTGGGATCACTGATCTATTCATACGGGACATGACAAAACAGATAAATATATATATATATATATATATAACAACAGCAAGTGCGCCTGGATACATAGAGTCCAAGTGGGAACATACTAACCAAGTTCAGACTTCAACAACAGAAGCTGACAATAGACAAAGGAACCACCCAGCACTGCTCCAGGTTAGTTGGTTGCTGGAGTTTTATGTCCTGGCAACAGCTAAGGTCATATGAGGACGGGTACCGACTTGTGACATTGTGCACTCATGGCGACTTTATAGTGCTCTCCCACTGGGATAACAGGCCACCAGCACCATGGCCCGATATCCCACTCGGTCACATTATCCTGACACTGAGCTAACCTGTCCTTGCCTTATCCTATTAATGCCGAGCACCAGCCTGGGTAGTGATCAGTATCAATTTTTAAAGTCATTGGTTTGACTCGACCAAGAACCGAACGCCCGACCTTCCGCGAGCGAGACTCGCGCTCTACCGATTCGGCCACCCTGCCTGGTAAAGTGCACACTAATCCGGTGACTGCTTTAAAGATTTGGTCACGTGATTTTACCTAGATAAAAGATTCACCCAGAGTAGTGGTGAATGATATCCCTGCCTAAATCCGAGCAAAAGCTGCTTCAAATAGGAATAAACTATTGAGGTAGTGGTTCCACTGAGCAGTATATATCTATATTGGCGTAGAGTTGGTCAAAAGCCAGAGAATGCAAAAGAACAAGATGGCAACCACAGAGAGCTCTTGATTTGAGTTTTAACGTCTATTAATCTACATGATTCCATAAATTCTTCATTCAAAATTAGTTGCTAAATATAAAGAGGTATGTGAAGAATATAATTTACTTCTTAAATTAAGAATTTATGGAGTCATTTTTGGTTGCAATATACAACGGTAAGATCCCTAAATAATTGGTCATAGGGAGGTATGCAATATGTAGTTAGAGGCGCAAAGTATTTTTGTTTGTTTGTTTGTTGTTTTACGTCCTAGCAACATCTAAGGTCATATCAGGACGGAGGTGCAAAGTAAGTTCAAAGTATAGGGACTATAATGAAGGATAGGGCTGGGAGTGGCACCAACCCCAACTTCCGCCATATACGCTGAAACTGTGACCATCACAGCTTCAGTCCTTCCTGAGGGACCAGCAGAACTCGGAGAACCCGCATTGGCCACATTATACCCCTGTCACACTACGATGTAACGCGGCAGCATAGGGGCAACGTGAAAATAAATTTTACACGTAAAAGTTCTCAGCGTAATATGTCAATACGTGGCCAAGTTGGATGTCAGTCCCATGTAGTTGACGTGAGCGTAACATCGGTATAGCATAGTGATAATGTGGTTCAATGAGTGAGGACAAAGGAATAATTAATTGTCTCAATGTCAGGCTAGCAAAAGTCCAGCACGCGCGAAGCGAGCCTAGCGTTACATTAGTGGCGGCTTAGCGTCAGACTGGCATGATCACGCCCGCTCTAGTGTTGCCACATCCGACTCAACCGATTTTCCTGACATGAGTTGACGTTGGCCCACCGAGGGATTAGCGTGGGGCTGACGTGAGTCCAGCATGATTGCAGTGCGCGCTCAACGCGCTCGGCGTGAGTGAAAAGTGTATAAATAAGGGTGCTGTGTTGCTGTCTCCTAACAACTTCTCCAGCATGCCGCCGAAACACACCTCCACCTCCACATCCACTTGTGCTCCAAACCCCCACTATGGGAGGGGAAGAGGGAAGGGGAGGAAGCGGATGACTGGTACACCACCAACATCACCAGCAGCAGCACCATCTCCCACAATCTCCTATGGTCTCGTCTCCTGCTCGCCTAACCGAGGACACAGAGGAGACTATGGACTGTCTCCATCTTCTCCGCATTCCCGTGCATCGTCTGCAGCCTCCACTTCCTTCGGCTCACACCATCTGCAAGGAACAGGAGGAGGGTGCACAAGTTTGAATGTACTCTGCCTGCAGACAAGGAGGAGGCGGTGCTGGATTTTCTGCATGACACCCCAGTCCTCTGGAACGTCAAGTTGACAGACTACCGGAGGACCGACAAAAAGAGAAAGCTGGATTTTTGCATATCACACCATACACTTCAGAAATGATGACACCACAGCACAGAAATATCCCAGTGCACACACTTCATATATTCACATCATATTCTCCTGCCATTCCACTGATCCCGCTGGTGAGTTGACCCAGTCTTTGAGGACATTCCGCTGTTCCTTTCCTGCCCAGGAGCCAGTGTTCTGGCCAGGTATGTGTGTTGCTATGTCCGGCAGGTTTTCGCCCTGTCTCCATGCTCCGGTGATGAAACTGCGGTTAATGTTCTCTTAACGGTCTAGCTGCTGATTCTGGAGCGTGGGATATCGGATCCTCATCATGTTGTGTATGACCATGCACGCTGTGACGATGAGCTTCACGGTGGAGGGGTGGTGCTGCATCGTGCTGAGCAGAACCTGAAATCGGTTTGCCAGGATGCCGAACGCATTCTCTACGACTCTCCTAGCTCGGGAAATCCTGTATTTGAAGATGCGTTCCTCATGCGGCATGCTCCTCCTGCTGTACGGCTTCATCATCGTCGGGCGTAGCCCGAAGGCATCATCACCAATCAGGAAGTATAGAACCGTCCTCTGGCAGGCCACAATAGGCTCTGGTTCCGGGAAACCTATGGTATCTTCTTCAGTGCTGGCCTTCAGCTCAGAATCATTGAACACCTGCGCATCTGATGCGGAGACTTTACCACCGACATCTGCCCAGATGAACTTGTAGTCTGCATCAACGAGTGCCATGAGAACTATGGAGTAGAATCCCTTATAGTTTTAGTACAGGGATCCACTCTTTGGGGGACACTGCCAGGCAACATGCTTCCCACCAAGTGCTCCGCAGGTATGGGGGAAGTTCCACCTCTCCATGCCACCCCTCCAGAGTGGTGGGTCAGGTCATCACCTCGTCGATGTGCTCTGCAATGATGGCCTTGCACACCTCTCTCACGATGAGAGATTGGGTGTTGTATGGCACCCTCCACCTAAACTTCATGGAAGCGTACTTGTTGCCCGATGCTAGGTGATGCAGAGTGAGGGCAAGCTTCAGGCCAGGCTCGAGCGGCTCCATGTAGGTAGTGTAATTTTTGGTGATCCGTGGACCCACTCTGGCTAGCATCTCGTCAAACATCTGGGTTGGCATCTGCCACTGCCACACCCACAATCGCTTCGGGCGAGATTTTTTCCTTCTCCTTCTTCTAGCCTCAAAATAGTGCAGTAACAACAAGTTTGTCTCATGGTGAACTTTGAGAATGGCCAGTTGGTAGTACTGCATGACCCACTCAGGCACATGCATCCGCTGCGAAGAGCGGAGCTGTTCTGCTGACAGGAGGACATTGGAGGTCTTTATATACTCAAAGGCAACACCTTCACACCACGTTCACAACACGTTCGACAACATTCAAAGCACATGACAGAGTTTACTCGCACGCTAGATGTTAGTCAACTACATCAGGACACGTTTGCGATATGGTTGAGCAATGTTAGGCATGCGTCACAGACATGTTTGACCTACTTTGAGATACATTAACCCCACGTCGTCTTAGCATGGGCCGCACGTTCCACCTGCCTGTTCGTCACTCTCACGTAAGACAACATTGATCTGGCGTAGCCGACGTAGCTCTATCGCACACCTAACGTATCTCGACGTTGGCCTAACGTGAGTGTAAAGTCATCCTAATGTAACTGCTTTAAGGGGCTGTCACACTACGACGTATAGCGTTAGCGTATGCGGACATATGCGATTTTCGACCAACACGTCGGAATACGGCATCATAGGTTACGTATACGTTGGGCATACGTCGAGTACGCTTGGGGTACGGTGGCATAGGTTGGCATAGGTTGAGCCGCTAAAAATATTTTGTGCATGTTCAAAATTATCAATGTATGTTGCCGTATGGCTCATATGTTTCTCATACGCTCGGCGTATGCTCGGCATATGTCATGCACACGTTAGCCGTACATTCAGACGTGCAGTCCGTGTACAGCCAACGGATGCATCACATACCCCTAACGTACTTCGAATGAATGCCTGCCGTATCTCCAGCGTACTTAACGTATATGCCATACTTCTAGTTCAAGCGATGAAGTAACATACGTAACTTTGGTAAACATACCGTGAGCGTATGCGATAGGTCAGAGATACGTTCTTCATACATTACATACGTTGTGTGTACGCCAATTTTTATCCCCCGCCCCTGCAAAGTTTGATGAATGCCGATGTACTGGCAAATTGTCATACGTTGGGCACACACTAACACCATACATCGTAGTGTGACAGGGCCTTTTCGTTGCAATGCGTCGAAAGTTTTGATGCGTGCTGCCATAACTCGACGTAACCTGACGTATCTCGACGTAACTCAACATCTGCCTAACGTAAGCATGATGTAATCCGCCATACCTCAACGTGATGACCAAAATTCACCTACTTCAGCTCACGTTAGCTCGTTACGTCGTAGTGTGACAGGGCCATTAGCCTTTTGTTTTGTTCTAATTCAATTACTAACAAAGCTTCTGATCAAAAGCACAAAAAAATAATACTTTCCTATTCCTTCATTCCCCTAGATAAGGGATAATAGTACAGTATTGCATGCAATGATTACAGTTAGTTGGTTTTTGGAGTTTTACATCCTGGTAACATCTAAAGTCATATCATATCAATGATTACAAGCGAGACATATTTTTTCCGGGTCATTCCTATTTGTTTTCCCGCCCATAATGCACACTGTAGCATATTTGATGCATCGATGCGACTAGTCGCTGTGAGTCTAATAAGTGACTTTACTCATATTTGACTCAAGCTCCTGAATCATCGAGTAGCCATGAAAGTTTGTTTTATTTAATGTCACCTCTAGAGCACATTGATTTTTATAATTGTCTATTGGACGTAAAACATATGGTCATTCTGACATATTTATTTGAGAGAAAAACCACTGCCTCCACATAGGCTACTCCTTCCGATAAGCAGCAAGGGGTCTTTTATATGCACTTTCCCACAGACAGGACAGCAGATAACACAGCCTTTGGTGAACCAGTTGTGGACCACTGGTTGGAACAGAAAATGTCCAAAACTGATAGGTGCCATCTATGCTACAGTTAGTAGGTCTGTGCTATCTCTACCATCAGGCTTGCTATATGCTAGTATGAACCATTGACATACAGACCCGTGAGCACTTGAGTTTATTTGTTGTTTATTTGTTGTTGCGTTATGTCCTAACAGCATCTAATGTCATATCAGGACGAGTACCGACTTGTGACAGTGCGCACTCATATCGACTTCATGGAGCTGCCCCACTTGGAGACCAGGCCACTGGCACCATGACCCAATATCCCATTCAGGTCACATTATCCTCATACTGAACTAACCAGTCCTTGCCCTATCCTAGGAATGCCGAGCACCAGGCTAGGTAGCAACAAGTATCAATTGGATAGGTCATTGGTTTGACTTAACTGGGATTTGAACTCTCGACCTTCCACATGAGAAGCCTGCACACTACCGATTCGGCCAGTGCATTTGGTGAGTACTTGAGTACTTACGGCAAACCTACTCACTTGTTTACCAAGGATTACCGCAAGCTACAACCCCGCCCCCAGCATCCCCCACTCGATATAGCGATATAGCGAATGGTAGACAGGAAGTGTGAACACTTATTTATCTCTCTTTTTTTTTTTTTTTTTTTTTTTTGTACATTAGTTGTCCCAAGCAGGGGAAATCCCAGTCACAGCTGACTGGTCTTCCCCCACTCCACTGCTGGTCGATAGAAAGCCCGAGCCTACACTTTTACCGACCCAAGGGATTTTTAACCTCCCAGACCACATAGACATGGTATGAGAGCAACCGGCCTTTGATGACGCTGTAAGTTATACACAGCGGTGGAAATCCAAATTGGCAGAGCTGGGGGCACGCATCACATATCATGAACCACCCTCTGACCACTGCCATCTACCCACTGAGCCTTTTGTGCCTCACAACTGACCCTAACACACTAGGACTCTAACACACTAGGACCCTAATACACTCAGGAAAATTATGAATATCAGGTGCCAGGATAAGATCCCAGACTCTGAAGTCTTAGAGAGGGCAAAAATGGTGGGCATTGGCTGCATGGTTATGACAGCACAATTCAGGTGAGCTGGCCATGTAGTCCACATGGATGAGAATATTACCAAGAGCTCTCTTCTACTGTGCTAAAAGGTTACAGGTACCTAGGTGTTCAGAAGAAAAGGTTCAAGGACTGCCATAAAACACAACCTGAAGAAATGTAATCTCAACATTGAAATCTGCGAAATAGTGGCCAAGAACAAGATTTCATGGTGGGCTTGTATTCGCAAAGGCACTAAACAAAAGCATCAGCAGAGGAAAGATCGTCTCCTTCAACCGCCAGACTCTCCGACTGCAGCTACAGACACATGTCCAGCATGCCAGAGCACATTCCGAGCACAAATTGGACTCATCAGTCATTGACGAGTTCATAACCAATGATGAGTTGCTCTCATCATCGCCACCGATGGACAACCAAGAGGAAGAACACACTAGAAATGAGCGACCATTCACCAGAATACTTGACTCTCATAGCTGATGGCTTGCAGACATTCACTGATTATTTGCCAGTTAAATGTGGGTTTCTTCTGGTCTTTATACAAAAAACTATTTTCGCTCATTATCATGATGCTGTCGGTCACGGAATGCCGCTCTCCATTTAGCTAACCGATCCAGCATTTTAATCACAGTTAATTAATTGGTATTTTTCATGCCACTGCTCCTTGCCCTATTCTAGTAATGTCAAGTACCAGGCTAGGTAGCAACAATTATACATTTTTTACTCAACCAGGGTTCGAACCGAGGGTTCAAATCCCATGACCAGCCACACAGGATGTGGGTGCTCAATTTATTCAGTCATCCCATCCAATCCGAAAAATTGGCTCCAATGCACCAATTCAGTCAAACCAATGATATACAAAATTGATACTAGTCACTACCTATCCTGGCGATGACTTACAAAATTGATACTTGTCGCATCCTAGCTTGATGCTCGACATTAATAGGATCTGGCAAGGACTTGTTACCTCAGTGTCAGGATAATGTGACTGAGTGGGATATCGGGTCATGGTGCCAGCATCCTAATTTCCGTCACTGTCAGGACGGGTACCGACTTGTGACAGTGCACACTCATAAGTCACCATGAGTGCGCACTGTCACAAGTCGGTACCCTCCTGATATGACCTTATATGTTGCTAGGATGTAAAACAACAACAAACAAACAGCACATGCCCCACTCATGGGTACACAACTATGTACACATTGTAGCCAAAGTGAATCGCACAGTACAACCCAGCACTGTGTTGACCGTCAGAACACTACACAATATATCTGGGTCATTCTCAGAAGTTGTGTACCAATACTGTGACATCAGTACCACAAAATCAAAATGCTGTCAAAGTCCTATATATAAGCTTCCTCAATGTGTGTCCTTTTGCATCTGAATAATTGAAAATAAACATTCTGACATTTTTAAGTAGGTCAAATGATGCTCACATCCAATAAATAGCAGTATAGCATGGAAACCAATCTGACTCCAAAATGAAATATTGTCCACGCAAAGCTTGACATTTTTAGGACATTTCACATGCCACTTGCTTTATAAACAGTAGTAATAATAATTTGAAACCTCATTGCTATGGTTTTGTCTTATTTGTGATGATTAAAGAGAAAAGCAGAAAAATATTAGCGAGGTAAAGCTGAGATTCCTTCTACGCGGTATGCGGCATGCGGTATGCGGCATGCGAATGGGAAGATTCCTTCTACACGGTATGCGGCATGCGGCACACGACCTGCTATATTTAAAAAATAAAAATAAACAAGTATACCCCATACTGCACTGTATATGGCCTAATATGGCATTTATATCTATGTAACTTTTTGTACGTCACATGGAGGTTCCTACCTATATAATTACCAAATTATAGATAGGTATTCATATTTTTGTAGCTCTGGTAGCATTTTTACCAACCCGAACCCCCACCACCACCACTACCATATGTTTCCCCTCAGCACCCTTGTGTGTGACCGTTCCGTAATGCTCAGTCGCCTCTCCTAGTGTTAAACTAATGGACAAATCAGACTCAGGTTTCTATTCGCACCCCCCTTGTCGCATGCCGCATGCCGCACTGATCGCTACATGGACCGATCGGAAAAACGCATTCGCATTCGCATACCGCGTGTAAGGGTTGTAGCCCATTGACTTCAAGGTGTTTCGATTTTTTTGCTGCATTCGCATTCGCATACCGCATGCCGCATACCGCGTGTAAGGAATCTTAGCTTAACAGTCCAAGTGGAATCAACAATTTTACACAAATGTTCGGCTCAAATTTCAATGTTTAGGGGCCATTTCAGGATTTATCTTTTACTATACCATAACTGGGTCCATGCATAGAGTGTCAAATGGTGAAAATAGTTTCTGTACTGTAGCTGTACTCAATGTTTGATACAGAGTTTCATAGTACAATGTACTTGCAGGTGGAAATGAAATGTTACAATGTTAATGACTCCAGAAAAGGTTAACTATTTCATAATTTTTATAATTTTTTTAGAAATAAATGTCTTCAACTTAATGAAGACATTGTATATGACCATTTGAAGTGAAATGTGCTGTTGTTCAGAGGTCTTCATAAAATTTGTGACACTTAATTTTCAATGCTGTTGGCAATGTCACAAATTAGTGACGTAATTTTCTATTTATTTAGCTACATCCATCCCAATAACATACATAATACAGAATATTAACATTTACTTTTCATCTAAATTATATCCCACATTATTGGGCTAAATGATGAAATCTAAATATTGACACTCCAATAATGGGTTTCTTTGAAATATGTATTTCAAGTAGACTACCCCAAGTGGTACACAGTTTCTGAGAACGACCCATCTATGAGTCATCGCTGGCCAAAGCCATTCACACCCCACATTACGCATATCGTCACCTGTTGGACTTTACCTTTGGGAATTGATAAATCATACCTCAAACATTAACAGAGCATGCTAACTATAAGGTCGCCATGAGTTCGCACTGTTGATGGTTGGTTGGTTGTTGGAGTCTTACAACCTGGCAACATCTAAGGTCATATCCTGATGGGTACTGACTTGTGACTGCGCATTCATGGTGACTTTATAGTGCTGCCCCACTGAGAGACCGGGCTGCCAGCACCATGACCTGATATCCCACTCAGTCACATTATCTTAGCCAACCAGTCCTTGCCCTATCCTAACAATGTTGAACGCCTCGCAAGGAAGCAACAAGTATAAATTTTTAAGTCATTGGTTTGACTCGACCAGGGTTTGAACAAATGATCTATCAAAACGGGAGATGGACACCCAACTCATTCGGCCATCCCATCCCGTCTGGTCATATGACCTTAGATGTTGTTAGGAAGTCAAACCCCAACAACCAAATGAACGGGCAAATTGACATCTGGCGGGCAAACCCATCAACATGATCTTTGTAAGGCATTTGATCGGAACTCTGTAGTAAAGGAACGTGTGTGTGTGGGGAGGGGGGCATTTTTATGTGTTTTGATTATTGATTCCAATTTCTACAAATAACAAATTCTGCACTCCAGTCAACGAACTCCGATTTGAGACTAACATTAACAAGTGCCAAGTATGTGGTTGCCTTGGCAATGAATGGTCTTGAAAGTTGCCTAATATCCCCTAGATAAAATATTCACCCACATCTATAGTAGGGGTCAATCGATGAATATAAAAAAAATCACGGAAATCCGCAGAATCGCAGACATCTTTCATCCCTGTTCTACAGGGTTGCTTAGCAGTCCAATCATCAAAACAGTGCCGTGAGAGTCACTAAATGTTCCACAGCAGGGTTTCCACCAGAAAATAATTTGAGGGTATGCAGAATGAGGGGGTCGGTGGGGGGGGGGGGGGGTGTCTGGAGGGTTTGTTGTCTCTGGCTCCTTGACAAACTTTTAACAAAAAATTATCCCAATGATTTGAGGGTACAGATTAGTACCCTCAGAAAATTTAAGGGTACGGAATTTTACCCATTTTACCCTCTGGCAAAAAGCCCTGCTTGACTATAATACCTATACTGTGTTGGCTAGCTATTCTTACTGCGCGTATGACAATAGATGTTGCTAGGACATAAAACCCCAATAAACAATATTGCGCATACGGAAAACAGCACTGTACAGTCGACTCCGACGCACTACCAGTACCACAATTCCTCACCACTCACTCCTTCATGGCCCTATATATTTAGTTAGACCGCCCCTTTATGCCAGGTACACACATACCGTATAGGATTCGCGCACTAAAACTCCCGATCCGCTTAAAACTGAAAACGGGCCGATTCATTTTTCGAATCGAGAATCGCAATCGTAATGCTAGCGCACACCCACCGTTTTAGCCCTAAAAATCGCGAATCGCAATCGGTAGGTGTGCTAGGGGAGTGCACACCTCACGACTTTTGGGCAGTTTTAGATCGTATACGGTAGGTGGGTGCGGAAAAACGATCGTAAACGGTAGGTGTGTACCGGGCATAAGTAGGTGTGTACCCAGTCTGTAACATATAAGTCACTTGGGTTGGTTGATGGGTTGAGTTTTACATCCAGGGAATATCTAAGGTCATATCAGGATGGGTACCGACTTGTGACAGTGCACACTCATGGTGACTTTATAGTGCTGCCCCACTGGGAGACCAGGCCGTCAGCACCACAACCTGATATCCCACTCAGTCACATTAGCCTGACAGCGACACTGAGCCAACCAGTCCTTGCCCTATCCTAATAATGCCGAGCGCCTGGCTAGGAAGCAACAATTATCAATCTCTAAGTCATTGGTTTGACTCGACCAGAGTTCGAACCGTGGGTTCGAATACCACGATCTACCAAAACAGGACAGGGACGCTCAACTCATTCAGCCATCCTGTCTGGTGCCGTCTGTAAGATTATAAGTAAGCATAAGTGCCTTTCAAGGGTTAAGGGACATATTCTGATGTATTTGAATTCCTGCTATATCACTTATGCTTAGGTCACATATCATGATACCGTAGAGTTCTGCGGTCTGAAGTCAGGATTTTTTTTTTACAAATCGTACGGTGTTGCAGTCTGTGTCAAAATGTTCACAAATCTAATACCCCTATCACACTACGACGTAACGAGCGAACGTGAGCCTAACGTGGACGTACGTTGGGTTACGTTATGATGACGTCAGAATGACGTTAGACTGACGTCGAGCTACATCACATTACGTCGTGTTACGTCGAGGTTTTGGACATGTTCAAAACTTTCGACGTACCTCAAACGTAAGGGTTGAATGATGGTATCATGGAATGATGGTATCACTACGCTTTACCGACGTTCCGCTCTCGTCCACTACGCTGCATCCACGTTCAACTTGTGCCCAAATTTGCATACTACGCCGAGAAGTTCAACGTTTTTCACGTTCTCCCTACGCTGACGTCGTCACGTCGTAGTGTGACAGCCTCATTACGCGGTCCGTACGGCAGTTGGTATAAGTACGTTTTCCCCCCCACCGCAACAAGGTTTCTTGTGGCCGCCGCACAATTGAAATCACCGTATGGGCACAATACTGCCACCGTACGGCCACTATGGTCACCTTGCGATGCTATGCGGTGGGGTTGTGGCCTATGGTTTTGCGATACCTGAAAAAAGTTTAATGTCAAGTTAAAACAAATCGCAACCACTTGCGGTGAGCAAAGAAACATGCGATCACCGTCCGGCCTCCATATCCAGGCGTACGGCTGCTGGATGGTTTTGCCAATTTGGCTACTTCCGCCCACCGCAAACCCGCCACAGGCGATTTGTGACAGGCATTAGCTAAATATATTAGATTCATCACTATAAGTATAATCTACTATATTTTAATTTGAAATAACTTCTATTTTAAAAGGTTAAAAGGCTGAATATGTGGACGATGAAATAATTATTAAAATGTTTAACAAAGCACTTGGTTAGATTTGATCCTATATCTCTAGCGTGGATATTGGTGCACTTATTAAACTGTGTTGCTGCATAAACGGAAGTTCTAAGTCAATTTCCTTCTTTTTACATCTGTTACTTCTGAAGCCTATGGTGTCCAACATTTCGGTGTGCACACCAAAAGTAATTGTGCACTACAGGGTTCATACCCATTTTGACATATCAAAATTGCAGGACTTTCCAAGACCTTTCAGTGAAAAATTCCAGGATGTTTTAAGACATTTATTAAATTAAAGTACCCCATAACACGGCCATATTCATAGGTGATTTGATTCACCGTGTAAGATGTGAAGTGTAAATAAGCATACAAAAATAACAACGAATATATGTATAGTTTTAATATAAAAATCAAGAGCCAAGATAATGTATGTGGGTTATTCTCCAAAACTGGGCACCACATATTTGGTCTCCACGTTACAATGGTGATAATTAAGTCTTTGTTTTATTGATAGCAAGTCAAATAATTATTGTAGCATATGTCTATTAGGTATGTTAGCAGTTCTACATGTATTGAATTTATCCCACGAAAGATATCAACATTATAATTGTATGATTTTGCGCTAGAGTGAAAATTTACACATTGACACCATACATGTAGCCAAACTTTTTTTCAACTTATTTTTCAACTTTTTTCTTGTAAGTCATAACCATGTCTGCTTAACAGTAATCAATAAGATCTTATTTGACTATGTTGTATATGTTAAAATGAGGTTCTGGATGTGTCTTTGATTTTCATGTTACACAAGTGATATTAATGTATGGCTCAATTTGTATAAGATCGAATTCAAAACGTGAAACTAATTTTTTTCAACTCTGACATATGCACAACATGCAAATCTTCATAGGACATTGGATTAGGCTATTATTTGAAATGAGTTATGCTATTATTTGGTAGGTTTTCACTTTTGGTTTCCATGTCACACTTTTGTGCCCAGTTTTAGAGAATGACCCATGTATGTATGTATTATGTATACATGTATGTATGTATGCGTGTATGTATGTGTGCATGTATGCGCACAGGTATGAATATATGCATGTACAGTGTGTATGTATGTGTATGTATGCGTGTATATTTCTCGGCGTTAAGTAAGTAGGCTAGTGAGCAGCCGAGCGGTGGCGCCACCGTCGGATTTGAAGCCTGAGCAGTAGATGAGTAGTCCGAGGCTCAACCACCCGATCACTGGTGGGTGGGTGTTAGGATTGTATAGAATTCTGGGTTATTATACTCGTATAATTCATATACAGCATATATATATATGTATATATATATATATGTAAGTGTATATTGTATATATGTGGTTTGTTTCCCTATGCCATCACCTCCGCCAATTTGGATTTCCACTGCTGTGTATAACTTACAGCATCATCAAAGGCCAGATGCTCTCATACCATGTCTATGTGGTGTGGGAGGTTAAAATTCACTTAGGTTGGTAAAAGTGTAGGCTTGTGCTTTCTATCGACCAACTGTCTAATGGTGAAAACAAGCCTATTCAGACTTATGCATGATAGGCAGTATAAATCTTCTAGAAAGATTTATGGGTATGCTTTTTAAATATTTAATATATTTACAATGTATAATATACAGTGAAACCCAGTTACAAGGCACCCAGATTGAACACGAATTGGGATATAACTTGCTGATTCATTCGAGTGAGTGAGTGAGTGAGTGAGTGAGTGAGTGAGTGAGTGAGTGAGTGAGTATGTGTGTATGTGAGTGCGCCCCCATGTGTATGGGTGAGTGTGTGTGTCCCATTTTATGTGAGCCAATATAAGTTATGTGAGTTTGGTTGCGTTGACTTTGTCCACGAACGGTTAATTCTGATCCTGGCGAACCAACTCGAGATGACAAAGCAATGACAAAAATAGGGCCTTATTGGTCATGTATGCCTGTCTGTCTGTCTTAAAATAAAAGTTACTTCAAACTAAAGTAACGTAGATTATAACAATCAACCTCATATATTTATCTCAGAAAATGACAGAAACTCAAAACCATCGGACTATGCAACTTTAACTAGCTTTTTAGGGTTATGGGGATGGTTGAAGTCCCGCTAGACCGCATGCTAAAGTAGCACCCATAGTGCTGCATGCACCGCAGTGTCAAAGGAACCGCATCTGGAATCTTCTACTTTTACAATTCAAACTCCTACCTCACAACTTTTTTAAAGCAGTAGGCCTATGTGCGACATAAAAATCAATTTAAAAAAAAAAGTTAATTTAAAAGGTTCTAAATCATGCATTAGAGCGCAAGGTGGTTTTAGGTTGTGTGTGTTAAGTTGGTTGGTTGGTTGTTGGAGTTTTGCATCCTGATAACATCAAAATTCAAAGGTCATATCAGGATGGGTACCGGCTTGTGACAGTGCGCCCCTATGGCGACTTTATAGTGCTGCCCCACTTGGAAATCGGGCTGGCAGCACCATGACCCGATATGCCACTCAGTCACATTATCTTGACACCCAGATAACCAGTTGTTGCCCTATCCTATTAATGCTGAGCGCCAGACGAGGAAGCTGACAAGTATCAATTTTATAAGTCATTGGTTTGACTCGACCAGGAGCCAAACTCCCTACCTCCCGCGCACGAGGTCGGTATGTGTGTTAAAGTTGCATGGTCCGATGAAATATAATTTTGTCAAAATTAAAACAACTACTTACATTTGATCCTATATATCCAACTTAGATATTGGTGTATTAGCTAATGATTTGGGACAGCATATACAGAATAACCAGTGAATTTATAAGCTCACCCCTTTAGACACTCACTTTGAAACACCCATTATGCAGGGAGGCCATTAACCAACTAGGCCAATCTTGTGACCTCATTAGCCTCCCCCCAACCAAGTAGGCCTACTGTGCAGGGTCATCTCACATCACGTGGTCACCGCGAGATGACCATCTAGGTCATAGATAGCCACAGGACTTTTGACAAGCTTGTCGAAATTATTTTTGGTTCTTTCAGCTCAAATTACTTCAAAACTAATCATCTTTAATCAAAATCACTCCGGACTAATGATTAGTAGCTCGAAATGATCAATTTGATATATTTATCTAAAAAATAAGGCAAAAATTCTAATGGCATCGGACCATGCAACTTTAAGTTGTGGGTGGCAGGCAGTGTGTGCCCCACTTTACGTAAACTAGCTCGGCTGGGTTAGACGCCGGGGGCGAGGGGGGGGGGGGGGTGACGGGGTTCGTGGACCACGATGGTGTGAGGCTTACAAGTTGATTTGTTTGTTTGTTTGTTGCTGTTTTACATCCTAGCAACATCTAAGGACTGCTACCGACTTGTGACAGTGCACACTCATGGCGAATTTATAGTGCTGCCCCACTGGGAGACCAGGCCGCCAGCACCATGACCTGATATCCCACTCAGTCACATTATCCTGTCACTGAGCCAACCAGTCCTTGCCCTATCCTAATAATGCCGAGCGCCAGGCTAGGAAGCAACAAGTATCAATTTTTAAGTCATTGCTTTGACTCGACCAGGGTTCGAACCCACAATCCCATGGTCTACCTACACGGGAGATGGACGCTCTAACTTATTCGGCCATCCCGTCTGGTCTTACAAGTTGGTGACCAGACGGGATGGCCGAGTGAGCTGATACCCCAGTCACACGAGAGCCAGCATCCGCCTCCGACCTCCTTACGCCCAAAAGGACGCCAACCTCCCAGCGTCCCATTGGATACATTGATTCAAATACGAGGTAGGCGCCAGGTCGGCATGAAGGCGCCGCGAGGGCGCCAGATCGGCTGCAACCCGCCAACCCAGGGCAGCATGAGGGCGGCGCCAGGGCGCCAACCATTTTTAATGGCGCCACCGGAACAGGACGCAAGGAGGTTGCACGTGCAGCAGCAGCAACCTCCTTGCGTCCAAAATTTCCGAAATGGACGCCGGGAGGTTGGCGTCCTTGCGGCGACAGCACTTAATGAGGGTGTAAGGAGGGCGCAAGGAGGACGTTTTGACGTCGCTAATCGATCTTAAGCAAACGCAGGCCTCGTGTGACTGAGACACCAGTCTCCCATTTTGGTAGATTGTGGTGAACCCCAGTTGAGTCAAACCAATGACTTAAAAATTGATACTTGTCGCTTCCTAGCCAGGTGCTCGGCATTATTAGGATAGGGCAAGGACTGGTTGGCTTAGTCTCAGGATAATGTGACTGAGTGGGATATCAGGTCATGGTGCTGGTGGCTTGGCCTCCTAGTGGGGCAGCACTAGAAAGTCACCATGTGTGTGCACCGTCACAAGTCAGTACCAGTCCTGATATGACCTTAAGTTGCTTCGTTGTTGGAGTTTTACATCCTGGCAACAACTAAGGTCAGGTTTTTAAGTGTTTCTCGCAGGATATGATTGGCTTGCAGTGTGATGCGAATTATATATTATACATTACCAGGCCAGACACTCCACCATCAACACTAAGTTCTAGTCTGGTTGTGTGGTTGAATAGAAACACAAATAAATACATTATATATATAACTACAGTGAAACCCCGTTATAAGGCTCCGCGATTTAACGCGAATTCGGATATAACGTGATGATTCATTGGACCCAGAATTCTTTAATTTAACGGTAATTCAGTTAAGTCTGTGGCGGAGTGGTTAGAGTGTCTGACTTTTTTCTAGGTCAGACTCCTAATCTGAGGGTCGGTGGTTCGATTCCCCATGCCCCCATCTCTGCCAATTTGGATTTCCACCGCTGTGTATAACTTACAGCGTCATCAAAGGCCAGTTGCTCTCATACCATGTCTATGTGGTGTGGGAGGTTAAAAATCCCTTGGGTCGGTAAAAGTGTAGGCTTGGGCTTTCTATCGACAAACTGTCTAATGGTGAAAACAAGCCTATTGAGGCTTATCCATTATAGGCAGTATAAATCTTTTTTTTAAACACCAAAAAAATGATAACGGAGTTTCACTGTATCTATATTATTGTAGCTTCGTTCAGTGTGTAGTGGCAATTGTCATTATGGCTCGAAGGCCAGCGCATCAGCACTGTCAACATGTTATTCAGAGGAATAAAACCATTTGAACAACAACAACAACAACAAAAATATCCAAAGATATTAGGTCTCTTCTTATTTTCTTGTCCGTTTAAAATTAAGGTTATATTGTTATAGTGGAGAAAAGCAAGGCATTAACAATATAATTACAAAACTAATCCTAATATGACATTATTTATTTGATCTAAAAAATGGAATTCATATTTTTTTCATTTTACAGTGCCGGTTATTAATACTGTAATCACAAGACGGGATGGCCAAATCGGTAAGAGCGCTCGCTTGCTTCCTATACAGGAGGTCGTGGGTTTGAATCCCGACCAAGTCAGTACTCATCCTGATATGACCTCAGACGTTGCTAGGGCATATAACCTCCAACAAACAACTGTAATCACATACAACCATTCTTTACATTAGCCCGTCCTGATATGACCTTAGATGTTGCCAGGACGCAAAACTCCAACCAACCAATTTACATTAATTATTTATTTGGTATATATATTACAGTAGCATATTCTAACTAGTCCAGGGAATTTTATAGTCTGAGCTATTTATTTTCGCCAGTGCTGGTTATTCTCTAGCCCTTTTTTCAATCTATATATATTATATATATTATACACACACGTATATATCTCCTTTTATTTGTCAAGCAATGTAAACAGTCACGGTGTTTACATCCTGTTCGGTCCCTCTATATGTGGGCCTACGCACACGCACAGACAGATACACACACACACACACTCCTACAACCACAATCACTAGGACTAATGCCTGGTACACACCTCCTGTTTACGATTCACGCACTAAAACTGACTTCGCATCATGACCCCGACCCGTCCCGTTTCACGACTAAAACTGCCCGATTCGTTTTACGAATCCCTTGCGATTTCAGTTTTAACCCCTAAAACTGAGTTTTAAGTCTCGAATCGCAAGGCTCTGGTGTGCTAGGGGGTCGCACACCTAAAGACAAAACTCAAACTTATGCGCGAAACGGGCAGTTTTAGATCGTATACGGGAGGTGTGTACCGGGCATAAGACACCATCCCATCCCATCTTACATAATGGTTGTCCTTACAGTTACAAATCCCCACCCCCAGTCTTTAAGTAGCTCATGGTTTAACACACACACACACACACACACACACACTCCTATAACTACTGACACACACATCTAACCACACCCACTAAAGCCGTGTTCACACCCACAACTTTAGGCCGACTTAGATGAAGCGAATTAGATGAAGCGAACTAGTGTTGTGTCCACACACGGAGCGGTTTAAGGCGGAAATCAATATCTGTGCATGAGCAAGTCCATACTAACCAGCGCCAGTTTCGGTTAGTCGACGTCGGCACGAGAGAGTGTGGGTTCGACCTAGATCTGTTTCGACTGAATTGTATTGTTTTGGAACGGTCAAAACTTCTGCTGGGCAGTGAAACCCTAAAAATAAATGATGAAAATAATATCTGTGCACAGCTAGCAGTTTCATAGAGCAAATTTACCGGAAAGTCAATAAACTCAGGTCTCAACTGTGACGTGCTTAAGCCGCTTCAAGTAAACCGATACCGTTCACATTAGGAAGTTGGGCCGACTTAAGCTAGTTCGGTTCATATAAGCTACCTCGCGAGGCGGTTTACTTGAGGCGAACTAGATGAGGCGACCTAGCCTTAAGTCGCCTCAGCGTAGCGTCCACACGGCGAATGTGAGGCGACTTAGATGAGGCGAACTAGTTGAGGTGACTTAACACCCGTGTGTGAACACGGCTTAAGACTAAGACACCATCCCATCCCATCTTACATAATGGTTGCCCTTTTAATGTTATGTTTTAACGCACACACAACCACTGACACTCGCATCTAACCACACCCACTAAGACGCTAAGAGTAAGACACCATCACATCCTGTCTTACATAATGCTTGTCCTTACACTAGTTACAGCTACAACCCCCCCCCCCCCCCCCCCACCACCACCACCACCACCACCCAGTCTTTAAGGAGCTTATGGCTTAACACACACACACCCCACACACCGACCAAACTGGATTATCCTTCCAAGTCCAACCACGACGAGATAAACATGACTAAACCATAGACTAGCCACCACCCCCACCCCCACCCCCACCACAAACCAGCTAGTCCTAAATGACCCCTCATCTCATGAGTCATGTTTAATGCAGGACATGATCGCCATTAGTAAAACACTACACAGGAGATTATATCCATATAATATCTCTGACCGACTTAATTTCTCGCCCAGTGTCTAGTCTAAAGACAGGACACGGGGGTTCGAGAGGGGATTGGGTGGAGGGGGTGGAGAGGGAAGGCTGTGTGGGGCACTGTGACTGTCAGTCAGTCAGTCTGTCTGTCTGTCAGTATGTACTCACGGTGTTGGCAACCTGGTCCGGGTCATGTCCACGCCGGCGCTGTTGAACCCGACTTGCCATTTCCACTCCCATGTGACGATGTGTACTGTCCTCCTGTTGCTGCTACTGCCCCTCCTCCTCCTCCCACCCACGGATGTCTTGTTTAGAGGTAGTAGGCCCCGGTGTGTGTACTAGTCTACTACTAACTAGACGTGCTACGACCAGCACCACACAGGAGGCATGCCCACTCACTGCCTGACGACTGGTGCCCGCCCCCCGTACGCACGGCGGCCCGCTGTCACACGGCAGCCGAGTGTGTCGGCGCCGGCCGGTCGGTGTGTGTGTCCGGGTCGAGCGGGGGGACGCCGGGCGGGGGACGCTGGGGCGGGGGACGCCGGGGCGGAGGGGATCGGGCGGGGGACGCCGGGGCGGAGACGCGGTGTATGTCTGTGCCGGGGCGGGGTGTGTCGGTGGGGGCTGGGCGGGGTCCTGTGGGAAGGCCAAGCGGTGAGTGTCCGTGTCGAGCGGTGTGGACCGGGCAGGGTGCTGTTGGGACCGGGGTGTGTGTGTCGGTGCCGGGCCGGGGGCTGGGTGGCTGGGTGGCTGGGCGGGCGGGGTGCGGTGGGGACCGGGCGGTGGGTGTCGTGTCGAGTGGGCGGCGGGCGGTGGTTAGCTGGGCACCACGCCGTGGACCTGTTTCCTCAACCCGCGCACTGGGATGGCGACGGCAGCGCCACGCCGTGTACAGTACGCCTAACCACAGGGTTCTGTGTCTGTCACTCTAAACATCGCTAGACATAAATTAGTCACCACGAAAGCCCCAGTCACACATAGCCGGACGAGCCCCGGATTTTGAGCCGGACCACCCACGGACCAACGGGCCGGACTGTCCCGGACTACCACGGATAAAATCACTGTTTTCGTAGATTTTTGCCTCGCAGTCACACTTTCCCGGATGAGCCCCAGACCACCCCCGGACTGCCCCCGGACTGGGCCGGAGCGGCCCCGGACGAGGCCGGACCACCCCCAGACTATCCCGGATCACCCCCGGACTATCCCGGATCACCCCCGGTCTTACGGGGGCAGTCTGGGAGTGGTCCGTGGCTAGGCCGCGGGTACTCCTGGATAGTCCGCAGATGGTCCAGGTCAAACCGTGGCTCAAAATGACCCCGTACCACCCCCGGTCCAGCCCCGAAATACCCGGACCACCCCTGGATCAGGCCGGATTGAGCCCGGATCGCAAAATCCCCTGGACCGCCCCAGATGTTTTAAACATTTTAAAACATCCGGGGCTGACCCCGGACGAGCCACGGATCAGGCCGGATCGGGGGCGGTGGGGGGGGGGGGGGGGGGGGGGGGGTCGGCACGGACGAGCCACAGATCACCCCGGACCACCCCGGATGGCGGTCTGGGGCTCGTCCAGCCTCTGATCCGGGTATGTGTGACTGGGGCTTAACTAACTTAACTGTCCCTCTCTCTGTCTCTATATATGTCGCTCTGTGTTTGTCTCTCTGACTCTGACCCTCTCTCTCTCTTTGCTGTTCCCTGTCTATCTCTCTGTATATATCTCTGTCTTTTTTTCTGTCGCCCTCTATGTATGTCTCTGTATCGCTGTCTCTCTATGTCCCTCTCTCTCTGTCTTTCTATCTGACTCTGTCCCTCTCGGTCTCTCTTTGACTCTGTCTCTCTGACTCTGTCTCTCTACCCCCTGTCTCCCTCTTTCTCTCTGTCGCTGACTCTCTTTCTCTCTCTTTCTGTGTGTGAGTCTGTGATTTTGAAACTCCGACCAACTTAAAGTTGCATAGTCCGATGATTTTGGGTTTCTGTCATTTTTCTGAGATAAATATATTAAATTGATTGTTATAATCTACCTTACTTTAGCTTGAAGTAACTTTTATTTTAAATGGCTAAGTTTGGAGATATTTGAAGTGCACACATGTCAATTTAGTTTTAGCAAGCACGCCAAAACTCTGACACCATAAACTCCAGCAGTAACAAGTTCTCATAAATTGTCTCAGTATTCCTTTCTGTGTGGCAACAAATGCTTAATAATTGCAATAATACCTAAGTTAGATATGTAGAATCAAATGTAGATAATTGCTTTGGTTTAAAAATTGTGACGCTTCATCGGACTATTCAGCTTTAAACCCAAATGACATACAAAATATATCCTAATAATGCCAAGTGCCAAGCAAGGTAGCAACAAGTATCAATTTTGTACGTCATTGGTTTGACTCGGCTGGGATTTTCAAACTCCCCACCTTCCGCACGGAAAGCCTATGCTGTACCACCATTTCCAGTCACTTTTTACCGACTGACACTCACCCGCTCATTCACTGACACTCCATCCACTCACTACCCTCTCATGGCAAACAAGGAAACACACATCCTCTCCTGTTGATGAACCGGGCGTGGCGACTGAATAGACTACATCATGGTTCCAGCGGCGCGGTGCATTGTGGGATGCATCAGAGCAAATCAAAGCCGCGAGAAGCACATGGCACATGCTAATAGTAATACACTGGGTGCAGCTATGAAATGTGCTAGTTTCAGCTCATCTCAGCTCTTGTTTGAAACATAGAATACCAACTAAAAAAATATATATAATAAATTAAGATTATTAATATTTTATTCAGCATTGCATTTACATCAATATAACCAGCACATCTTATGCCATGTGCATTTAGATTTAGACAAATCTAGGCACTCAGACTAGTGTTAGAGCCATAGCCAGAGTCAGTTTTACTTATTTTATTCATGTTTTTATTTATATCCTATGGTTAATGACATATGTAGAAATAGAAAATGAGCAGGGTTAATTAGATATTGGTTATATATTTCTTTGGAACAAGTTTTTGTTGACACATTTGACATTTTAATATTTAGAACAAGAATTAATTCTGGCTAATCAATGGTGATGTAAATATCAGCCTGTAAAGTCACTGAAATTGTATGTTTCTTAGCTCAAAATGCTTAATTATGGAGAGTTGTGTCTTAAACATATTCATTATATTATTATATTGCATCCTTCCATCCATGTTTATGCCAAATTGTTATGTATTTCTATTTATTTTGAATAAAATGCCAGTTTTGCCCTATGCATATCGGCAAACTCAATGGGCGTATGCCTTTGCTTTGCTCCCAATGCCGTTTTCAGCGCATGCGAAGTCGGAACCGTGATGTACTCTATTGGTAGAGCACAGGCTTCCCGTGCGAGAGATCGGGAGTTCACTTCCTGGTCGAGTCAAACCAATGACTTATCAAATTGATAGCTCAGGCAGTAGGGTGTCCACCTGTGAAGGTTTGGGTCATCCGATCGAATCCTGCTCAGTGCACCCATTTGCCATCTGGGCTATTTTCCGTTTCAACCAGTGGTCCACAACTGGTTCATCAAAGGCTGTGGTATGTGCTATCCTGTCTGTGGGAAAGTGCATATAAAACATCCCTTGCTGCTTATCGGAAAAAGTAGCCTATTTGGCGGCAGCAGGTTTCCTCCACAAAGAAATATGTCAGAATGACCATATGGTTGACGTCCAATAGCCAATGATAAAAATCAGTGATCAATCTAGAGGTGTCATTAAATGAAAACAAACTTTCCTCATTTTGAAAAACAAAATTGATACTTGTCGCTACCTAGCCTGGCACTCGGCATTAATAGGATAGGACAAGGATTGGTTGGCTCAGTGTCAGGATAATGTGATTGAGTGGGATATCAGGTCATGGTGCCAGCGCCCTGATTTCCCAGTGGGGCACCACTAAAAAGTCACCATGAGTGCACACTGTCACAAGTCAGTAGGTACCCATCCTGATATGACCTTAGATGTTGCTAGGACGTAAACTCCAACAACCAACCGATCCTGTTGGTGATGCTTCAGCTACGCTTTATTAAAGTTGCATAGTCCGATGGTTTTGAGTTTTTGTCATTTTTCTGAGAAAAATATATTAAATTGATTGTTATAATCTACCTTATGGTGCAGTCACACTACGACGCTTCTCGCCGGCGACACGGCGGCGTGTGGTGTTTTTGGGCGATAATAAGTGAAACGTCGGGACGCGCTGGGGGCGCATTATGGGGGCGTCGGTACATTTCGGTCCACTATCTTTGACGTTGACGGTCGGCGGACAACGTCGGCGCGCGTTATTGGTCGCCCAAGGTTTTAAGCGTGTAAAAAAAAAAACAGCGATCGACAGCGCGCGCAAATATATGGGTAAGGACGTTAGGCGGCCATCGACACACGTTACAAGCGCGTTGGAGGGACGTTGCTCGCACGTTGCTGTGTGTGTGTCTGTGTGTGTGTGTCTCTATGTGTGTGTCTGTGTCTCTGTGTGTGTCTCTGTGTCTGTGTGTGTATGTCTCTGTGTACCTGTGTCTCTATGTGTATCTCTGTGTGTGTGTCTGTGTGTGTCTGTGTGTGTGTCTGTGTGTGTGTCTCTGTCTGTGTCTCTGTCTGTGTCTCTGTGTCTCTGTCTGTGTCTCTGTCTGTGTCTATGTATTTGTCTCTGTGTGTGTCTATGTGTCTGTGTGTGTGTCTCTATGTGTGTGTGTGTGTCTCTGTGTCTGTGTCTATGTATGTGTCTCTGTGTGTGTCTCTGTGTCTGTGTGTGTCTCTGTGTCTCTATGTGTGTGTCTCTGTGTCTGTGTGTATGTCTCTGTGTATGTGTGTGTGACTCTCTGTCTCTGTGTCTGTGTGTGTCTGTGTGTCTCTGTCTGTGTGTGTGTCTGTGTGTGTGTGTCTCTGTGTCTCAGAGAGAGAGACAGAGGCACAGACACAGACACAGACAGATGGAGACACCGACAGAGACACCGACAGAGACAGAGACAGAGACACAGAGAGAGACACAGACAGAGACACATGCACATACACAGAGACAGGCACAGACACAGACACAGACAGATGGAGACACCGACAGAGACACAGACACAGACAGAGACACAGAGAGAGACACAGACAGAGACACATACACAGAGACAGAGGCACAGACACAGACACACGGAGACACTGACAGAGATACAGACACAGATAGAGACACAGACAGAGACACATACAGAGACACAGACAGAGCCACAGAGACACAGACACATACAGAGACACAGACACAGACAGAGACAGAGACACAGAGAGAACGCGCCGATATACGTTACCACAACGTTGGCCGCGCGCTACCAACACGCTACTGACATGCTGTGGGAACGTCCAATTTCACCATATTTCCACTATCTTTATAACGTTTCTCGACGCGCAAGATTTTATTTTCAATGCTGACGGATCGCCGGGAGAAGCGTCGTAGTGTGACTGCATCATTACATTAGTTTCAATACTGTTTATTTTACATGGCGAAGTTTTGTGATATTTGAAGTACAAACATGTCAAATTAGTTTTGGCAAGCATGCCAAAACTCTGACACCATAGACTTCAGCAGTAACAGTAGTAGTGGCGTTCTCTGTGGTGGAGTGGTTAGAGTGTCTGACTTTTTTTCTAGGTCAGACTCCGAATCTGAGGGTCAGCAGTTCGATTCCCCGTGCCCCCAGCTCTGCCAATTTGGATTTCCACCGCTGTGTATAACTTACAGCGTCATCAAAGGCCAGTTGCTCTCATACCATGTCTATGTGGTGTGGGAGGTTAAAAATCCCTTGGGTCGGTAAAAGTGTAGGCTCGGGCTTTCTATCGACCAGCAGTGGAATGAGGAAGACCAGTCGTCTATGACTCAAATTTCCCCTGCTTAAACAACTAATGGACCCCCCCCCCCCAAAAAAAAACAGGTTCTACTAAATTGCCTCAGTATTCCCATTTATGTGGCAAGACATGCTTAATAAATGCATTAGTATCTAAGTTAGATATGTAGAAGCAATTCTCGATAATTGCTTTGGGTTTGAAAATTTGATGATTCATTGGACTACGCAGCTTTAATTAAATTATCAAAGGTCAGCACCAATGGGTGATGATATGCATAATGTAGGTTGTGCCAGCAGTGACTAATCTAGTAATAGTAATAGATATTGTGTACACAGTGTTCTCATTGTATACACAGTGTATGCCTCACGCAGTGTTTGTACCATTCACAGAGATGCCAAGTCTCTTGATTTGGTGGGAGATCTCCCTAAAATATAGCAAAATAACCCCAACCTCCCGACTTCCCACTTTTAATTTGTAATCTCCCACCAAAGAATGATTTTAGCTTGTTTTGGGGGATTTCTTTAGACATATTTTTCATCGGAATGCACCATTTTGTATCACTTTTTTTCTCTAAAATTGTCTAGGGGAAGCCCCACCCCACCCCACCCCACCCCCACCCCCGGCACTACCCAGACTCCCTCTCGCAGCCTCCCCTCTTCGGCTACACTATTTGTCCCTATTTACAATTTCTCTATTTGGAGATCTCCCTCTTCACACTCTTATCTGCTTGGCGCCTCGGCATTCGATTCCTGAAGCCCCAGTCACACCTCACCGGATTGGGGTACCGGATAGAAAACGGACACTGTCTGGTGAAATACAGCAATATATGGTTTATATACGGTTGGCATCCGGCGTGTCCATTCTGTGTCCGGTGGTGTCCGGTGTGTACGGTAGCAAGTTTTGAACATGCACAAAACTTGTACTGGACACCACCGGACTGAGGTGTACGGTTGGTGTCCGTTTTAAGTCCGTTTAGTCCGGTTCATGTCCGTTACCCATCCGTTACGTCTCCGGTTTGCTTCCTGCAGAGTCCGTTGACGGTGCTGTGGGAATTCGGTCCGTCGGTTTTTGGCATGTCCGTAAACAGTCCGGTTGGTGTCCGGTTGGTGTCCGGTCTGTCCATTAGACATTTGGGGGTCGTCCGGTGGCTATTCATTAATGTACGTTCCTTGTCCGTTTAGCGTTCGTTTCGTCCGGTACATTTTGGTACTTTTCGGTACATTTCGATACCGAACACCACCGGACTAGAAAATTCTTTGTCCGGCAGTGTCCGGTACTCAGTCTGGTTAGGTGTGACTGGGCCTTTATGCCTGTAAAATGTCATGTTGTCACTGGTATCAACAATGGCTGCTGATGAAACTGCCCAAGTTACTGTCTTTATGTCCTAGCAACAGTTACGGTCATATCAGAATGTGTACCCATTTGTGACAGTGCTCACTCATGGTGACTTAATAGTTCTGCCTCACTGAGGTACCGTGCAACTGGAACCAGGACCTAATAGCCCGCTTAGTTACAGTGATAGGCCAAGTACAGTAGCACCTGTCTTCAACGAATCCCGCGATCAGCGACTCCTTGCTATGGGCGAACAATTTGTCCATGTATGGACTATTTTTGTCCCATTTGAATGTCCCACCTATGACAGGACACCTGCTAAGTTAGGACAACATTGGTCTGCAATGTTGTCCTTTGAAGACATGTCGCAATAGTTACCCATCTTAAAGTTGCATAGTCTGATAAAAGCATCAAAGTTTCGGTAGCTAAACACTTATCTAGATTTGAACCTACATATCCAACATAGATACTGGTGCACTTATTAATATTAAGTATGTGTTGCTACATAGAAGAACCTACTGGGTCAACTTAATATAACCTGTTACTGCTGAAGCCTATGGGACCAGTTTTGACAAGCATGCCAAATTTAATTTGACATGCTTCCACTTTAAACATCTCCTTTGTCAGTTTAAATCAAGGTTACTCCAAACTAAGGTGACCAGACGGGATGGCCGAATGAGTTTGAGTGTCCGGCTCCCGTGTTGGTAGATCGTGGGTTCAAACCCTGGTCAAGTCAAACCAATGACTTAAAAATTGATACTTGTTGCTTCCTAGCCTGGCGCTCGGCGTTAATAGGATAGGGCAAAGACTGGTTGGCTCAGTGTCAGGATAATGTGACTGAGTGGGATATCAGGTCATGGTGCTGGCAGCCTGGTCTTCCAGTGGGGCAGCACTATAAAAGTTGCCATGAGTGCGCACTGTCACAAGTCGGTACCCGTCCTGATATGACCTTAGATGTTGCTAGGACGTAAAACAACAACAAACAAACCAAACTAAGGTAAGGTAGATTAGTTCTATCAATGTACTATTTTTATCTCAGAAAATGACAGAAACTCAAAACCATCGGACTATGCAAATTTAATTTAATTTACCTAAAACAACAGTAAGGTAGATTATATTTATAACGATCAATGTACTATATTTATCTCAGAAAATGGCAGAAACTCAAAACCATCGGAATATGCAACTTTAAGTTAAAGTCTTTGGTTTCACTCGAACCCGCAAGTTCCCAGCCAAGAAGCGGGTACTGTACCGCTAGGCTACCCAGTCTGGTTATCTCCACACACATGTATGCATAGAAATATCGTACGCAGATGGGGAGTAGTGTGGTTTTATATATCAGGGATGAAAGTGGTCTCCGGGAAGAAAAGCGGAAATGCGGATATTCTACCATAGGTTTAGCATTGTCAGGGAATCGCGGAAAATTCCCGGAAGTCGGGTTTCATATATATTGGTATACGATGATAGTACTGCATCGTTTGAAGCACATATTAGTACTAATAGTAGTATACGCTGATAGGGCTGCACCATTTGAAGCATTTGTTAGTAGTGTACACTGATCATGCTGCGGGATTGCAGTAGGAGCATCCAGGAAGAATCCCGGAAATCCGCGAAATCGCGGAGATCTTTCATCCCTGATATATAGGTGCACATCAATCACCACCAGGGGAGCTGATGGCTATCTGTGACTACATGTGTTAATTGGGAGTTGGGCTAGAGATGAGCCCCACCCCTACCCTCTCTAGCCGGGGCTGACTTAAAGTTGCATAGTCCGATGGTTTTTGGTTTCTAACATTTTTCTGAGATAAATATATTAAATTGATTGCTATAATCTAACTTACTTTAGTTTGAAGTGACTTTTATTTTAAATCGCTAACTTTTGAGATATTTGAAGTGCAAGCATGTCAAATTAGTTTTGGCAAGCACGCCAAAAGTCTGACACCATAGGCTTCTGCAGTAACACGTTCTATTAAATTGACTCAATATTCCCTTATATCGAGCACCAAATGCTTAATAAGTACATCAGTGTCAAAGTTAGATATGTAGAATCAAATCTAGATAAATGTTTTGGTTTTGAAAATGTGATATTTCATCGGACCATGCAGCTTTAAGCTAGGATTCCATATATGCAATATGTGGTATGCAGGGTTCCCATTCTTTTTCATGCTTCTTTTTTAATGACTTTTAAGTACTTTTTAGGACCATTAAAACTGTTTTCTAAGGACCAAAATGAGGAAATTCCACAGCGTTTTCAGTATGCAATAACTTCAGGTTCCGAGTATGGTCCACTAGTCCTATTGCCCATCAGGCGGGGGGAAATTCCAATGTAATCTTTGGAGGACAGCCAAGGTTGACCCAAAATTATTGTCTGTCTGTACTAACCCTGAGAAATTAGTTCAAAATGACACCAAATGTCACCTTTCAAAGAACAAACATGTGTTCAACCTTGATATAAGGGCAGGTTGCAAAACAAAAATTCATAAGCCGACCTAGAGTTACTGCCTACAAACAATTAACTGACCTAAGAACAAAATTAGCTTAAAGTGCAAGTTATGTGGTGAAATTAGTTTGACAAAATAAAGATTGATTTTAGAAACAAGACAAACATTTTGAAAACACTTTTTCCAATATATTGATGTCCATAATGTTTAATGACTTATAATACTACCTGTATAATTGTAAGACTTTTCATAACTAAATTTTGGCATCTTTAAAAGTTAGTACTTTTTAGGTTTTCTATGACCAGTACGAACCCTGGTATACAAATGCATATGAGGTATGTTGAAAATTGTGCTGTTTGTATTAGAAATGACACACTCAGTTCCCATTTGCACCAATCGCTGCATGGAAATATCCAGCCTGCCATCTACATAAATCACGTTCACATTCAGACATATGGAATCAAAGCTATTGTAATGGCCCACAGCCCTCCGACTCTCACCCTGCCACGCACAGACGGAAGAACGCCAAGATCCAATATAAGTACGCTTCAACTTGGTTTATTGAACCTATCTGCTCTCCGCGGCGTCCACAATCATCTGACCCGCCCCCTGACTCGCCAGATCCCACATCGACTCTATAGGTGAGGTGGGTGGGTGGGTGGGGGGGGGGGGAGGGGTTGAGCTAGCCACACGCAGTAGAGGGCAGCCCAGTAGGGGTCTGCCCAGTGGCTAACCTGCTGCCACCTAGTGCAGTTCAGTGTAACTGCGTAGGTGTGCAGCGCGTGGTAGTAGGGCTCATGTACAGACTACTACACTATTGTATTTACAGGTTTTACATTTTATGTCACATTCGCATTCCGCATATATGGAATCCTACCTTAAGGAAAGTAACTGGTCATTGGAGCATCGCAGGAGGTACATGTCTGTATCAGAGACTCACAGATGCACCGATCGGTGTGAAGGACATGATTTGGCACTTATACTTTGATTATAATTGTGGGTGTACATGGGTGTGCAGGGAACATTTTGTTCAGCATCATTTCACAAATCGCGATACAACTTATGTAGATCGCTAATCAATTTCCAATTTGATTAGCAATTGTTGATAATCAAAATTGTCACAACAAAATGATCCATGTGTGCATATGTTACACAGGGAACATTTTGTTCAGTATTGTGTTGTGAATCGAGATACAAGTTATGTAGATCGCTAAGCAATTTCCAAATTGATTAGCAATTTTTGCGAGTCAAAATTTTCAAAACCAAATGCTCCCGTGTGTGTGTGTGCGTGCAAGTGTATATAATTATGTGCTGTATATTTCAATATCCAAAATTATTACCAATGCAGAGGTTGGTTGGTTGTTGGAGTTTACATCTTGGCAACATCTAAGGTCATATCAGGATGGGTACTGACTTGTGACAGGGTGCACTCGTAGCCTCTTTATAGTGCTTCCCCACTGGGTGACCAGGCCGCTAGCACAATGACCTGATATCCCACTCAGTCACGTCATCCTGACACTGAGCCAACCAGTCCTTCTACCATGCTAATAATGCCAAATACCAGGCTAGGAAGCGACAAGTATGTCATTGGTTTGACTAGACCAGGGGTTTGAACCCGTGGGTTCGAATCCCACGATCTACGAAAACGGGAGACGGACGCTCAACTCATTCGGCAATCCAGTCAAGTCCCAAGATGTGTTGTCTAGTTAGTTCCATAAGTCCTCACTAACTGGAACTGGTGCTCATATCGGTCTTGTAGCTCTCGCCGTACTCCAGAGGGCGCCAGCTACCACCACACCACTAGCTGCTACTGCCTCTCCAAATACCTCAACACTTGCCAAATTTTTGCTAACGCCTAAAACGAAATTATGTTTCTAGTTGCAGGCAAGTAAAAAAGTGCTGGAGGTAGGGATTATATTGAGGGGGGGGGGGATTAGTTGATTAAGCAAGGAAAATAAGCGAGTTCAGCATCTCGGGCGCGCGGTGGTTGATGGGAAGTCATCGGAATAAACAAACCCACGTGCTTGACTACGCGCAGTGCAAAACGTTAGTTTTATTCAAAATTAATAGAAATCCAGAACCCTAACCTTATCAATTTAATATAATCTTCTTGGTAAACATGTTTTCTATATGTGTACCAAGCGATTTGTTTCTAGGTAGTGTGGTTTTAGAGATATTTCACTTTTTCTGTAAGAAGATTGCTCAAGGCCATTGAGTTTGCCGGTGACACCTGTCCGCGGAGTGCGAAGCGCTAGTTTTATTCAAAATTAATAGAAATCCAGAACCCTAACCTTATCAATTTAATATAATCTTCTTGGTAAACATGTTTTCTATATGTGTACCAAGCGATTTGTTTCTAGGTGGTGTGGTTTTAGAGATATTTCACTTTTTCTGTAAGAAGATTGCTCATGGCCATACGTGCAGTGCAAAACGTGGCTTTGTTTATCCCGACAGCGACGACTGGAAGTCGGCCCCGAACATGCACGCAGACGATGCTGAACTCGCTTATTTAAATCATGGACAATAGATGAGATCGTCATTCCGACTGCACCTGCGCTGAAAACGGCGTCGAGACTAAAACAAAGGCATACGGTCATTGAGTTTGCCAATATGCGTATCAATTTTATTCAAAATTAATGGAAATACCAAACAATTTGGCGCAAACATGGATTCATGCTTGCAATATAATAATATAATGAATATATTTAAAATACAAATATCATTAATTAAGCATTTGGAACTAAGAACCATACAATTCCCCACAGAACAATCAGTAACTTTACAGGTTGATGTCTACATCACCATTTTAAATTCTTGTTCTAAATATTAAAATGTCAAATGTGTGAACAGAAACTTGTTTCAAAGAAATATATAACCAATGCCTGACTAACCCTACCCATTTCCTAGCTCTACATGTTATTAATCATAGGATATAAATAAAAACATGAATAAAATAAGTAAAACTGACTCTGGCTATGGCTCTAAGTCTGAGTGACCAGATTTGTCTAGATCTAAATGCAGATGGCATAAGATGTGCTGATTAGATTGATGTAAATGCAATGCTGGATACAAAATTAACATTTTAATTTATTATATATATTTCTTTAGTTGGTATTCTATATTTCAAACAAGAGCTGAGATGAGCTGAAACTAGCACATTTCATAGCTGCACCCAGTGTATTAGCATGCGCCATGTTCTTCTTCCACGCATCCCACAATACACCGCGCGGCTGGAATGATGAACTAGTATATTGGTCTTCCTCATTCCACTGCTCCTTGCCCTATGCTAGAATTAGTAATGCTGAGTGTCCGGCTAGATAGCAACAAGTATCACATTATTTACGTCATTGGTTTGACTCGGCCAGGCTTCAAACCCATGGGGTCGAATCCCACAACCTACCAGATCAGAAGGCAGATGCTCAACTCATTCGGCCATCACATCTGGTCTATATTTTTGTTTTAAAGTTTTTCCAGTATCCCTTGACTGTGATGTAATTTAGGTATCTGTGGAGGTTTATTTCTAAAGATTAAATCATTTCATTAGAAAAATATTGCGGTCAGCAACGCTTTGCAAGGTCGGAAAATACTAATTGTTCTTTGGTTAGGACTTATGACAATATTAGTATGTATGTGTAAAGACCCTTCAAGCTGTTTGTCCGATGGCTTTGAGTTTTTGCTTTACCTTCTATATATTACTAGGTAGCTGGTTATGATGATCCATCTTACTTTAGTTTGATGTAATTTTTGTCATAGATGCCATGGCTAACTTTGGAGATTGTTGAGGTACAAATATACATTAATTGAGGTATAAATATACGTTAATTGAGGTATGCATGTCGAAATGTGGGACACCATAGGCTTCTGCAGTAACTGGTTTCTATTACATTTGCTTGTTGGTTGTTGGAGTTTTAGGTCCTGGCAACAGCTAAGTTCATATCAGGATGGCATTAAATTGCTTGTTTGTTGTTTTACGTCCTAGCAACATCTAAGGTCATATCAGGACGGGTACCGACTTGTGACAGTACACACTCATGGCGATTTTATAGTACTGCCCCACTGGGAAATCAGGCCGCCGGCACCATGACCCGATATCCCACTCAGTCACATTATCCTGACACCGAGCTAACAAGCCGGTATTAAATTGACTTAGTATTTATTCTCTTCTATGCAGCAACAAATGCTTAATAACTGCACCGGTATCTAAAGTGGATAAACCGTTTGGTTTCGAAAATGTGATGTTTTCATCCGACCAATCAGCTTTAATAAAGAGAGTGTATGTGTGTATTTTGGAATGTGTGTAGATGTGTGCATGTGTATAGATGGATGTGTGCAGATCGTTGGCAGCATTTAAGGTCATAGTAGAACAGGGAGTTCGAATCCCGGCCCAGTCAGACCGATGACATACAAAATTGATGTAAGGTATAAACTATTTATACACAAATTACATACAGGGATGAATGTGGTCTATGGCAAAGAAATTCTGAAATCATGCCGAGATCTTGGCGCCACCTACTGGGGTCCAGCAGAACTAACGAAGAAGTACCGTGAAAATGTGGATATTCTCCCATAGCACTGTCAGGGAATTGCAGAAAAAATGGCGTCCCAGTCAGGTTCCAACTGTCCTTATTATAACTGGATTATCGCCCATATCAAATTCTTCCTCCTTTGAGTTTTATTCGTTACTCTCACAGCCCTGTTTCTGAGACAGAAGTGAATCTTTTATGTCGCGTTTCATGTTCCAGCAACATCTAAGGCCAACCAATTGCTGTCATATATAATATTGGCATTTTGTGAACGTTAATTGGTGAATATAAAAAATCATGGAAATCCACGAAAATACAGAGATCTTTTATTCTAGATAAAAGATTCACCCCGTACTTGCAATAGGGGTGAATAAAAACGCAGTGTAAATACGGGCGAACATTGCTTTAGTATGGAACAGAAAGTGGAATTCCTGCTTGCAGTATCCGGTGTCTACCTATATTGGCATAGAGTTAAGCAAGATTGCGGCCATCGAATGCTGTTGATTTGATTCTTAAAGTGTGTTAAAGTATACATTTTATTATATTTTTCAAATCAGAAGTAACGGGTAAATATGAATATGTATGTGATGAATATATTTTGCTTTTTTAAATTAAGAATTTATCTGCTTATTTCATCAAAAATGTTATTCAGCTGGAAAACAAATTTAGGAAAATAAATTGACACATGTATAATTAATAACAACAAATTGTAAACCATAGAAGTCATATATATATATATGTATATAGATGTATAGCGCATTATGCGTGGTACCTCCATACCCTAAAAACATCACGTGTGATGCCTATATATATATGTATCCGACGATACATATATATATATATATATAAGCCTCCCCTACGAATTGACGAGAGAGACAGCAGATTGGGTTGGTTCGTTTATTCGACACCGGGCTGAGCGATAAATGCCCTACCTAATAAAAAGCAAAAAACGGGAGGCAAGTGACGATTCAAACCAGATCGGGCAGCGTCGAGCGCCGCAGCAACGCAGCAGGGGACAGCGGACGACGGCGATTGGCCAATATTCCGTAGAGTAGAATCGACACTAATAAATAATAAATAATTCTCCGTGCGTTTATATGTATATAATAGATTATATATAATATAAGCCTCCCCTACGAATTGACGAGAGAGACAGCAGATTGGGTTGGTTCGTTTATTCGACTCCGGGCTGAGCGATAAATGCCAAAGGAGCCGCACGACTCCCACCCAAACCAATCAAGCCGTCTCAGAGCACAAGGTGGCTGCCACCCTCATGTCGTCCATAATCCGGACAGATAAGGGGGTTTTAAGATATGCGTAAACTGTGTCGGACGCCCAGTCCCCCCGTGCCTTAATTTCCTCTACCGTGGCCCTGCATAAGGCTAAAAAGGTGCAGCCACCTCGGCGAAGTGAATGTGATGATAAGTTGTCGCAATCAATACCTGCCCTTGCTGCAAAGGTCTTTAGAGTCTGCTGGTAAATAGCATGTCATTGGCGTAGAGCCGCCCGACCCATCAGGAAGCCTGAATGCTTCCTCTCCGGGTCCAGCGGGAAGCTGGGCGAAGTGCAGTTCAACCCAGTGGACTGCGCACCTCCCTGGATCGGCACAACGAGCAACGGGGACTTCCAATAGTCTCTCAGCGAACTGAATGGTCTTACTTTTTCTAATCGTTATGACCATGCCCCAGTCAAAAATGTTGAAATCCCCCCTCCGAAGCGTTGAGTCCGAGAGGGTGACCTGCGCCTTCCGCAGAAGGGCTCTAAAGGAAACCAGTATAGCCGCTCTCCATGATGTATGGCCCGGGGATGAGCGCAGCATAGCAAATATCTTCCTCATCATAGAAGGAAGAAGGGGCCTGGCCCGACATGGGGCATCACCCTTGACCCGCTTAATACCCCTCAGAGTAGAAGATATAATGAAACTGTTGTAGTCAATTGGCTGAGCACCCGTCTGTTTTAGAAAATAGTTTAAACCGCTCAGGTAATTAGTGATTGAGCTATACTTCATCGAGCGGGCGAGCCAAGTTGCGTACAGGGCGACTTGCTCATCCGAACATGGAACAGGACCACGAGTAGAACTAAAAGTCTCCACAAAGGCCAAGTATCTCTTGACTTGGACAGCCCTTGTTGTTATCGAGTTCGGCGCGTAGAACTGCTCCTGAAAGCTCTTTTGCTCCCTTCTCAGCTGAGACCTTTCTGTAAGAGAATAGAGTATGAAAAAGTTTAGCCCTACAGCAGAGCAAACCCTCCGGGTCAGCTTCTAAAATCCTGGTGTTGCTAGCACTGTCGTCGAGGCGGCTCAGGGAGTCACAGATCACATTATCCTTACTACGAATGTAATCCGACTTGAACTCAAAATTCCTGCTCACGCCATCCAAAACAATCTCCTGAGATAATACATGATCCCGCCAGATCTTGATCTGCCTGTGCTCAGGGCAGCCTGAACGACAGCACTATCAGTAACCATCACAACAGTTGCATAAGCCCACTTATGTGACCACCTCTCGCAGGCGGCATAGACCGCAGCCATCTCCCTAATATTTATATGGGAGGCAGCTACATGGCCCTCGGGTCTAACGTGATGGTGACCCACGTAGCCAGCGAGCAATCTATCGTCGGCCTCAACAAAAGAGCCGACCAGCCAGTCGTTAACGTGAAGAGCACCCAGACCCCATCCCGAAGCATCACTGTAGGAGGCAATGAGGGGGGCAAACCGACCCAGAATTTTGGCCTTGCCATTAAACTGGGCGGAAAATGTGATCCACCATTCGAGATCTTCGCGTACCCCCTTAGTTAGCCTAACCCTATGGTGGCCCTCCGTGAGTGCTGCTGATATATCAAATATCCTCCTAGTAAAGGTTCGCCCGCCCCTAATCACCTTTGCACAGTGGGCTAGGATTCCCCCGACCTGTTCGAGCTCCCTCTTTGAAGCTTTCTTCCGATCCCTCATTGTTACAAGTGTCCGTCTCATTTTATCCAACTTATCTATCGGAAGGGTGAGTTCCAAATTGTCCGAATCAATGATGATTCCAAGGAACCGAACTCTCCGTCCAGCCTTGCTCACCTTCTTATAGCTGACGTAAAACCCCAACCTGCGGATAATGCCTAGAACTAATCTCTGGGCCCTCATGGCCTCAAACTTACTCTGACCTAAGACACAGAAATCATCGAGGTAATTAATGACTCGAGTAACGCCCTCCCTTACAGCACATCTTACAATAAAGTCTGATATTTTAGAAAATATGTAAGGGCTAGAGGAAAGGCCCATGCTAAGTCTATTGTCCAGGTAATAGGCTCCGTCATCACCAAGCGCCCTAGCGATAGCAAGCCCCTGACGAGGTCTGTCGCAAGGATGAATGGAGACAGCTCTATAAGCATCCTTAATGTCTATGGTGGATAGAAAATCATCTCTCTCCATGCAGTCAGTAACGTTATCAATGCTTTTATAGCTGAAGGTAGTGGCTATGCCATGTGTGTAGTGGTTGACAGAATTCCCTTTCGGCCTGCTACAATCGACGACGGTTCTACCACCGCCATCGTGTTTCGGTACGACAAAGACCGAATGTGTGCACTGAGGCTTGTCAAGGACCCTGGATATATACCCGTCGGCTAGCTCTGCGTGAAACTTCTCAAAAATTATCTCGTGCTCCCAGTTGCATCACGTGTGATGCCTATATATATATGTATCCGACGATACATATATATATATATGTGTGTATGAGGGGTTCAGGCGCAAAACGATGTAAACGCTATGTTCATGAAAAGTGAGATAACCAATGGAGGCAAGCAACACTTCTTAGTCCCTAATAGCCAATGAGCAAATCAATTTTGTTTCAAAACCTGGTAAGTCCTACATTAAATCGGTCCTAAAATATGGTTTTGTTGCAAAACCTCATAAACGCCATCTGAGTTTGTCTGCAGAACCACGTAACTTGTAGAGGGACAATCACCGGCTAGCATCAGATCACATGATGCACAAAATGGCGTTGCATGGAATCACTATTTTTTCGCGCTGATTTTGCTAGATTCCTTCGGTGTATGGCTGTTTTATCGACGTTAATTATAGAAACCTATGATGCAATTGATGAAAACATGATGTTATCACCATCGGGAAAGCGTAAATGACATCAGCCACAAAGTTCCAAGCTTTCTAAAGCCAAAGCAGCTCGGTACAGTGGAGAAGGTTTGATTCCTCGTGTCAAATGTGCACATACCAATACCGTGTGTACTGCCCAAACTCTGACTGAAAATGATTTACAATATATAAAAGGGCAGCTCTACGTGACCACAGATAAAGTTAAGCGAGAAGCAATCCTTGTCTCACATGGATATAAGGCAGGTCCATCGCCGGAGGCCAAGAGTAGAAAATGAAGAAAGGGCATAAAACAGAGGTTTGTCGATCAAGTACAGCTTTGTGAAGCAAGATAAAACGAAGATTTCAGTATGCCACGCTTCATTTCTCACCACTTTGTGTAAGTATTGTGACCATAAGCATTAGTATAGGGAAGTCATAGATCATTGTAGCCTAATGTCATTTTCATGGTGGGGGTGGGGTAATATATTTTTAGTTACAGTCAACTGAAAAAGGTATTATTTCCCTGGTATTATTATTTTTTTCTTCCACATATGACAAGACATTTAATCTATTTTATTTCATAGTCTTAAAGTTGTTTTCCAGGACTCACACTCATTATGTTTTTGAAGAAGAAAAGAAACACCTCATGATTCGAACCTGTAATACAAGTTTTCATTAGCTTTGTTTTATTTAATTTAATTTAGTATTTCAGGTGTCAAGGAGTATCGGGTCCAGAGCGTCGCAAGGTACTGGCTTGAGCATGGTAGATCTCCTCCGGAAAATCATGGTGGTTACAGGAGAGCTGCAGAAAATGAGGGGAAGAAGGAGAGCATTAGAAATCATATAATGTCCTTCACCTGCAGAGCTAGCCACTGTGCTCGTCGAGATATGCCAGGGAGGAAGTACCTTCCTAGTGATTTATGTGTTGCAAAGATGCACAAATTGTTCCAGACGGAGAATCATGATCAGATAACGTACTCACTGTATTGGAACATTTTTGTGTACAACTTCAATCTAGCATTTGGTCACCCTGCCACAGACGTATGTTCCACATGTATGAAATTCCGAATGAAAATTAAGGATCTAAAGCAAACCCCTGAAGAAAAGCGAGAAAATATTCTGCTGTATGGGTTGCATCATCGCCGTGCCCATCAATTTTACAACAAGATGAATGAAGGGGGAGATAGTTTCACTGTCTGTTTTGATGTTATGGCAAATCTTGTTCTTCCAAAGTCCATAATAGGGCAAACGTATTATTCTCGCCAGCTATACATGTATGTGTTTGGTATTGTTCATCACCGAGGTAGAGGGGAATCACATAGGAAAGATGACATTCATTTATATACATGGCTTGAAAATCAGAATGCCAAAGAGAGCAATACAATTGCTTTTGCATCACATGATTACTTAGGTTCAGTGGTTAGCATGGACATCATTCAAACTGAACTGCTATGTTTGTTCTCAGATTCTTGCTACGGCCAAAATAAGAACATTAATGTTTTATCCATGTTGTTTGCATTGTGCAGCCAGAAATACCCAAATCTTACTGTTGAATACAATTTCCCAATACAGCTGTCTTCCTGCAGACCGAGTATTTGGAACGATCGAGCAAGAAACCCGAAAGAAGGAAACAATATTAATGCCGGAGGAATACTGTGAGATTCTCAGGAACCATGGTACTGTTCAAGTGTATGGAAAGGATTGGATGTGCTGTGATTACAAAGCAGAATCAGCCAGTTTCACAAAACGTCAAAGATCTTTCAAAATTAGTGAGGCAAGAGTGCTAAAGGTTTCTAAGAATAAGTTGGGGTTCAAAAGTGCATTTGCTGGGGAATTTTGCCAACACTCCCTTCTAAAAAGGGGGAAAAAGTGAGCACAGTTTAATCCTTCACTACTGGCTGATGATATTAACTGCGTTAAAGAGGCTAAGAAGCAGGATGTTATGAAGCTGCTGAAACAGTTGGATGTAAATCAAGAGGTTCGGGATTACTATGATAATGCCCTCTCTCATGTTGGGGATCAGAACATTATGCAGGACCTTGAGGATAGTAGTGATGATGAGTAAGCTAATGATGGATATGTTACACACTCTGCCTCTGTGACCAGGAATTATGTGGGGTTGGGGGAAGTTTGTTCAATAATATGAGAAAATACTAACTCGCTAGCCCAATTTCAGTAAATCAATGGATGTGTGTTTAAATTGGGGGAATGGGTGGGTTGATTGACTGAATTTTCATGCAATCTTTTTGATGACTTCTAATGTCAGATGAAGGCTGCTGAACAACCCATTAGAAAAAGTAGCGAAGGCTGGGTAAATTAAATCAACGCCTAAATTCTTAGTTCAAGAGGCAAAGTTTATTCTTCATGTAGATCATCATATTTACCCGCTACTTTTGATTTGAAAAATGTAATAAAACATGTAGTTTAATGGATCTTAAAAGTGAAATTGACAGTATTCTGTGGTCGCCATTTTGTCTTTTTGTATTCTCTCCCATTTTACCAACTCTGTGTCGACATAAGTAACCATTAGATATTGGAACCAGGAATTGCACTTCCTGTTCCATACTAAAGCAATGTTCGCCTGTATTTAGACTTCATTGTCATTCACCCCTACTCTGCGTAGGGGTGAATCTTTAAAGGCCCTGTCACACTACGATGTATGGCGGCGACGTGTGTGTAACGTGTTGAAATAATTTGAAAATAAAAATAGGTCGAGATACGGCGACCTACGCCGACCTATGCCGAGCGTACTCGACCTATGCCCAACCTATATGTAACCTATGATGCTGTATGCCGACATGTTGGTCAAAATTTGCATAGGTCGGCATACTCTAAGGCCATACGTCGTAGTGTGACAGCCCCTATACCGATACACTGGGCATACACTCGCCGTATGCTTGCAATACGCTAGGGGTATGCCAGCACATGCTAGAAGCACGTTAGGCGTACACTATATACACCAGAAATATGCCGAGGGCGCCGGTTCAAAGTTTGGCTAACGTGTTACAACCTACCCCTAATGCGCGCATAATATACGCCGAGCGTACGAGAAACGTATGAGGCATACGCCGGCATAGGCTGAAAATTTTGAACATGCACAAATCTTTTTAGCGGCTCGACCTACGCCGACCTATGCCGAGCGTACTCGACCTATGCCCAACCTATACGTAACATATGACGCCGTATGCCGATGTGTTGGTCAAAATTTGCATAGGTCGGCATACGCTAAGGCCATATGTCATAGTGTGACAGCCCCTTTACGTAGGGGTGGAAACCTGATCTGCCGTTTGAGGCTACGCAGTCTAAGTTTTATCAAATTACCCGCTATGTGGCGCTACGTATTTCCACATTGCACTTTTGCCGTCTATGTTCATAATATATTCCTTAAATACCCAAGTATGATTTTAAAATATATTTAATATATTTTCTATATGAGTATATAATACAACATACCTGCCTGGTTGAAATTACAAGCTATATTATAAGCGTTCATATTGTTGCAATTACTTACCATTAGATGGCGTCACCATAGCAATCCGGACCTAGACCGATGTGTTTCATTCGCGGTCAAAACAATTAAATTATGGTGCATAATTCTAAAATGTTAAACTTCAGACAAATTGCTGTGAGAATGTAACACTTGAGGGTTCATACAGTAGGTGCATAAGATGTGTTGGTTTCTTGGTGTTTTATGTCCTGGCAACATCTAAGTTCATATTAGGACGGATACTGACTTATGACAGTGCACACTCATGGTGACTTTATAGCACTGGCCCACTGGGAAATCAGGCCGCCGGCACCATGACCCAATATCCCACACAGTCATATCATCCTGACACTGAGCTAACCAGTCCTTGCCCTATCCTATTAATGTCGAGCACCAGGCTAGGAAGCGACAAGTATACATTTTTATAAGCCATTGGTTTGACTCGACCGGGAACCAAACTCTCTATCTCATGCACTCTACCGATTCGACCACCGCGTTCGGTGAGTGCATAAGAGATTTGTCATTGAACTTTAGAATAATTGCTCTGAGAATGTAACACATGAGGGTTCAAACACTAGGTGCATAAGCACACTAAGGTGCATAAAAGATTTGTCATTGATGGTAATGTTTGAATGCGCATAGTTTGTGGTGCCGTGGAAAGTGTAATCTAAATGGTCGGTTGGTTGTTGGAGTTTTACGTCCTGGCAACATCAGGACGGGTAATTTAAATGAGCAGAAGGTGTTACATGGTGAGGGGGGAGGCGTATCACAGTAGTATCTGTTGTCATATTAGTGTACTATAATATAAGTATGTAAACCGGGAGTGCAATGGGGACCTTTCATGGGCCATTTCTTTCACTATACACTTGGTGGCAGCACCCGTTCCCGATCCAAGTCAGCCATCGTGGTTGGATAGAAGGGTGTAGGTGTATTGATGGTGTAGGTGTGTGGTGGGGGTTTAGGGATGTGATGGGGGTGTATGTGTGTGTTGTGGGGGTGTAGGGGTGTGGTGGTGGTGTATGTGTGTGGTGGGGGTGTAGGTGTGTGTGGTGAGGGTGTAGGTATGTGTGTGGTGAGGGTGTATGTGTGTGTTGTAGTGTATGTGTGGTGGTGTATGTGTGGTGGTGTAGGTGTGGTGTGTGTGTGGTGGTGTGTGTGTGTGGTGGAGGTGTAGGGGGTATAGGTGTGTGGTGGGGGTTTAGGGATGCTACAGATTGTGAGGTGCCGCTAGGCAAGACACCCCTACAGCTCCACCACAAACCATCTACACCCCCACCACACACACCATCAAACCCGACCACACACACCTACACCCCCACCACATCCCCAAGCCCCCAACACATCCCTACACCCCATCACACACCCCTACACCCTCACCACACACCCCTAAATCCCCATACACCCCCACCACACACACCAACATCCTCACAACACACCTGCACACCACACCCACCACACAAACATACGCCCCCAAACACACCCACCGTACACACCTACATCCCAACCACACCATATCCACTCACCACACACACCCACTACACACACCAAAATCCTCACCACAGCCCTACACCTCCACCACACAAACATACACCCCCACAACACATCCACGATACACACCTACACCCCAACCACACCACCATACACCCCAACCACACCCACCCCATTTACCCACTCACCACACACCCCTACCACATACCCCTAAATCCTGATACACCCCTACTACACACACCAAAATCCTCACCACACCCCTACACCTCCACCACACAAACATACACCCCCACCACACACACCTACACCCACCCCACCATACCCACTCACCACACACCCCTACCACACACCTCTAAATCCCCATACACCCTCACCACACACACCAAAATCCCCTTTTTTTGTTTTGTTGTTGATCAAATTCAACTCTAGCACTTCACAGTATTAAGCTGTGTTTACACGGGAAAATGTAAAACGATCTAGACAAATCGATTTATATGAAGCGATTTAGTGGCGGGTTTACACACGGAGCGGTTTAAGGCGGAAATCGATATCTGTGCATGAGCAAGTCCAGACTAACCAGCGCCAGTAGTGGTGAACCTGTAGCCGGCGAGCACTATTTGTTTAGTTTACATTCGTCGATTCACAATATGAATAACGACGCCAATATAGCGGTTACGTTAATAGCGCTTGGAATTTAGGGTTAATTTAATTAAATTTCATTATTTGAGTATGTAATTCTGTTAAATATGATCGCATTCAATAGATTTCGGCCTAATTGGTCCCTAACACTGCTGGGCACCAGCGGTAGTTACAGCTGAGCCTGTAGCCGGCAAGCACCGCTATTCTACACTATCACCGCCCGGGAACTAGCTGTATCGCTTCATCTATACTACCTCCCAAGGTGGTTTACATGTACCGATTTATATGAATCGATTCAGCCCTAAAACGCCACTGCGTCGCGTTTACACGGGAAATGTAAATCGATCTAGACAACTGGTTTTATATGAAGCGTTTTAACTCGCCCGTGTAAACGGGGCTATAAACACCTCCAGCATAGGATCGGTCGTTGGACTAGCACTAAGAGTAACACTAACAGTAGGACACATAAAATAGCTCAGTTGTAGGTCTAACACCGTAATGTGGCACGCTATTTTATATTTGCAACATATATTTTAGCTGTAGTGGTTTCTACTTTGTATTGAATTAACTTTTATGATGGAATGATACTATAGTTGACGCTCGGAACTAAAACTAATGCCGTACCGGTAATCGTTTTACTTTGTGGCGTCTGTATTTAACTTCTTTGGTTAGTTGACACATCCGATAATATAATTATTTTGTTGTGTTTTTACGAATTTTTATTACGTTAATTCCCCCGCCGTGTGACGTTCAAAATTATGCATTTCCCTGCTAACCCCACCACCAAATTATATATCAGTTGAACTTTACCTTTGAAGTCGAACTAGGTGCAAGTCATGTGGGGTACAATGAACTTGTAAGTTGTCCAGTATTAGTTATTAATGGTTAGTATTCTAGTATGTATGTACCTAGTATGAACCAATTTATGTGACTACCATAATGCTGAGTCTGAAATAAAGTATTGAATTGAATTGAATAGTTGGCATTTATATTTATTAGAAATTCTAAACCACTGAATAATGAAATGACCTAGTTATTTTTTTACCTTCTATATATGATCAATATAATAAATAATAATACGTTGGGGGGGGGGGGAAGGAATAATGGTGGAGCTTAACATAAAACTAAAACCATATTTACTAAATTTATCAATATCAAACAAACTATTCATACAGTGATAACAGAATTGCCGCCATAACCAGAACAAGTCAGGTGGTCATGTCATGGAATGCCACGCGATACATGGAGCTGTTGGAAATAAAAACAACTCTAATTTACTTACTGATTCAATATTCGATAAGCTATCTCTTCGTTTGCGTGAATTCCTCATATTTTGATGCTGGAATGTTGGGTTTTTTAAGATGTTTTAGGTTGGGGGGAGTTAACTAGATAAATCTAAGAGTTAACCTGCAGCTGCTGCCATCTTACGATGAATCTTCGTATCAGTGTGACGTCACAGATTCTTGAATAGCGCCTGTGTACTCATGGCCGACTGAAATGAGTGCGTCGCAGCAACTGTGTTATATCACCGATTTAATGCATATCATTGGGATATCACAATTGTGATTAGTTAAAATTCGCATTACTAGCTGCTTTCTAGTGTTCGCACTTGGATTTCCTGAGGGGAGAGGGAAACTTTGACTTTGAAGGCACACCCTGAAAAAAGTACCGCGGGCGCGGATCGAGACCACGTGCTTGTGTTTATAAGTTGCGCTGGCGGTGCTGACCTGCAACCATTTTCCAAACGGACAGCTCCTAGAGTACTACTGCTGACAAATGTATCTGTGTGATAATTAACGCCCAAAGAAACGAAAACAAACTTTTGATAATGGCCATTGTGAGCAGAGTGAACGAGTTCTACTACTCGGACTATTCAGACACACCATGCGGTTGACGGCTCGGATCTACGAGCCCGTAAACCTGAGGTGTTTTCCTATATTTGGGGACAGAGAATCCACTTCAGCTGACAGCAAAATAGTCCCTAATCATACACCTCAACCCCTGCCACAACACACTCCTTCATGCGACTAGTGAGTTATCCATCATCAACTGCCAAAGAGAAGATGGAATCCTATTTAAGTGTGAGTATTCGGATTTTGCATTTTAAAGATATAAATCTCTATATCAATGCAAGTGCATGGAGGTTTGTAAGAAGCGCGTCAGAACCGGTTGTGACTGGTTCAACCAATGGCAATGGGCATGATGGCCTGTGACGTCGACCTCACCTCCCCCCACCCCCGAACTATCCACATATTTGCTGATTTACCCTGCATTTACTCGATTATGATGGTATTACAACTACATCTGACGAATTATCTTGATTTGTGGTACCAGGAGGGCACTTGGTTTAATATAAGCTGACTTGATGTGCCATTATTAACCGAAGTAAGCAAGCAAAGACTCTGGGAAAAGCCGCGCTAGTAGTAACTGGTGCATAGGCATAGGCCATAGCAGTCGGACACTTCCGCTGCTAGATTATTGAATGGTATCAAACTTATGGCTTATGCCTTTTGCACAAGTTTGAGTAACAACTATACTAATAAATAACCCCCGTTAAAAAAACGTTTAGACATTAATGATTACATTTTTGGCTACCACGTACTGTGACAGTGTAACGTAGTGTAGTGGTCTGCACTGACCTCTCAGGCAAGGAACCACATAGACAGGTAGGCGTGGGGAGTGTATTGATATCAGGGAGCCTAGGTGGTGTAATGGTTAGCACACTGGCCCGGAATGCAAAGAGATGTGGGTTCAAGTCCCGCTCTAGGCACAGTGTTTCCCATTTTCGTCACCCCCACGGCACTGGTTGCCGTGATCAGGATCCTGTACAAGCTTTGCGCTGTATGGTTGTTGAACCTACCCTGTGTATGTATGTGTTGGTGCATTGCCTGTGTGTATGTAATTGTAAGCATTACAAGACTTACAATTCCAGGGGGACGAGTGTAGTGGTCTGCACTGACCTCTCAGGCAAGTAACCACATAGACAGGTAGGCGTGGGGAGTGTATTGATATCAGGGAGCCTAGGTGGTGTAATGGTTAGCACACTGGCCCGGAATGCAAAGAGATGTGGGTTCGAGTCCCGCTCTAGGCGCAGTATTTCCCATTTTCATCACCCCCACGACAGTAGTGTGTCCCATGGCCATGCAAACCATTAAATTAATTATCCTTGACCTTCACCTTGTGACTTGTCAAGGACCTTGAAGTTGAACAGACATGAAATGATGAATATCATAACCAACAAAGTGAACTTCAGTGGGAACTTAACTTTTTTCCTTTTCTCAAAATTAAATAGGACGATTGCAATTACTTTTGTAAAGTGGATGAAAAACCTTTTAAAGGGAGGAGATATTCGTTGCCGGGAAAACAAACGAACTCAGAATAGTTCAGATGTGTGCCACAGGGGTGGTGCATGCTTAGTACTGAACTTTTCCACTTGGTGGTGCACAAGAGAGTGACCTAGATTGTTGTGCTGGGTGAGTGGAGAGAAGGGAGGGTAATACTGAGGTATTTTCAATCTTCTTTAGAGTAGTGCAATGAGGAAATATATTTGCGTAATGTAAAATATATGTTAGTACAATTACATTGCATAATTCAGTGAGAAACAGATATAGATGAAAAACATTTTGTTGTTGTTGAATGTAAAAAATGTTCTGCAGTGGGTGAGGTTTGAACCCACCCAACCAAACAATTTCAAATTACAAGTCCTCTAACCACTAGGCCACAGAGACCACACATGGATAAAAGTCTCAGTTCAGGCTATTTGTGAAAACACGATGCCACGGTTTGGCCATATTGACCAATTTCAAGTGACATCAGCACGGGTATCTAGGTCAGTGCTGGCTGCAGGATGACACACTGTCACACTACTAACTCAATGGCTATGAGCAATCTTCATAGAGAAAAGGTGAAATATCTCTAAAACCATACCACCTAGACACAAACCGCTTGAAACTCGTATAGAAAACATATTCAACGAATAGATTATATTAAATTTATATGGTTATGGTTCTGGATTTCTGTAGATTTTGAATAAAATCGACGTTTTGCACTGCGCGTACCGGCAAACTGCCCGCGAAGGGTAAAATACGGCAATGCTATGTCTATGTGGAGCTTTTATTTTTGTAAAATAAATTTAAAAGATTTAATTGGATCGATTAAAAATATCTTAATGCGCGATTGAAGAGGAAGATCTGAAGTATTTAATGTACCCTAAGAGCAATTTACGCTGAAAGTATTAAAAACAAGAGATAATAGTGAAAATTGGGATATTCTCAGTGTCAGTGCCAGTGCATTGTCAATGGCCGTGAGCAATCTTCATACAGAAAAAGTGAAATATCTCTAAAAAGACACCACCTAGAGACAAACCGCTTAGTACACATATAGAAAACATATTCACCGAGTAGATTATATTAAATTGATATGGCTAGGCTTCTGTTTACAAACATTGAAAGGCATCTATATGGGCATGTCCTAATTTCGCGAGAACGAGGCCACCTCCGGTTGTAGGTAAACATAAAAACTACAACACATAGAAACAAGCAGGGGCCGTATTCATGAGCTCGGGCCCGCAATAAGTGAAATTTATTCAAATTAACCCTAAATCCGAAGCGAAATTAACGCTGACGCCGTAACGGCGGCGATATTAATATTTTCGAATCGACGAGTGTAAAGTACACAAATCGCCACCTCCGCAGCGACGTCGAATCGGCGTGAATTTCTTACGCCCTAATCTATTAAATGCAGTCATATTTAACAGAATTATATACGCAATAAGTGAAATCTTATCAATTTAACCCTAAATCCGAAGCGAAATTCACGCTGCTGGCGCAAAGGCGGCGATATTAATATTAATATTTTTGAATCGACGAGTGTAAAGTAAACAAATCGCCGCCGCCGCAGCGACGTCGATATCCATACTGTCCAACATTAACCAAACATGGCCGCCGCCGAATCGGCGTGAATTTCTTATGCCCAAATCTATTCAATGCGATCATATTTGATAGATTTACATACGCAATAAGTGAAATTTATTCAAATTAACCCTAAATCCGAAGCGAAATTAACGCTGCTCCCGCAAAGCCGGCGATATTAATATTTTCGAATCGACGAATCTAAAGTACACAAATCACCGCCGCCGCAGCGACTGGAGGGAGAACTGAGACTATTAATTATGTGTGGTCTCTGTGGCCTAGTGGTTAGAGTGTTGGACTTGTAATCTGAAGTTGTTTGTTGGTGTGGGTTCAAACCCCATACACAGCACAACCTTTTTTACATTCATCAACATAAAAACGTTTTTTCATCTATATCTGTTTCTCATTGAATTATGCAATGTAATTGTACTAACATATATTTTACATTACACAAATATATTTCCTGATTGAACTACTGTAAAGAAGATTGAAAATACCCCAGTTTTACTCTCCCTTCTCTCCACTCACCCAGCCATTTTAAAAACAACAGCTGCCAGCTAGTACCAGCCTCAGAACTGACCCACTTCTGGTGGTGAAGTGAGTCCCCTACTCTCCCCACACATATTGGGTTCTTTAAACATAAAACCCAAACAAGGTTGTGCTTGGAGAGCATTTGTCGGAGTACCTTCCCGTCGCCAGCGACCTATATCTGGCCCCTTTAACAATTTTAATTTACATTTGTATTTTACTTGTTAAAATATCTTAGCTAGCGTTCGACACTTCAAATTAAGTAACTCAATAAGAAGAAAAAGGAAGAAAATTAGGACTAGGTATTGACTTGTTCAACAAAAGTGTGGATGACCATGTTCATGAAGTGGGACTAATCTAATGATACTCTGAACTATGTACGAAAAATGTATTGCCGCAAGACTCTTCTAATTAAGTGTGCCATAAACAAGTGGTTAGTTTCAATGTCTTATTTCGTGAGCTTTTGAGTATGCTGTCCTATTGAGGTTAGAAACACATGCATTATTATTAGATTAATGAGGTAATCTAAACATGTTCACAGTAGTACTAGGTATGTGCCAAACAAATTCAAACTCCTTCAATAATAAAACAAAAGGCACCACTGGAAAGAGCTTGACAAGCCCTTTATGACACCAAGATTATGAGAATAGGTGGAGTATTAAGGAAGTTATAGCATTTTCGAACTCTGAAATTGGTCCTTATTTTCTTCCATTAAATTAAGGTATACGCACTAGATTTCTGTGACCGAAATTGGGAACTTTTATGGGAAAATTCATGCAATTTCTTTAATAATTGAGATATCTAGATGATATTTGGACTGAAGCTAGATTATGGCATGTTCTATTGATATAATTCAATAAAGTGACATTTGAAACAAAGTAAAGTGACCTGAAACAATACTTTTCTGTGACTGAAATTTGTGTACTTTCTTTAATAATTGAGATATCTTGATGAAATTTTCAGTGAAGCTAGTTTAATTCATGTTCTATTGATACAATTCAATGACATTTGAAACAAAATAAGTGACATGAAAATAACATTTGTGGTAAATTAGTGAACACCATGACAGTTTGTTCACAACATACTCCATAAAGGTAAATCAACAAATCATGATCAAGTCATTCTCAAAATATCAGCTAAACATTAATAATATCATATATGAGGTCAGCTACCAAGGCAAAGAATGATACATCATAGTCAGTAGCATTGTCATAAGACTCATTCTCTGACCAATAATGCTGTAAAGCAATAAAGCCACCACATACTTTTTGAGGTAAGTCTCCGAAAAAGTGATAGACACAAGTGCATACCTGTTGCATTCCTGAACTCATGATGTACTCATCACAATTTCCCCAAACTCAACAGTATATAAGATTAATAATGGTTACTCACCGCAGTCTACTTTTTAAATGTTTCAGATTGATATAAAAGGGTGAATTTACAGGTTGAAATTGAGAGAAACTTTTAAAGTTGTTATTGGAATAGCAAAACTTGGCCAAATTGAAATATTTTTAAAGTAAGCTGTAAAGGGATTCCCATACTACATAATTGACTAGGAATACCCAAGATTGACCAATGCAAACCGACCATAGTGGCGTTTTTCTACACCCCCTCCCCAAACAAGGTGGGATTTGCTGGATCAGTTTTGTGCTAAGAAAATATCCGCCGCTGGTCGGCGGTTTGGCACATACCTAGTAGTACAAAGTTCCAACAAACTCCATGGGGGAAAAAACAAAAAACTCCTGCTAGTTTTGGAAGTTGTGCCATGCTTGGTTTGTATTGCCTACTCTGTTATTGTTAACCCCCCGCCCACAACAACGCACTAAAGTAAAGACACAGATGCTCTCTACTACTGGCAATGGAAGTGGTACATGTTTATGTTGCCGTGGGTCTTTTTTTAAAGGGGGGGCGGGGGGGGGGGCTTTCCGAGACACCGTACTTATTTAGCGGACTAGGTGACCAAATCGGTATGGACGTTTGTTGTCTTCCAATGCGGGAGGTCATGGGTTCGAGCCTTAACCGAGTCAAGCCAGTGACATACAGATTTTCTAATTGTTGCCTGGTCCTCGGCATTAATAATATTGATAATAGGATATGGCAAAGTCTAAGTTTCCTCCGTGTCAGGATCATGTGACTGAGTGGGATATCAGGTCATGGTGCCAGTAGCCTCGTCTCCCAATGGGGCAGCACTATACATTTCCACGAGTGCGCACTGCCACAAATCGGTACCTGTCCTGATATGGCGTCACAACGTTGACGTAGGTGGGTCAGAGGTCAGCAGAGCAAGAATAGGTCCACCATCCCTCTTTATACACTCACTACGCCACGCCACTTGGAAGTTCCATATATAATGATATGTTCTACGACATGGCATTCCAGGCTTTGTATTCTTTATTAAAAATAATATTAAGTCCGCCATCTTGGCTTCCAGTCGGGTTGGCGTTTTAAAAAAAACTAAAATACAATTGATTAAAAACATCAAATATGATATATTTCGGAAAACCAGCATGGCAAGTTTTGTTGACCTGTTATAACTGACAGATTTCTCACCAGAGCGTACATTTAATGAATCCATGACTTTGTACCGAGCTCTTGTCCACACATAACACTACGTAGCTGGTGTCTGCGTTTTTGTTATCTTCACGGTTATTTTGTTTGCTGATTCAAACTCAAAGCAACCAGAATGGAGAGTGGTTAGTTGTCGTTGGATACAAGTCTTCACACCAAGGTCTTGTCGACATATTTTGTTATCTTCATCTTTATTATTTATGCTGATTCAAGACAAACAGAATGGAGAGTGCATAGTTGTCAGAAGTTAGCCATTTAAAATAAGTCACTTCAAACTAAAGTATGGTAGATTATAACGATCAACCTAATATATTAAAATACGATACTGAAGAGATTGCAGACACATACATTTCATGTTATATTAGCACAGCTTTCAGTGCATTGATTAATATCACATATGTTTTGTCTAACATATAGTTTATGGGTAGGAGAGAGCTCAGACAACTTGGTAGTGTTTATTTAAAAACTTAAAATGTTATGGAAAGTTGTCTTCTAAACCCCCATCAAAATGGTAACCAAAAAGGTGACATTTCTGACTGGTAATAATGATGGACAATTTCTAGTTATTAAAATCTGATAATGGAATCGTCGTGTGTGGGAGGCATATTAGATAAAAGATTCACCAGGCACTTATAGTACACGGGTGAATGACAACGTATTGTAAATACACGCGAAAATAGCTTTAGTATGGAACAGCAAGTAGAATGCCTGCCTCCAGTGTCAAGTGGTTACTTATATCGGCACAGACTTGGTGAAATGGGAGAGAATGCAAAAAGACAAGATGGCGGCTGCAGAACGCCGTCGATTTCACTTTTAAATCTTATTAAACTATATATTATATTATATTTTTCAACTCAAAGGTAGCGGGCTATCAATAAGACATATGTAAAGAATAATTGTTGCTTCTTAGATTGTGAAATTAGGCTCTCAATTCATTAACCCGCTTTTTCGACCGCTTTTATATTGGGTTGGTATTCACCCGTGTACTGCAAGTACCGGGTGAATCCTTTATCTAGAGGCATATATAAGAACCTAATTACCTATACTAAAAAAAGATTGCAAGGAAAATTAATATCGTTAAGCTTTAGTGTCTTAAAAATGTGGTAACGTTCATGACCCATGGTGTCGTCACTTTTAAGGTACACACAACAGCGCAAATAAATAAAATCAATTTGTTTTCTTTCAGTTTCAGTGACAATCCAATAAATATTTTTGCATAGCTTACCTTGTTATTGAAATAAAGCCATTTAAAAAACTGTTCAAGTGTCCGTTTTCTGACGAACGTTACCACATCCAGTTAATTGGACGAACATAATAAATTATGTTTAGTGTTTTTTTAATATATTTTTGTTAAGGATATGTCTATTTCTATGTTTTTTCTTTAAGTAAATGTGAATCATTGTAAGGTTTTCCCGGCGTTTTGACATTTGGTGTCCGTGTCATGAACGTCACACTTTTGGTAATTGGTATTGTATTTTAACAATAACATATATATATCTCAGAAACTCGAAACCATCAGACTATGCAACTTTAAGTGAAATAATGGTTAACAATGGCTTGTGTGACTTTCAGCAGTGATATGTTCTGCTAAATTGACTTAACCTTCCTTCTAATGCAGCAATGAATGTTTAATAAGTGCACATCTGTCTAATTTAATTATGTAGGATCAAATCTAGGCCTGTGCTTTGGTTTAGAAGCTCTGATGCTTTGATTGGATGGTACAATTGTGACTCTTTGACTGGATGGTACACCTGTGATGCTGTGGTTGGATGGTACAACTGTGATGCTTTGGTTGGATGGTACAACTGTGATGCTTTGGTTGGATGGTACACCTGTGGTTGTATGGTACAGCTGTGATGCTTTGGTTGGATGGTACAACTGTGATGCTTTGGTTGGATGGTACAACTGTGATGCTTTGGTTGGATGGTACAACTGTGACACTGGTTGGATGGTACACCTGTGGTTGTATGGTACAGCTGTGACACTGGTTGGATGGTACAACTGTGATGCTTTGGTTGGATGGTACAACTGTTATTCTTCGATTGGATGGTACAACAGTGACACTTTGACTATGGTTCACCTGTGACACGTTGACAACAGTGTTGCTTTGGTTGGATCGTACAATGTAACCTGTGGCGCTTTCTCCTTGCAGTCCCCCGTTATCAAGTCGTTCTTGGCCGGATCCTTCAGTGGGACCTGCTCGACAATCATATTCCAGCCACTCGACCTGGTTAAGACGCGCCTCCAGTCCCCAGTTGCCATCGGGTAACTACTCAGCACCTTGATATTGTGGCATATAATAAGTTATGCAAATGTTATTTACACTGAATGGCAGCTGCTGAACGGTGATAGGAATAAGCAAAACTTTTCACATGTCCAATTCTGGTGTGGTATTTACTTGTTCGCCTGAATTTTCACTTTTCTGCAGTAGTTACCTTGATTATCTCAGTTAACCTCTGTTGTCATGGGAATAAAACTACACAAATAGAACAAAGCAAGTGTTATAATTAATGTAATTTACATTTTAATGACTTCACACTGGCATGGTAAATTATTTCCTACTTAGTCACTCATCCTAATTGCCTCACACGTAAAACTCCAACCAACCAACTCCGAGACATGTAACTCTAATTCAGCTTTGTGTGCTTGGTGCTTTTCAGGAGCACCCCGTGTGGAGTGTTCACAGTCATCACCAATGTAGTCAGGAACGAGAAGATCGTCGGACTATGGAAAGGCATTGTACCGGTAAGCGATAACTCCTCCTTCTTCGCTCCCTACCCCGCCAAAAAAGAAAACAAAAAATACCCTACCACCCTATCCTCAATCTCCTGCCGAGCAAACCAGACGGGATGTCCAAATGAGCGTCCGTCTCCCGCTTTGGTAGATCGTGGGATTCAAACCATCGTCGAGTCAAAGAATGACTTAAAAATTTATACTTGTCACTTCCAAGCCAGGCGCTCGGCATTATTAGGATAGGGCAAGGACTGGATGGTTCAGTGTCAGGATAATGTGACTGAGTGGGATATCAGGTCATGGTACTGGCAGGCTGGTCCCCCAGTGGGGCAGAACTATAAAGCCGCAATGAGTGCACAGTCACAAGTCGGTACCTGTCCCGATATGATCTTAGAATGTTAGATGTTGCCAGGACATAAAACTCCTACAACCAACTGAAGTCAATCATGGGAGCTGGCATGGGTTCTGTACCCTCGGGGAGCGGGACGTAGCTCGGGCGGTAGAGTGTCCACCTGTGAAGGTGTCGGTCATCCTATCGATCATGCTCAATGGACCCATTTGCAGTTTGGGCTATCTTCCGTTCCAACCAGTGGTCCACAACTGCTTCGTCAAAGGCTGTGGTATGTACTCTCCTGTCTGTGGGAAAGTGCATATAAAAGATCCCTTGCTGCTTATTGGAAAGAGTAGGTAGTGGGTTTCCTCCAAAGAAATATGTCAGAGTAGCAATATCGCTGACGTCCAGTAGATGATGATATGAAAATCAATGTGCTCTAGAGGCGTCATGAAATAAAACAAGCTTGGTTCTGTACCCATCGTAAAGAAAGGTGAAGGCCGACAGTTGAGCTACCCGAAGAGGTCTGAAATGACAATGTCATTATTTTTTTCCACATTAATGCCAGTTATTATCTGATAAGAACCGGTAGCCATAGATAATTCAGTTAGCGCATGTAGGGGACATCCGTGGAAGTTGGTTGTCTTGTAGTGAAATCAAACACCCGCTTGATCTTTTCAAATTTATGAAACTAAATAAATTAATTTATTTAATTTAACCCCAAAGAATCGTGAATTTATTTACCCTGCTCATAACGGATAAGTGTGTTAACACTTGTTTTCACCGCTGGGCTGCACCAGTCCAATAGGCCAGCTAATTTTCCCGAGTTTTATACATTCGGGTCACTCCGCTGTAGTTGGCAGCACTAGGGCCAGACCCTGCGTGTAAACACTCATACAGAAAAAGTTAAGTATCTCTAAAATCGCACCACATAGAAACAAACCGCTTGGCACACAAACAGATATTTATATGGGGGCCATTTACCGATTAGCAATGCTGAGCACCGAAAGTTTGATGACTTTTAAGTTCTTTTCTCAGCCCAACTGGCACATATTTCTTTCTGGCAAAATACCTACTCAAAATTTCCCATCAATATTTGCGCTGTGCTCACGTAAAATATAGGATAAACAATCTTTTATATCTGTTTGCGCTGCTGTAACGCTGTGTGCGGTCAACGTTTTCCTATGAGGCCATGCGAAAGGACTAGTTCATATGGATTTCAGGAAGAAAAATACAGTATTTTGTATTTAAAAAAATATATATTACAATGATAAGAGCTTTAATCCTGTTGCGATATGAATATCTGAATATAATCAGACATTTTATTATTTTGTCAGGCATTCATTGTGGAAATAAAGCATGCGAAATCATAGGCACTCAGGGAATGTACCCAAATAGAGTAGTTCCAGATTCTGCCGATAGATGTCACGAGCTTAATTGGCGGGCGTCTATTTGATTCAACTCTTGAATTTTGTTTTTTTTAGTAATAATTTGGGTTTTCTTGTTTATGGCTTGTAACTGTTTGTAGATTGCAAACGGTCCGTAATCCAGCTTTCACTATACTTTGTGTTAATCCATTTAAACATCATCTGTATTTCGAAGTTAGATTATTTCTTAAGTAGTTTCTTAAACACTGATATGTTTTCTGAATTGTGTGTTGCAGCTGGCAGTTTACTCCAAATATTGGCACTAATTTATTTCAGTGTTGTTCTCTCAAAATAGAAGATTATACAAATACGCGTCTTCCAAGACACTGTGACCTGCATGTTTTGTGGGAAATGGACAGAGAGCCAGTAGGCCACTAATCGGGCTAGTGCGGGGGTTGGAGCACGCAGTGTCATTCCAGAAACCTGATGCAATGTACATGACAGACACAAGGGCCGTGCACTGTGGTAACACACAATCCACAGTCGTGACTGTGTGGTGTACGGGCGGTGCTGCAGTGGGCCCCGCCATCTGTACCCGGGGGTGGGTTGTCATGGTTATTAATTAGGACAGCGTGTCGGCAACCAGAGTCGGCACTCTCTAGATGGTCTGAGGTGGGAGAGGTGAACATACAAACACACACACACACACACACACACCTCCACACACACACACACACCTCCACACACACACCTCCACACACACACACACACGCGCGCACACACACACACCTCCACACACACACACCGGAAGTTGTATTTTATCATACATAATAGTGTGTTTTTTTTAACCAAAAAAAAAAAACCCACACACAAACCGGAAGTTGTATTTTATCATACATAACACAGTTTAAAAAAAACCCAAAAAACTATCTAAATCGACCAACCATGGGACCGACTTTAAGTGGTCGGTTTAGGGAGTTTTATTTATCATTAGAATGGTAGTGTATGGGCGATCGTTTGGGACCCAAATGAAGCGATCGATATAGGAAAGTGGTCGATCTGTGGAGGTGGTCGGTTAGAGAGGTTTTACTGTATATTTGCTAGGACAATTTCACTACATTAGAAACAAATGTATGACAAGAACGAAGTTTGGTCATCAGGTTCCATGTGTTTATGTGTATAGCGACCTTAAGGGACACTAACCCGAAACTTCTGCCTTGTAACCACGTTGGGTCACAGCTTCAGTCTTACCTGAGGGGCCAGTGAAGAGTTAAGCTAAAATTCCATATATGTGGAATGCGAATGCGACAAGAAATGGTAAAGCATGTAAATGCACAGTGATGATTCCATGTCTGGATGCAAATGTGGCAAGTGGATTGCTCCATGGATCAATTGGTGTGAATGCTGCACCATTTGCCATAGAGCATACAGGAACTTTGACTTTCCTTTGCAAATTTGGAGCAAGAAAGACTGAAAATGGCATTTTGCATTCGCATTCACATGCCACATACCGTGTACATATGGAATCTTAGCTTAACTTGGAATACCTGCATTCGCTTAACTCACTTATTCCGAAGCCATGTGATATGTATCTCAGGGAGGATTTAAAGTCGCAATTGTCCTACTGCAATCTAACTAATTCAACGCAATATAGCTTTGTTAAGCAAAAAACCAGGTTAGTTTGCACAACTGATCCTAGCAGAGTCTTAGCAGTGCCATGGTTTACAGTCATGTGCTTGGATGCAAAACCGGATTAGGTAGTGAAGATGTTAATCCAATAAGATTCTTAAATTTATTTCCGAACCAGCTTGTAGACAACGAAACATTCCTCACATGGATGGCAGTGTGAATTCTGAAGCGTAAATCGTTTAGTGGTTACCTCAGAGCACTCGCAGATCTCTCAGTACTCAGGGATGAAAGATCTCCGCGATTTCGCGGATTTCCGGGATTTTTCAATCCCGCAGCACGATTAACATATAGGCCCTACTGTTTTACACTGCAGCACTATCAGCGTATACTACTGATACGTGCTTCAAACAGCGCAGCACTATCAGCGTATACTACTAATACGTGCTTCAGACGGTGCAGCACTATCAGCGTATACCAATATGTATGAAACCTGACATCCGGGAATTTTCCGCGATTCCCTGACAATGCTAAGCCTATGGGAGAATATCAGCATTTCCGCTTTTTTTCCCGGAGACCACTTTCATCCCTGGTACTGTGTTTGGAAAGTTTGCCATTAATTACAGCTGTGCTGGTGAGTGTCTGCACCTCCAGTGGTTCACTGTGGGCACTTATTACTGTCGCAGACCTCTCAGCACTGGCATTGATTGCATTCAAATGTGAAGCTCCATGCAAATGATGGTGGCGCCCTGTTCAGTGTGAGATTGGTCAATAGTGGATTGGCTCTGCGACAGTTTTCAATCGATTACAAAGCTGTTTCCATATTTTGTGTGTATTGCAAGTACAGTATGACCTCGTTATAATGCAATCGTTCAGGTCCATATAATGCGATCATGAAACAATCGTGGTCGTGCTAAATTGGGGTTCAGTTTACTGAATTGGTCGTAATGCTTGCATTGCGTTTGGTTCGCGGTGAAGGAGGAGTGCCCCCCCCGCCTCCTCCTGCTCCCTGCTCCGACCGTTGTGGTTTCGTAACACCCCCCCCCCCTTTTCCCGGCCCTTATAACCGAGCCCTCTGCTGCTCCCAGCCACTAATTTGCTGCGGATCACCTTTTTAATCAAAGAATTCTGGGTCCAATGAACCATCGCTTTAGAGCCGAATGCGCTTTAAATCGGGGTGCGTTATAACATGCTTTCACTGTTTACCTTTTTTATTTTTCAACTTGATCGGAAATGTGGATGAATTATTCCCAAAACTCAAAAGCATTTATTCATTCGTTGTTGCAGTCCCTGACAAGAACTGTACCCGGTATTGGAGTTTATTTTTGTTCACTCAACTGGCTGAGAACAAATGTAGGGTATGTATGCTTTGCTTGTATTAACATTAAATCAATAACTCAGTTTGATCCAATGTTACCCCCAATAGCTAAGGTTTACTTTTTGTGCTGGGTGGGGGGGGGGGGGGGTCATTAAACAAATTTATCCAACTTTTACAATTTGACGAAGAATGATTTTTATTTTGAATTTCCTTGGCCACAATTTGTGTAACTATGAACTTTTTAATTTCATAAGTGTCTATTGACACATATTTAATTATATGCTTTTGCATTTTTGTGTAAAAGTGATGGTTGAACGAAAATGGACAGAATACAATGTCAAACATTTCTCGCTATGAATATGGCCTTTGCTGCCGACCTGGCGTAAAAAAAAACACCAATCAATCATTATTGATTTGGCGTGATACTGATAGTCCATTTTGCATTAGGTATATAATAAATGGAACCTGCTAGTGTTGAAAGCCTATGTCGTCTAACATTTCAATGTGCACACCAAAAATTGAATTTGTTACTTCAAATACATAGATGAAAGATCTTTGGGATTTTGCGGATTTCCGAGATTTCTTATATTTGCTGATTAATATTTAAAAAACATAATTCCAAGGAATCAGGGAATATATAAAAACAATTGTTTTTTGGAATATGTCTAAACTATAAGATTATGCAACTTTAATTATTCACAATGATATACTTAATAATATCCCAATATTATTTATTTGATTTGGGTTTTTTGTGGGAATATCGCTTTTAAATTTGATGCGTTTGAATGCTGCTGGTGGTTAATGCGCTGCGGTTCGTTGCAGGTGTGCAGACCCGACCCCTCTCGAGTCCATCTGTATCGGAGCCTTTGCCCGTGCAGTGTCCGGCATTTCCATGCTGCCCATCACGGTGGTTAAAACCCGCTATGAGGTAGGTAGCGAAGAGCGATGCTGCCAGGAGCATCCACGATCCTTTTTAGGTTTATACCCGGTCCTGATATGACCTTAGATGTTGCTAGGACATAAAACAGCAAACAACAGTTTATCTCCTTGTTGATGAGCAGAGGAAATTTCAATCTCGGACAATTGGTCTTTCTCATTCCATGGCTCCTTGCCCTATCCTAATAAATGTCGAACGCCGGACTACGTAGCGACAAGTATCAATTTTAGTCATTGGTATTTGGGTCATTCTCAGAAACTGTACCACGTTTGTTGCATATTTTTTTTGGTAAAGTATTTATTCATCTGAATATGACATTTGTCAGTGCCGGAGCACTGGTCTTCCAGCCATCTTACTATTGGAATTGACAGTCTAAATAATCTATGTTTGTTCAGTGCTGTATTAGTCACAGCACCAATCCTGTAGAATTAATGGAGCGGCTCCTGCTATATAATGTACAGCACCAGTCACTGCGGTTCATGCAAAAATGGGGAGCAGCACTGAGTAGAAGATGTATACTCGGGGCAACTCAAACAATCATTGCGGGTTACATTTTTTCTCTTATAAAACAAGCTAAGTTTATAGTTGACATGGAAACGAACCGAATCATGAAAACATTCCAAATAATAGCAGAAAACATTAAAATTAATAGCAGAATCCATATTGATATCAAGGTTTATATGTTGTGCATATGTCAGAGTTGAAATTTTCTTTTTTTTTCACTTTTTGTTTTTGATTTTGATCTCATACAAATTGAAAAAGCCATTAAAATTAACCGTGTAACAACCATCCATAACATTATTTTAACACAGCAAATTCAAACAAGATTTTATTGATTATACTTAAGCCAAAAGAATGGTCTCTTACAAAAAAATAAGTTGAAAAAAATGTGTATGTATATGGTGCTGATATGGACATTTTCTTAAATTTACTTTAGCACAAAATCATATAGGCATATTTTCGGGGATAAATTAAATACATGTAGTATTGCTAACATAATTAAAACACAAGAGTACGACCAATAATTACTTGACTTAATTATCCCCCAAAAAGAAGGCAAAATCATTAACCATCTAACATGGAAAACAAAAATGTGGTACACATAATGTCCCATTTACTCAGCCGTCGTTTAAAACCTGGGGGTTCGAATCACACAACCTACCAAATCGTAAGCGTTCTTGCAACCAAATGGGAACGTCATACATACATAAAGTGGGACTCAAACCCACATTTCTGCCATTCCCGGGATAGTGCCCTAACCATTATGCTATCTAGGCTCCCTGTATGTCTGCGGTTGTATACAAAGTGCGTTTTCCTTCTACAGAGCGGGTTCTACAATTATACGGGGATAGCTCATGCGCTGTCATCAATCTACAAGGTTGAAGGGGCAAGAGGTAAGAGTTCAGTCAGGTTTAGTTTTTGAACAAGCAAATTATTTAATAAAAGTGCATACTTTTGGAGCTACCCAGTGATTCGATTCGATGACATTTTCTTTTCGGAAGAAAACAAATTCAGCCATTGTTATCGATCGTTTAAAAACGATATGCAAAAGTGATGTAAACAGGAACTTTATTTAGGAATTTAACTTAAAATGTTGTAAGTGTCTTTTGTGTTAAATATTTTTGGCAAAAATGACTGACCAGATACTTTTTCCTTTCGCTATTTGCTCCTCTTGGTGTCTACCTGCAGGGCTGGCCGCCCTCTGTCTCACCTCATGGCGTCTACCTGCAGGCCTGTACTTTGGTCTGGCGACCCTCTACCGCTCCCTCTCCCTTTCCTTTTGCTAATTGCTCCTTGTGATGTCTACCCGCAGACCTTTATAGTGGGCTGGCAGCCATGCACCATCACACTCTTCCTCTTTCCTTTCGCTAATTTCTCCTCTTGGTGTCTCCTCTTTGTGTTGTAAGCGTCTTTTGTGTTAAATATTTTTGACAAAAATGACTGACCACATACTTTTCCTTTTGCTAATTGCTCCTCTTGGTGTCTACCTGCAGGGCTGGCCGCTCTCTCTCTCACCTCCAGCTTCATTCCTTTCGCTTATTTCTCCTCATGGCGTCTACCTGCAGGCCTGTACTTTGGTCTGGCGACCCTCTACCGCTCCCTCTCCCTCTTTCCTTTCGCTAATTGCTCCTTGTGATGTCTACCCGCAGACCTTTACAGTGGGCTGGCAGCCATGCACAATCTCACTCTTCCTCTTTCCTTTCGCTAATTTCTCCTCTTGGTGTCTACACACAGACCTGTACAGTGGGCATGTGACCCTCTACCTCTCCCTCTTTCCTTTCGCTAATTGCTCCTTGTGGTGTCTACCCGCAGGCCTGTACAGTGGGTTGGCGCCCACATTGCTGCGGGATGCTCCCTTCTCCGGCCTGTACCTCATGTTCTACACACAACTCAAGAAGCACATTAAGAAAAGTAAGTACTTGAGGAGCTGGGCGTGTGTCGGTGAGCATGCGGTAGCGGACTAACTACCCACCTCTCCACCAAACCCACCGTCCCTTCGCGTCTGTCCGCTGGCCACATCTTTCAACCACCCAAGGCTTGCTGAGCCACGCGCCTCTCGAAAGCACTTTTTTTCTCTCTTAATTTCTTTCTTTCCCCCCCATCCCTTTTTGTGTAGTCAATTTCGATTATTTACTTACCTGGAATGAAAGATATCTGCATTTTAGCTGATATCCATTGCAACTAGACATTAACAAAAATATTAAATTGGGTTTCTGTGAAAGAAAAAAGATGGATAGTGCACCTCATAGGTTTAGCATTGCAAGAGAACTGTGGGTAGATTTACCGGAAGTAAGATTTTCATTGGCAGAGGTGAATTTCATCCACACATTTCTCTTTAGTCAGTACTTTAAAAAGAAAATCCCATTAAAAATATATATCTTCATCCCAATTTAAAAATGAAATTGCCCTTATTTTATTTTATTGATTGGTCGGGGAGAGGGTGTGCTTTGTGGAGGCGGTATGTGGCCAGGGTTTTGTGAGGTGTGGTTGCTGCGGACAGGTGCAGGGGCCGACTGGCCGGGGCCCTCACAGTGACACTCCGCGTGCACTGGCCGCACTGGCTTGTGGGTCCAGGGCACCTATATGAACCACAGTCTTTTTTCTGTTGTGTAGATGAGGCCCCGCGCTGGAAGCTGCACAAACTTTCACAGTTGAGGTAATAACATTTTTTTCTTCTCTTCATTTCTTCCCATCTGTATCGCGAGTGATATCCACTACTACCACTCCCATCTACACGCTCAAAATGAGAAAGCGCTCTGTAGCTAATGTGAACTGCCTCAGAGCGGTATGTGTTTGCTTCTGTGCAGCACAGAAGTACTGCCCTTGTCTGTGCTGTGTGTTGCTGGTTGCTGTTGGGCGGGATAATTTACCCCAACGGGAAGCTCTGGTGATAATGTGAGCATCCAACATTTCGACATTAACTAACGAAAAAGGGTATTTGGGGAGCGGTAATCCAAAGTTTTCAACATTTTCAGTCATATAAAGAGTACTACTTTTCCAGACCAAACAAGCTCTCGTCCCCAAAGTAGTATGCGTTAATATTTTATCTCCTAACATAGATGCTTGTTTATGTTATTATCAACGTTTGGTCAAACCCATAAAACTCACACATGACCGACACCTGGTGCCCCACTATTGTATCTTTTGTATGACCGTGAAAATGTTGAAGCTGTGGATGGACCCCTCCTAACACGGCAACACCAGTACAGACCATGGCATAGCAGTTAACTGGAAAACTTTTTTAATTGCAGAGTAATACAGGCTAGAAAGTAGAACAAGAGGAATACTTTGTCTCTGTGTATTAGTAATTGAATGTTTTGTTCCCATCCTAGGTCCTTACTAGTTCAGGGCGACTAATGACCATTTAAATAAAACTGTACACATTGACTGAGTTATCAACGGCTTGCCATAATAACATGTTATAAGCCAAACCCCCACGCGCCCGTTGTTCCACAGTTATCTGATTCTTCACGTTTGAGAACTGAATTGTACAATTGGTGTCTTCATTGTATTCCTGCATGTGTCAGTTTGATCATCATATTGGTGTAATAATTGCCATGTCACATCATGCCATTTGGTTTCCTGATCATGTGCCAGAGATGCTTTGAAAGTTACCCCATCCCTTCTCCCACACTCCCCATCCCACAACTAACAGTATTTTGTATCTATTTAAATTTAAATATTATTTCAATGTGGAGGCAGTGAGGAGAGAGAAAAAAAATGCACCCACTCTGTTCTTATTGATGCAGTTGTTCGGTATATGCCTGTGTAGGATTACAATGAACATTGCCCGAGAGCTACAATAGTACTTGTCTTCGACAGACAATTCTTATTCCGCACCAATGGTGTCCTGTCAGTCATCAGAAAGACAATCAGATGAGGCATAAACAGTTTAAGCATAGAAAATTTGTCCACACGTGGCGTGGGTTCGCCAATCACCGCCTGAAGACAAGTACTACTGTATATAGATAGAAAGCCTTCGATTGTACAATGCCGTCTATTGATTGTGCTTGCTCGCGTCCTTTTTTAAAGTTTAGCGATTGCAGTGTGTTGCATGTACATACATGGCTGGTTTGGAGATTAGGTTTTCAACTTACACTTGGTGAAACTACACAATTAACACCCTGTGGCCACGCACGCACGCACTCACGCATGCGCACACACTACCAGCCCACATGTAGGTGTAGTACTAAGAAGCATGGTGGTTAATTTAGATGAATATAGTGATAATTAGACTAATAAGACAATATTTGAATGTGCATGATCCAAAGAGCCTTTTTTTTTTTGCCGCCTTCCCTCTTTTGTTTATAAAACAATGACTGCGATATGTTTAATAGCGGTAGTAAGACTAAAAAGAGCCAATGGCAGCAGCCTGATGCCACTCTCCGCCGCCCCCCCCCCCCCCCCCGCCGCCCCCCACGATGCCTTCAAGCACAAGTGACCAGATGGGATGACCAAATGAGTTCAATGTCCGTCTCCCATTTGCTAGATCGTTAAAACCCTGGTCGAATCAAACCAATGACTTTATACAAATTGATACTTGTAGCTTCCTAGCCAGGTGCTCAGCATTATTAGGATAGGGCAAGGACTGGTTTTCTCAGTGTCAGGATAATGTGACCGAGTGTGATTTTGGGTCATGGTGCCGGCAGCCTGGTCTCCCAGTGGGGCAGCACTATAAAGTCGCCATGAGTGCGCACTGTCATAAGTTTGTACCAGTCCTGATATGACCTTAGATGTTGCCAGGACGTATCTCCCTGTGTATATTGAAAATTACAGTGGAAGTAGCTGCTTATTCATTCTTAGTTCTCCAATTCTTTATGAACATTCAATACACATATATACAAATAGTACATAGTGTTTAAAAATAAGTTGCCTCATGGCTATAAAGTATAAACCATGATCTTACACAATTTCAATTATAATAATCAAAACCAGTAGAACCAGTGATTTGACAGGTCAGTCACCATAGCAACTGTTCGCTCTGTTTTGTTGACTGCTTGTTGGCAACAGCCAATGGGGTAGTTCATGGAGGCGGGAGTATATGGCACCTCTGCGAGCCCTCCGATAGGCTGGCACAAGCTCGTGAGCGGATAGGCCAGAGGGAGGGTGGCGAATGCTGTGTCAATGTCTCCTCCCCAATTGAATCAGCCACAATTCTGACCTATTACGCACTAACCCGCATAAGGGATTCAACAGAATTGTACCCTAATGTTAATCTTAGTGAGCGTTAATGGCAATGTAAATTTGAAAGTAAGAAAGTTATTTTCAACCCTGGTTAAGCCATTGCCTCTTGAACCGCCACCGGGCGTGGTTAACGTCAGTATTATTTATTTTTTACACAAAATTATGGCATCTGATTGTATTATACATCATTTAAAAAAAACTAAAAAAACCTACTCGATACAGCTATGCATGTTTTATGCATAAAATATGTCCTGGCTACGTCTGTGGGCGTATCCAAGTCGCTAACAGTAGGTACTGGTAACGCCATGAAAAACCTGTGGAATGGTGCTTTTTTCATCAATATTCACAGGGTCATAACTATCTCTGTATGGATTTGATTTTGATAAAATTGCATCACTTAGAAGATCAACATATGTTCTATCTGATGTTCTTGTTAGATTGAATATATAATAAGTTTGTATTTAAGTAAAATCCATTTGTATGATGAGTGTATTTGGTGAATATTCTTTCGTCACTGATGCGCTACATTGTAGAAGGTCATGGATGGTACCAGAAGAAGAGGCATGACCTTAGTTTTCTAGCCATATATGGTTTGCCCTAGGTCAAAACAAATTAAATCATGGTAAATTCTGAAATTTAAATTATTTAAAAAGATTAAAACCATGTCCTGAATTTAAAAATATTTGAAACCTAATAAGATTTGGTATGGATAGATAGTCATTTTGATTCCCTTTCCAATGGTACCAATCTTACTATGGTGTTAGTTAGTGCAAGGAGTCGCAGACAGAATATTGATACCAACCTCTTTGGGCCTTTGCTGTCCATAGTAGTTTCAAAATGATGATACACATGAACAAACATGTATCTGGCATTGGTGTATATTTGAATATATTACAGAATATATAATTTTACCTCGGTACACCGCCTCGGCTACTCGAGGCCGAGGGAGAAGGAAGCAACATCCGGTACGTTAATTAGCATATTCCACTCGTAACGGGAGGACGTTACGAGGTGTACGAGCAGTTTTTGCAGGATTTTGACGCGTTAACGAGTGAGTACGCGTGAAATATTTGGAGGTATTGTTTATGAATGTTTCACGCACATATTTGTCGCTTTGATTAGCGTTTTGGGACGATATTTTGTCGTTTTATTGTTTTTGTGCGTGAGTTTGCCGGTGCGTAAGTCTAATATGACAACACCGCCATTTGTTTTTGCAGCCCGTTGCCGAACGGAGAGCGGATTGACAGGAGTCAATCTTCGTTTAGTTAGAAAATGGGAAATCGATGCCTTAAGTATCTTTTTTGATAGATTTCTCAAGTGTAGGCGAACCCCCGAGTGTGTTAATATTTTCTCCGGTTTGTTGGTGTAGTAGCCACAGAAAGAAGTGTAGCACACAGAGGGAGTGGCAGGAACTACACTGGTCCTGACCCGTCGTGGCTAAACGCTGGTATCCCAGCTGTGTGCTTTTCGACTTAAATATAGCTTAAACGCCTCGCATAAACTGGTGTAAATACAGTTATTATGCTTTATAGTGCTGATAGGCACTTGTACCTCTGTCCTGTTGGCTAGATGCGGCTTAATTTTGGTCTAAAAACGTGGTTTTGCTTCGTTTTAGGCTTGTCGATATGGCGGCGAAGCAGAGTAGTGCGGGGGCGTCGCCCACAACAGATCGCGAGGAGAACCCTGCATTGGCTTCAGGCCAGTCAGAGGGTTCTTCACCTAGGGCAGGGCTCTCCAATAAGGAAGATAGGATTGCCCAGATGATACGTGAGCAACTTCAACAGTTGTTACCGGATCCCAGGCAGACCTCTGACTCTCGGTCACGGAAACGCCGGCATCAAGTTTCGGATTCCGAGTCGGAGTGGGAAGATGCCTCGCATGCGCAGCAGTCGACCGACTCTGAGGTGGTACAGTCTGCGAAGTCTAAGAAGACGAAAAGGGATTCATCGGAAGGTGATGAGTACTACCGAAAACGGAGTAAATCCCGAAAGCCCAAGAAAGTGAAGAAGTCTAAGTCGAAGAAGAAGAAGAAAAAGAAGAAGTCTTCTTCTTCCGACTCTTCGTCGGATTCCACGACTACCGACACGGATTCGGAAGCGTCGCATAAAGGGAAGTATGCGGACATTACGACGAAGGTTATGAAGAAGATTAGGTTGGACAAACGTAAGAAAATCAACACGTGTTCGTTGATGCGTAAAAATGTGCGCGGCCATTTTCATACGTTTAAACCTGTGGAGGTTATAAATAAACTTGCCGAGCAGTACACGGGGGTTAAAGGACTCCCGGAGGCTACCATGAAGGACATGGATGAAGATGTTACTTTAAATGAAGATCGGAAGCGAATGGAGGCATCCTTGAGCATGGCGCATAAAGGGGTGCTGGTTGCGTTGGCGGCTATTATGCCTATAGCCAACCGTATGATGACGGACCATAAGTTTACCACTCTTTGTGAGGATATGAACGCGGGTGTGGCAGCATTAACGGCTACAAGTAACTTCCTCTCATATCGTAGATATGAGAATGTGTTCAAATCAGTAACCACAGAGGCAGGAAAGGAGGTCGCGAGATCCAAGAAAGTGGTGGATAATGATGGCAAAGAGTACACGTTGTTCCTTCCTCCGAAGCCAGTCAAAGGAAAGCCACTGGATGCAACAAAGATGTTTGGAGGCCAGTTGCAGTACTTGTTTAAACAAGTGGAGACGGCAGCCAAACAGTCAAAACACCATGAGGTGAAGAAGGAGAGTCTCGGGAAATTTAAGAAATTTAGATCGGATTTTCGGGGCAGGCGAACCGGCCAACGAGGAGGACGCCCAGGCAGCTCCAGCTACGGAAGTCAGAGAGGCCGGGGGCAGAGAGAAAGAAACCAGTTCGGTTGGAACGACGGCAACCGTCCGTTCAGGGGGAACCCGCCCTTCAAGCCGCTCCCGAGGCCTGCCAACAGGGACACCAACAAGTAGAGGTGTCGACTCAAACTTCAGTAAGCGATTTTCACGCTGGTAATATAGCCAAAAAAATTTCGGCTTGGCAGAATATTACGAGTAATATTGAAGTTTTGGAGATTGTTAGAGGTATTGAGATTCCTTTTTTGAGTATTCCCGTTCAAAGGCGCATACCTTTTCCTTACCGTCTGTCTTTTGACGAACATCAAGCTTTAGATAAGCAAGTAAAAAAATTTGTACTAAAGGAATAGTGGAGCCAGTTCAACACGTTGAAGGCGAATATATATCTAATATTTTTTCTAGACCTAAACCTAATGGAGATGTTAGGATGATTTTGGATTTGACTAAGTTGAATAAGCTAGTGGTTTATAAACATTTTAAAATGTTTTCTCTAGAGACGGCCAGAGATTTGGTGACACCAGGTGCTTGGCTCGCGAGTGTAGATTTAAGGGATGCTTATTACACTATCCCCATTGCTCAAACTTCTAGGAAGTTTTTGAGATTTTTATGGGGGGGTCAGCTTTTTGAGTTTACATGTCTACCGAATGGTTTGGCTTGTGCTCCTCGTTTGTTTACGAAATTACTTAAACCGTTTTTTTCTGAGATGGCGAAGAAAGGCCATGTTATGTTTCCTTATATTGATGATTCCTTTATTGTTGCGCAAACGCAACAGCAATGTTTGTTAGCCATTAAAGATTTATGTGATGCTTTAACGGAAGTAGGTTTCTACATTCATAGTACTAAATCAGTTCTAATCCCCACAAAGAAATTAAAATGTTTGGGTTTCTTTATAGATACTGTATGTATGACGGTGTCTTTGACGCCGGATAAAATTGAGAAATTTAAGACCACAGCTGGTGATTTGTTGGGGTGCAAAAGACCTAAGATAAGGCAAGTAGCAGTGTTAGTGGGGATTATGGTAGCGTATTCACCCGCTATTTTATATGGTAAGGCACATATTAAGTCTTTGGAAATAGATAAAAATGTGGCGTTATCAAAAAATAAAGGAGATTTTGAACGTCTTATGATCATTTCGGAAGATGGTCGAAAAGATATCGACTGGTGGCTAAGCCACGTTAGTAACTCTCATAATCCAATTAGAATGGGGGAGCCTAATATGGTTGTTACCACAGATGCCTCGCTGGAAGGCTGGGGTGCTCATAGAGGGGCGCTAGCTACAGGGGGCCGTTGGCTAGAGGAAGAGAGAAGTGATCATATTAATGTTTTAGAACTCCGAGCTATTTATTTAGGTTTAAAGAGTTTGGTAGATGTGCCTGAGACTGTTGTTCAAGTTTTGACGGATAATACTACAGCTATGGCGTATATTAGGAATATGGGTGGAACGAAGTCCAAGGAATGTAACAAATTAGCAACACAAATTTGGGATTGGGCTCAAAAACACCAAGTTTGGTTAACAGTTGCACATATTCCAGGTAGCCAAAATACGTTAGCGGATTTTAAAAGTCGTTGTTTTCATGATCATTTAGAATGGTCTTTGAGTGATAGTATTTTTGAGGAAATTTGTAACAAGTGGGGTTTTCCAGAAGTAGATTTGTTTGCTTCGCGTAGGAATAACAAAGTTGATAGATATGTTTCTTGGCACCCAGAGCCAGAATCCTGGAAAGTGGATGCTTTTTCGATGATTTGGAATGAAAAATTTTATTATATTTTTCCCCCTTTTGCCTTAATCAGCAAGGTAGCCAGGAAAATCAGACTAGACAATGCGCATGCAAAGCTAATAGTGCCGGAGTGGAACACGCAGCCCTGGAGGGCAGCAGTGGAGTGGGGAGCGAGAGATTGTTTACGATTCCCAAGAGGTCCGCTGAACCTTCGTTACCAAGGAAAATTAACAAACACGGGAGACGTGTCCACAACACCACTATTGGCATTCATTTTTTAGCTAAATATTTGGAAAAGTTTGGTTTAGATAAAATTACCCAGGAGAGGTTAATTGCGCATGCGTGGCGACCAGGAACTGTAAAGTTATATACATGTTATTTAAGGAAGTGGGGTGTTTATTGCTTAGTGCATAAAGTAAAGCCTATGAACCCTTCGATTGCTCAAGTTACAAGATTTCTGCGGATGATGGAAGATGATGGCCTGGGTTATGGAGCTGTTAATACAGCCAGATGTGCCCTATCGGTAATTCTTCCCAGGATTGAAGGACAAACAGTTGGAAAATATCATGTTATTCACTGGTTTATGAGGGGTGTTTATTTTAGGAATCCTCCTAAGCCAAAGTATAATAGGTTTTGGGATGTTTCAGTAGTATTTAAGCTGTTCCAGCAATGGCCTAGTAATAGACATTTATCGATTAAACAGTTAGGTTTTAAGTTGGCTGTGTTGTTACTTTTGGTAACTGGACATAGAGGCCAAACTATTGTTGCCCTTTCACTTCAGGGCTTAGAGATAGATGACAAGGAGGCTACGTTTGATTTGGATAAGTTGTTAAAATCAAACCGTTTAGGAGACCCACTCTCTTCGATTAGTTTGACGAGTTTCCCAAAGGATAGGAAACTTTGTGTGGTGTCGGCGATTAAAGTGTATATTTCCAAGACAACGCCAATTAGGAATTCGCGCCAGCTCTTGATTAGCTTCATTAAGCCACATAAGGCTATCTCCAGAGACACGCTCGCAAGATGGACGATGATTGTGCTCAAGGCAGCAGGTGTTGATACGCAACGCTATGCTTCGCATTCTACGCGAGGTGCGATGGCTTCAAAAGCAACACATTTGGGGATCTCGGTTAAAAAGATCCTGGCACACGCCGGCTGGAAGACGGCGAAGTCGTTTGCAAAACATTACAACAAACGACTTGAGAAGACAAGTGGGGTGGCCACCCGACTACTCACCAACTAAGAAGGTCACGTGAGTGTGAACAGTTTGAGTTATGATTGTTCTGAATGTTACATTGTTGATGTACATGATTGAGGATAAAAATGAGGCTACGTAAAGTCTCCCTCGGCCTCGAGTAGCCGAGGCGGTGTACCGAGGTAAAATAGTATAGTTAGACGAATCTTACCTTGGTACAGATGATGGATAACTCTTGTTTTCCCGAGGTACAAGCCTCGGGTAGTCGTGGGCTAGGGCCCACCCACCACACCCAGTCACGACTATTATGTTTGCTTGTGCCAAAAAGAAAACATGAGGAATTCCAATCATTAACCGCATTTTTATCCTGAATAAGTTTTGTAAAGATTGACGTACTGGATGTTGCTTCCTTCTCCCTACCCCACGACTACCCGAGGCTTGTACCTCGGGAAAACAAGAGTTATCCATCATCTGTACCAAGGTAAGATTCGTCTAACTATACTATCTAATAGTGTGCCAAAATTAGGGAAGATCCAACCATTGCTTTAGGTACAGTGAATAGTTAAAGATTTATTTAAATAAATATTTTTGGTTTTAGATGTTTTTAGTTTGTATTTTAAATAAAAATGCCGGTTTTGATATTTTTAGTTAAATTATTGATATGACTAATATTCATTAGTTCCATATGATATGTGTGCAAACTCTGAAGAAGGTCCAACTATTGGATGAGCCACAGTGAGCGTTCAAAGATGGATGAATAAATTCATACTTCTGATTTTGGACACTTTTCTTTTGTATGTGCAATCAAAATGCACTTTTTTTTATAGTTTTAGATAGGAAGATACAACAATTGGTTAAGCTACAATGAATATTTAAAGATTTTTCAAATTGATATATTTGGTTTTCTGATAATTCTTCACTATATGTTCAATCAATATGCAATATTTTCCTGGTTTTAGATATAATATTGATATAAATAATATGTAGTATTATCAGAGAATGCGTATTCTAATACAGTGCCAAATTTAACGATGATTCAAAAGATTGTTTGGCTGCCATGAGCTTTCAAGAATTGAAAAACTGAAATATTTCACTTACAGATCCTGTTTACATGCAAACAATTACACTTTTTGACATTTTAGGATGCAAATATCTTTTGATTCTCTACAGATAGAGCTCTGAAAAAATATATGGTATTACACTGTCATGAGTATGTGAACTATTTAGCATTTATCCTTTATATATGCAGAATGGAAATTGGTTAGCAGAACTTCCCTCACATCCTTCCACTTTTTATTATATTGGGTCAAAGTTCGACTTTTAATTCAAAATTAATACATTTTTATATATCTAATCTTAAAAAATTATTATATCAAGAAGAATAATATATATAGCCTAAATGTTTTTGAATTTGGGATTGTAATTTCAACTTCTATAGGAAGGAATAAAAATATTGCACCCTATGCGTATTTTACAATTTTGCTGTCAGTACCTACTAACAGGGTTAGTATGCCTAAATGTTCCCTGAATCAATGTTTAACGCGCATCTCCAGAGGTGAGCGGTGTTCTGGCTGGCTGTCTTAGACATAGTCTGTGGTTCTGTGTTAGATTTGTGATGTCGGTTAGCATGCTGCTCGCGTGACATAGCTTTGACAAGCGCAAGACACAACACCACCTTAAGCCATGCATTATTTGTCACCTTCTCTGGGGCGTTCCTGAGAAGTGAGTATATATACATACATACCCATGGGTTGATGTGAGTATTACGTGGTGTTCATGGCTTTACCCTTCTGCATCCTGTTCATGTTCATGTTCCGAGTGCCAATAATACTTGATCATTCTGTTTTAGCTCTTGTTCCTGCAGAGCTGTGTGTAAATTATAATATAAGTTTTCAGTTGTGTGACGCTCAATGCAATTCCTGTACTCAGTGGGCGAGCGGATGCACCCACCAGCGGGCTCCTTCCATTTGGTGTCGTTACATCGCTTTAAATTATCTAAGCATTCTCGCTGAGAATATGGCCTTTGTTGCCAAAGGGGTGTTCTCACTGTGAATATGGCCTCTGTTGCCAAAGGGGTGTTCTCGCTATGAATATGGCCTTTGTTGCCAAAAGGGCGTTCTTGCTATGAATATGGCCTTTGTTGCAAAAAGGGCATTCTTGCTATGAATATGGCCTTTCTTGCCAAAAGGGCGTTCCTGCTATGAATAAGGTCTTTGTTGCCAAAAGGGTGTTCTCACTATGAATATGGCCTTTATTTCCAAGAGGGAATTTTCTCTGAATATGGCCTTTATTTCCAAGATGGAATTTTCTCTGAATATGGCCTTTGTTGACAAAAGGTCATTCTCGCTATCAATATGACCTTTCTTGCCAAAAAGGCGTTCTCGTTATGAATATGGCCTTTCTTGCCAATGTGACCATCGCTTACTCATTGATGTACAGGAATCGTATTGATGGAAGTCTCCTGTGCAAGAAATGTTTATTACGCAACTTGATTGGCATTGTTTTGTTCCCCTGAAATGATATCCTGTGCCTTTATGGTACGCGAGCACTGCACAGATGTGATGCAGTGGGATCGATGATTAAAGCTGCCACCTTCCGTTGTGCATCAATGCTGTGTGAGCTAACGCACCTCCTTTCCTGTTGCAGGGGGAATCTACGATGGCCAGAGTCCGCTGTTCCACTTCACGTGTGGCACCATTGCCGGCTGCGCGGCTTCGATTGTGACCCAGCCGGCTGACGTCATCAAAACCCACATGCAGCTGTACCCGAAAAAATTCAACAGCATTCAGTGTGTCATCATCCACGTCTATAAGGTAAGACCCGCGTCTGAAATTACACCTGGTCGCAGCTTCAGCTTACGCACCTCAAGGTGGGGTTGGTGCCCCTCCCAGCCATGTCCTTCAGTATAGGGCCTATTCTTTAAACTCACTTTGGGGGCATTCGACTGGGCCTCTATGCGAATATCAAAATATTTCCTAACAAATTCCTATTCGACTGGGACCGGAAGTGTGTTCATATACCGATGATTCGGATGTGTGTTGTTGCTCCATCCATTCCATCCGTAAATCTTGTGGATAGAAAGGGCCCAGTCGAATGCCTCCACCGTGTATTCGCCACCTCCCCCCTCCTCCCCTCCCCCCTCCACCTTCCGATGTGCAAGCTGATGCGGTAACCTGACATGCTGGGTCACAGCAGAACTACAAATGACCGTTTTGTCCTCATGTTGCGAGTTTAGCACCTGACATTTTAAAATACTACACAGACTCTTGTCCCAGTGCTCTGTCTTTGACACACTGGGGTGCCCTTTTATAACTGGTGAGATGGTGCGTATCCCACATTGGATGAGAGGGCGGGTAGCACACATTGGGTGCCCTTTTGGTAACTGATGAGAGGGCGGGTAGCACACATTGGGTGCCCTTTTGGTAACTGATGAGAGGGCGGGTAGCACACATTGGGTGCCCTTTTGGTAACTGATGAGAGGGCGGGTAGCACACATTGGGTGCCCTTTTGGTAACTGATGAGAGGGCGGGTAGCACACATTGGGTGCCCTTTTGGTAACTGATGAGAGGGCGGGTAGCACACATTGAGTGCCCTTTTGGTAACTGATGAGAGGGCGGGTAGCACACATTGAGTGCCCTTTTGTAACTGATGAGGGTGGCTGAGTGATGGCTTGCCACTTGTTTGCAGCACGAGGGCGCAGTGGGCTTTGTGAGAGGAGTCGTGCCTCGCACCATGCGCCGAACCTTAATGGCTGCCCTCGCCTGGACCGTCTTCGAACAGGTAATGTATTGCTTTTGTTGTTGTAAATATAATTTAATCATTGAATAACGCTGTTGTTGTAAATATAGTTTAATCATTGAATAAAGTCTTTCTGTCAAGGCTGGGGCACTGGTCTTCCTCCATGTGCCAGTACAGTTATCTATCGATCAGTATTCTGGTATTGCCAGTACATGTGTACTGAATGATGAGTTGAAAAATGACAACATTATCCATACATACACACACACACATAAGCACACACAGAGTACCAGAATATAAAGATTCATATTACAATTTTTAGCTAAAAGTGCATCAATGGGGTAAACTCAATGATATGTTGTCATATTTTCTCACCAGGTGATGAAAAGTACGAGCACTAGGTAGACGCGCTATCGCATGACCAGCCTGTGATAGCACTGACCAGCCTGCGATAGCACTGACCAACCTGCGATAGCACTGACCATGGACTGGTGGCGACATGGTGAAACTCTGGAACACCGGCGAATCTCTGGCGGTGGGCGCAAGGAGCTGTTTACGAGATAATGGACTGACTGGCGACATCCTTCCTTGCATCTGCCTACCACGTCCCATGAAGGGCTTTGTCGAAGGACCGGTTCTGGGTTTGGTGTGTACACACCTGACATAAGCCCCTGAGGATTGAACCCAGACTGGTGAGATGGATACTGACCCATGCTGTGGACGCATGCGCGCGTTAGATAGAACCACCGGGGTGTGGTATAAATATTATATATATATAGTGTACACTGGGTTCAACTGCATCCTGTCCACTGTGATAAGTGTACGTTCCACAGCCGTAGGTATTCTGTCAGCTTGGCCTCTGAGGCTAAATACGCATAGGTCTCAGTGGAGTAAAAGTACGGTGATTTCTCCCAGTCAATCATCTTTCCTGGAAACTCGAAACAAAGATGCAAAAAGCTGTTAGCGAAGAGAGTTAGTGGAGACCGGAAAATGGTGGACAGGGGGTCTAGCACATCTATCCTCGGGGGGGACGGGGGGGGGGGGTGAGGGATCTAACTTTTGTATATATATATATACAGACTATGTGGCTTTTTATGGTTTATTAATTAGTTGTCTCAACTGGGTCATTGGCTTCTTGTCTCTACTGCCTGTACATGGTGACCAGACACGCACGTGGTGGTGAAGAGCTATAAAGATTTTGTGCTGCTTTATAGAACTTGTGGGTGTGTGTAGTGGGGTGTGTGTTTGTGCAGGGATGAAAGATCTCCGCGATTTCGGGGATTTCTGCGATTTTTTATATTTACCGATTAACATTTAACAAAATACCAAAGAATCGGGATATATGTGATAACGGGTGGTTGGTTAGAATCCCGTTCATATATGACCGTACTTTTTTCTAGAACATGAAACCCAAACAAGACAGGTACATATGGGCAATAATATAATCACAAGGACAGTTGAAACCTGACTTGTGCGATTCCCTGATAGTGATAATCCTATGGGAGAAAATCCCCGTTTATGCGGAAATTCTCGGCTTGATTTCTGTGTTTTTGCATCGCTGTGTGTGGGTGTGTATGGGGTGTGAATGGTTAATTATAGAGCACCTTTTTTGTAAAGAAATGTATATATTTATAAATGTGGGTCAGTTGGAGGGGAGGTGGGAGAGGGGGGTACATCTATATTTAATCAATCCTCCCAACAGGGGCATGCTATTTTCACTGATCACCCCTAGACTGACATTGTCGATTTATAATTAGCTTCAAGCAACTGTTATATATACGCACTTCTCTTTGAGCATGTAGCTATAGCCCAATATACGCAAGTGCTTGCGGATTGAATGAAAGAAATAATTGGGGGTCATGTTAGTCAATACCGACCCACCCAGTGGTGAAGCGAATGATTAACACGTGTATATATATTTTTTAAACAATACCCATAGGCATAGAGGGGGGAAATAAATTCACTAGAAACCGGAAACGGCGGTTTCTGCAGAATTGATATAAACTGGTCCCAGTGCCTTCTCCCCATGGTTTAATCAAATACCAGCCAGGTATAAGTACTGCTGAAACTGGTTCTGGACTGAAACATGGGAGAAGGCACTGGGACTGGTTTATATAAATTCTGCGGAAAATATTCATTAATCACCAATGTGGTCCTACCTAAGCATTACTTATTCATATTAATAATATTAATATATTTATAAAAAAAAGTGCAATTGTATAGTTGTAAATAGGTTGTATATGTCAGTTAAATAACTAAACAGCTGTGGTGCATGGAGAGATTTGGTGTACGAAGTGATGTGTGGCAGTTTGCTTTCCAGGTGGAGTTTCGTTACTTTTGCGCTTGGAAAGGTTTGTGGGAAAACTGTTGATAAGTGAATTAAAGCTTTGTAATATTTGATTCGGCATTGATTATGGCAGCTTTGTGGGACTTGATTCTCAGCGTAACCAGACTTGGTGGCCGATTGTGTTGAGCAGCCCGCCGCTTCTTGTGTGGAAGTTTCACCCCATGTCGCGTTGAATCATTGACGTACAGAAATTTATACTTTTCGCTACCTAGCCTGGCACTGGGAATTACTAGGATGTGGCCTGGAGCAGTGGAATGAGGAAGATTCCTTCTCCGTGATTTAAATTTGCTATGCTTAACTAATGAATAATAATTTTAAAAGATTTTTTTATTAACCAAAATCACTTAGACATGGCTTCTTTTATTCCCAATTTAGCAACTTACCTCATTTTCTTAAAGCTGCGTAGTCCGATGAAAACATGAAATTTCCAAATTCAAAACATCAATCTAAATTGGATTCTATTTGGTATAAGTTATCAAATATTTGTCACCAGATAGATTGGAATACCAAGCCAATTTAATAGAACCTGTTACTCCAGAAGCCTATTGTGTGTTTTGGCGTGCTTGCCAAAATTAATTTGATACATTTGCATTTCTAATATCTCAATGGTTAGCCATTTAAAATAAGTCACTTCAAACTAAAGTAAGGTAGATTATAACGATCCACCTGATATATTTATCTCGGAAACCAATCGGACTAAGCAACTTTAAATAAGATACACTTTTGTTGACAAGAATATTTTAATTAGAACATTGCGTATTCTTCTAGACATGAACAGTTTAAATTGGACATTATCAATGGGATACCAATTGCCTGGTCCTGGAAGGCCTTTGATTTTTTTTGTTTTAAACAAAACAATTCTAGTGGTGTAAATCCCATAAATAGAATTCTACGTGGATGTGTGAGGGTAGCGCCTTGGTACCATCGAGTGAGCCTCTTCCTAGGGATGGAAGAGACCCATGTTTGATGCTTGACCTAAACAGGGTTTTCTCATTTCATAACTCCTCGCCGACTGGGTGTAATAGACAAGGTTGTGGGTTCGAATCCTTCATCGACATACCTTTCCCAGTCGTCAACTATTTTCCTCCACAGACCAATGTTGTCCTGACATGGTGGGTGTCCTGTCATTGGCGGAACAGTCCGTCCAATGAGACTAATCGGTGGAACACTAAAATAATTGTTTGCATGTGGCACTGGTTCGTCGATCACGGATTTTGTAAACGGCCTCCCTTCCCACCCTCACCCCCACTTCCGGTTACCACAGTGCGCTCCGTGGTTTCTGTGTAGCAGGGAATAAAGATCTCTGCGATTTCCGCGTTTTTGCAGAATTCCACGATTTTTAAAGATCTGCCATCGGTGTAATAATCTCGGCTTAATTTCCATGTTTTTGCCCGAGACCACTTTCATACCTGAGAGTTACATATCTTCACGTCTGGTAGGAGGCACATCGGAAGTGTCGGAGGGACCCCTGGAAGTGCCCTAATGGGGTCCTCGCCGTTAAATACCAGTAGCTCCAAGGCCGCATTCAAGGTACACTTTGGGGGCACCCCGGAGATATTCTGGATGTCGCGATAGTCTGAACGACTAGCTGTCCGGTGCCTCGAAAATGGTGGACTCCATAGGGTGTGGGCATTTGCAATTGAAAAGAACAGCTCTGATTGGCTGAAACCACTGGCCATTTTGGAGGTGCCCTTTGCCTCTTTTCTGAAAAGCGAGATGTCTCAAGTCGACTGCGAGGCACATCCTGAATGCCCATTGACCAAAAAGAAGTTGCGGAGCAATCTCCGAGGCATACCCTGAACGCGGCCCTGGTTTCCTGAATCCCCAGTGTTTGTTGTATATATTGGTTAAAGTCTGCCGGTGATTGTTGACAGCGGTCACGTGATATTCACGAGCTGCTTGGATATTATAAATGAGTTATATGATTATAAATGAACTAAACCCGAACAAACAGCTGCATCGTAGTTCGAGCCGGGTGTGATAGTTGGTGCATCTTACAGCTGGTGTTGCGTATTGATTGGTGGCGTGGGTTGATTGGTGGCGTGGGTTGTGTCCACTCTCAGCTGACTATGCGAGGTTTGTTATTTACAAAGTAAAGCCTCTCCCCCCCCCTCCCTTCTCACCACCCACAACCCGCCCTGAGTGTTGGTTGACTGACTGAATCACAACCACTAATTGTGAAGTTAGTTATTTACCAAGTTATTTACCAAGGCCCCCTCCCCTCTCCTCACACACACACCCACGGTGCACTGTGAGTTGACTGGTTTGTGTGTGTGGTGCAGGGTTGTGTGTGTACTGTGTCGTACTCAACCAGGAGCATGGAGCCTTGTACGAAGGTGCTAAAGATATCACTGGAATCATTTGTATATACGGTCATGCATGCCTCTGGAAATAAAAGGTTTTTGTATAAATATATCATATATGTTCTTGTTTTTGTGACTTGCATATATTCATACTCCCTCCTCCTTACCCGTCCTGAAATGACCTTAGATGTTTCCAGGATATAAAACTGCACCAACATCTTCCTCATCCTCTACCCTCTCGTCATCATCATCATAATCATCGTCATCACTTCCACCACCCTCGTCTGCTCAGATCGACATATTTTATTAATAATTTTACAAACAAAAGTTTTATGGACCTCAAACCCTATACAAAATAAATAACTGCATATATTGTGCCTCCAGAATTTATATTTCTGACCAGAGAGAATGCTTGGAATTACATTTTAAATCATAAACTATTTCTCTTTGCTTTCTAACACCACTGTGTATAACTTACAGCATCATCAAAGGCCAGTTGCTCTCATACCATGTCTATATGGTATGTGCAGTTAAAAATCCCTTGGGTCGGTAAAAATGTAGGCTTGGGCTTTCTATCGGCAAACTTTCTAATGGTGAAAACAAGTCTCTTCAGACTTATCCATAATATCAATCTTCAAGAAAAATAACCAATCTTCAAGAGAAAAAAAACCAATACTAAAGCAAACGTATATATGCGCCTTTCCCCAGCCGAATCGGTAGAGCGCAGGTTTCCCCTGTGTACGGTTCGAATACCAGCCATGTCAAACCAATGACGTACAAAGTTGATACTTGTCGCTATCTAGCCTGGCGCTCAGCATTGATAGGATAGGACAAGGACTGGTCAGCAGTCTCAGGATAATGTGGCTGAGTTGGAGATCATGTCATGATGCTGGTAGCCTAGTGTCCAAGTGGTGCAGCACTATTAAGTCACCATGAGTGTGCACTGTCATAAAATAAGAGTACCCGTCCTCATGACCTTAAATGTTGCCAGGACGTAAATTGCAACAACCAACCATCACCCTATCCACGCCTACCTGTCGATGTGGTTACTTGCCTGAGAGGTCAGTGCAGACTACTACACTCGTCCCACTGGAATCTTTTAGATGGTTTAAGTCGCTGTAATGTTTATAATTACATACAGACAGGAAATACACAGGGTATGTTTAAAAACCATACAGCACCTAGGCGTCCTGATGTCACCACCCTATTCACGCCTACCTGTTTAGCTAGCTCCTCGCTTGAGAGGTCAGTGCGGACTACAACACTACCTACAAGTCTGTACCTGTTCTGATATGACCTTAGATGTTGCTAGGACGTAAAACTCCAACAACCAACCAACTATTAAAGTTGCATGGTCCGATGGCACTTGAATTTTTGTCTTATTTTTTAGATAAATATATCAAATTGATCGTTACAAGCTACTAATCATTAGTCTGGAGTGATTTTGATTAAAGATGATTAGTTTTGAAGTAATATGAGCTGAAAGAACCAAAAATAATTTCGACAAGCTTGTCAAAAGTCTTGTGGCTATGACCCAGATGGTCATCTCGCGGTGACCACGTGATGTGAGATGACCTGGAACCTTACACTTTACAGGACTGTAGGTAGGTATTCCTGGTTGGATGTGGCCTTCTGGCACTAGGGTTTTTAACAAAATATAATGTGTGTCTGTTGTCTGCTTGTGTCTGTCTATGTATGTCTGTGTGTGTGTATTTCTGTGTGTGTCTATCTGTGTGTTTCTCTGTACGTGTGGGTGTGTATGTATATATGTGTGTGTATGTATGTGTGTGTGTCTGCCTCTATCTGTGTGCATCTGTCTATGTGTCTCTGTCTGTGTGTGTCTCTCTGCAAAGTCAGGTTGGGTGTATGTGTGTCTGTGTATGTCAGGTGTGTGCATGTCTGTGTGTTTCTGTGTCTGTGTGTGCTGTCTATGCATGTGTGTCTATCTATGTGTGTCTGTGTGTGGGTGTATATGTATGTGTGGTAATGTCTGTGTGTGTATGTGCATCTGTGTGTATATCTGTGGGTATGTATGTGTGTGGCTGCCTCTGTTTGTGTGTGTCTGTGTGTGTGTCTCTCTCTGCAAAGTCAGGTCGGGTGTATGTGTGTATGTGTATGGGTGTGTATGTCTGTATGTCTGTGTGTATGTATGTGTGTGTGCCTGCCTCTGTCTGTGTGTGCTGTCTATGCATGTTTGTCTGTGTGTCTATCTGTGTGTCTGTCTGTGTGTATATATATATGGGTGGTAATGTATGTGTGTGTATGCATATGTGTAGTTAGTGTGTGTCTGTATGTATATGTATGTATGTGTGTCTGTGTGTGTATGTCTATGTGTGTATGTCTCTGCATGTCTGTCTGTGTGTCTGTCTGGGTGTGTGTGTGTGTGTGTGGCTCTCTCTCTGCAAAGTCAGGTTGGGTGTATGTGTGTCTGTGTATGTCAGGTGTGTGCATGTGTGTGTGTTTCTGTGTATGTGTGTGCTGTCTGTGCATGTCTGTCTGTGCATGTCTGTCTGTGTGTGCCTGTCTATGGGTGTATGTCTGTGTGTGTATGTCTTGTGTGTGTATGTATTGTGTGTGTATGTCTTGTGTGTGTATGTCTTGTGTGTGTATGTCTGTGTGTGTATGTCATGTGTATATCTGTCTCTGTGTCTCTGTAAAGTCAGGTCAGGAAACACACAGACACATCCACCTCATATCCCCTTCCCCTCTATGACCCTGCACAGCAGGCCTACTTGGTTGGGGGGGATAATGGGGTCACGAGATTGGCCTAATTGGTTAATGGCCTTCCTGCATAATGAGGGTTTCAAACTGAGTGTTCAAAGGGGTGAGGTTATAAACTCACTGGTTATTCTGTATATACTGTCCGAAATCATTAGCTAATACACCAATATCTAAGTTGGATATATAGCATCAAATGTAAGTAGTTGTTTTAATTTTGACAAAATTATATTTCATCGGACCATGCAACTTTAACCACGAGTGCGCACTGTCACAAGTCGGTGCCCATCCTGATATCGCCTTAGATGTTGCTAGGACGTAAAACGACAACCTGTCCCCTCTGTACCTTCCCGTCCTCATATGACCTTAGATGTTGTCAGGACGTAAAACTCCAACAACCAACCTGTACCTGCCCCTCCACCCCCCACCGCCCACGCCTTGTTCAGTCTACACTCTCCCACTCTCACTCTCCAAGCGCCCCGGCAGTGATGCGATGGCGGCGCCCCGTGAGCTGCTCTCTGCTTGGAGAGCTGTCCGGCAGTCGTCTGGTTGTAACCGGTTCGTAGCTCTCTACTGGCTGGCGTTGACACACACGTCTGGAACATCCCGGTGTGGCGGTTTCAGCCGTGCGCCAGTTTCAGCCGTGCGCATACTTAAACTCAAGGCATTGTCAATGGTCGAGCAATCTTCATATAGAAAATACAGAAAAAGTGAAATATCTCTAAAACCACACCACCTATTAGCAAATCGCTTGGTACGCATATAGAAAACATCTTTACCAAAAACATCATATTAAATTTCTACGGTTAGGGTTCTTGACTTCTATTAATTTTGAATAAAACTAATGTTTTGCACTGCGCGTACCATCAAACTCAAGGCATTGTCAATGGTGGTGAGCAATCTTCATACAGAAAATCCAGGAAAAGTGAAATATCTCTAAAACCACACCACCTAGAAACAAATCGCTTGGTACACATATAGAAAACATCTTTACCAAAAACATTATATTAAATTTATAAGGTTAGTGACTCATGACCATTGACAATGCCTTGAGTTTGACGGTATGCGCACGGCTGAAACTGGCGCACGGCTGAAACCGCCACACCGGTAAAACTCGCGTCAAGTCAAATCACTTCCCTCGTTGTGGCACGCGCACACACAGCTTTACAATTATTATTATTATCATTATTGTCATAATTATTATTACGCCTCCTCCTATTCCCCCCCCCCCTCCATCCTCCTGCTCCATTCTCCTTCCACTCCTCTATTCTCCTTATCCTCTTCCTCCATCCATCTCCATTCTCCTCCCCTTTCTCCCCCGTCCTCTTCCTCAACCACCACCTCTTCTCCTGCTTCTTCTCTTCTTCTCCTTCTTCTTTTTCTTATTCGTCTTCTCACCCGTCCTGATATATGACATTAGACGTTGCCAGGAGGTAAAACTCCAACAACCAACCAATCTTCTCGTTCTTCTTCTTCTTCTTCTTCTTCGTCTTCTCACCTGTCCTGATATGACATTAGACATTGCCAGGAGGTAAAACTCCAACAACCAACCAATCTTCTCGTTCTTCTTCTTCTTCTTCTTCTTCTTCTTCGTCTTCTCACCTGTCCTGATATGACATTAGACATTGCCAGAAGGTAAAACTCCAACAACCAACCAATCTTCTCGTTCTTCTTCTTCGTCTTCTTCTTCTTCGTCTTCTCACCTGTCCTGATATGACATTAGACATTGCCAGAAGGTAAAACTCCAACAACCAACCAATCTTCTCATTCTTCTTCTTCTTCTTCTTCTTCTTCTCACCTGTCCTGATATGACATTAGACATTGCCAGAAGGTAAAACTCCAACAACAAACCAATCTTCTCGTTCTTCTTCTTCTTCTTCTCCATCTTCTTCTCACCCGTCCTGATGACATTAGACGTTGCCACGAGGTAAAACTCCAACAACCAACCAATCTTCTTCTCGTTCTTCTTCTTGATCATCACCATCATCATCATCATCATCATCACCACTCACTCACTGGGTGTGATGACCGAATCGGTTAGAGCGCTGGCTTCCCATGTGGAAGACACGGTTCCAGCGGCGCAGTGCATTGTGGGATGCATCAGAGCAAAACAAAGCCACGAGAAGCACATGGCACATGCTAATACACTGGGTGCAGCTATGAAATGTGCTAGTTTCAGCTCATCTCAGCTCTTGTTTGAAACATAGAATACCAACTAAAAAAATATATATAATAAATTAAGATATTAATCTTTTATCCAGCATTGCATTTACATCAATAGTCAGCACATCTTATGCCATGTGCATTTAGATTTAGACAAATCTAGGCACTCAGACTAGTGTTACAGCCAAATCCAGAGTCAGTTTTACTTATTTTATTCATGTTTCTATCTATATCCGATGGTTAATGACATATGGAGAACTAGAAAATGAGTAGGGTTAATCAGATATTGGTTATATATTTCTCTGAAACAAGTGTCCGTTGACACATTTGGCATTATAATATTTAGAGCAAGAATTAATAATGGTGATGTGGATATCAGCCTTAAAGTGACTGATTGCTTTGTGTGGAATTGTATGTTTCTTAGCTCAAAATGTTTAACTATAGCTACTTTTGTCTTAGATATATTCATCAGATCATTGCCTGTGTGCATACATGTTTATGCCAAATTGTTATGTATTTCTATTAATTTTGAATAAAATCGAAGTTTTGCCCTACGAGTATTGGCAAACTCAATGGCCGTATGCCTTTGCTTTATCTCCACTCCGTTTTCAGCTCATGCGCTGTCGGAATGGCGATCTCGTCTATTGCTTAGACTCACAGCGGATGTTTCGCTTAGTTCATTGGAGTTTTACCTTCCTAGCAACGACTGAGGTAATATGAAGATCAGTTGGTTGGTTGTTGGAGTTTTATGTCCTGGCAACATCTAAGGTCATGTCAGGACAGGTACCGACTTGTGACCGTGTGCACTCATGGTGACTTTATAGTGCTGTCCCACTGGGAAATCATGCCATCAGCACAATGACTCGATATGCCACTCAGTCACATTATCCTGACCCTGAGTTAACCAGTCCTTGCCCTGTCCTAATGATGCCGAGCACCAGGCTAGGAAGCGACAAGTGGCTGGAAGATCACCCCTTGGGAAACCTTACTGCATGTTTGTGTTTAAAGCTGCATAGTCCGCTGAAAGCACACACATTTCAAAACCAACGCAATTATCTAGATTTGATTCCACATATCTAACTTATATACTGATGCACTTATTAAACATTTGTTGCCACATCGAAAGGAATACTGCATTGATTTAATAGAACTTGTTACTGCAGAAGCCTATGGTGTCACAGTTTTGGTGTGCTTACCAAAACTAATTTGACATGTTTGTACTTCAAAATATTTCCAAAGTTGACCATTTTAAATTAAAGTCACTTCAAACTAAAGTATGATAGATTATAATGATAAACCTAATATATATATCTCAGAAAATGACAGAAACTCGAAACCATCGGACTATGCAGCTTTAAATCAAACTCAACTGAACTCATTTTGACAAAGTTATATTCCATCGGACCATGCAACTTGAATTCTATAATGGCCCTGTCACACTACGACGTAACGACGTCAGTGTAGGGAGAATGTGAAAAACGTCGAAGTTCTCGGCGTAGTATGCAAATTTGGGCACAAGTTGAACGTGGATGCAGCGTAGTTGACGAGAGCGTAACGATGGTAAAGCATAGTGATCGCATCATTTAATGAGAGAGGACAACGTAATGACGCTCACGGAACGTTATGAATGTTATTCCATCGCCAGAACTACGTTGCTTTACATTACCTTATGTAACTTACGTCATTAAACGTTGGCGAAACGCTGAAGGTACGTTCTCCTGACGTTCCCTTTACGCCGCATGGACGTTTCCACCGGCTTTAATGTGGGTCAACGAGTGGAACGTAGTGAGGAAGATTTGACTAACGTCCGTTTAACGTCATTGACGTTCGCCGAACGTGTACAGAACGTACGGCGAACGTAAACCCTTACGTTCGCGTCACGTCGAAAGTTTTGAACAGGTCAAAACCTAGACGCGCGCCGACGTAACACGACATAACGTGACGTAGCTCAACGTCAGTCTAATGTCATTCTGACGTCATCATAACGTAACCAAACGTACGGCAATGTAATGACGAAAAGTGATCACGTCAGGCTCACGTTGGCTCGTTACGTCATAGTGTGAGAGGGGTATAACATACACTTCCCAACTTTGGGATGATGTTCAGCGTACTGCCCTGGCACGTGGAGAGAAAAAAAATCCAGCACGGATGAAATTGACAGGATCTCGGATGCATCTACACTCTCCAAACACTGACGCATCCCAATATCCGCTTAGAAGTTAGAGCGTGTACTTGTTACTCCCCCTCCACCCACCCCCTACCTCCGCCCCACCCCCTACCTCCCTCCACCAGACGCGGTGGCCGAATCGGTAGAGCGCGGCCCTCCCGAGTGGGAGATCGGGGGGTTCGGTTCCTAGTCGAGTCAAACCGATGACTTATCAAATTGATACTTGTCGTTTCCTAGCCTGGCGCTCGGTATTAATAGGATAGGGCAAGGAGTAGTTAGCTGAGTATCAGGATAATTTGACTGAGTGGGATATCAGGTCATTGTGCTGGTGGCTTAGTCTCCCAATGGGGCATCACTATAAAGTCACCATGAGTGCACCGTCACAAGTCGGGACCCGTGCTTATATGACCTTAGATGGTGCCAGGACATAAAATAACAACCAACGAATCTCCCTCCCACTCCCTACCCCCACCTCCCACCCGGTCAGAGTGCGCATAAGCCACGAAGTTCTGCGTATAACACTTGTTACGTCACGTGAACTGTAGCCTTGATGGGGAGGTGGGGGGAGGGGAGAGGGAGGGACACCCTTGTGGGTACCCCTCCCCCGTTTGTTGTTGTTGTTGTTATTGTTGTAAATATGTTTATTCTGCTCAATGAGTCTTTTGTCACTGTTCTTCCAACCATTTTTCAATTCAGGATTATTTATACATAAAGAATGCCATAGTGAGATGCGCTCACCTCCCCACGTGGAATTCCACATACACAGGTGGGGTGTGGGTAGGGCGATTGCATCGATCAGGAAACCTGGATAGTCTAACACTGTCCTAATAACTAGGACGCTGATATGTTGGTTTGAGTCCCATTATAGGCATAAACCACATCTGTTTGTTTGTTGTTTTACGTCCTAGCAACATCTAAGATCATATCAGGACGAGTAGCGACTTGTGACAGTGCACACTCATGGCAACTTTATAGTGCTGTCCCACTGGGAAACCAGGCCGCCGGTATCCCACTTAGTCACATTATCCTGACACTGAACACACCAGTCCTTGCCCTGTCCTAATAATGCCGATTGCCTGGCTAGGAAGTGACAAGTATAAATTTTGAAGTCATTGGTTTGACTCGACCAGGGTTCGAACCCATGACCCCACGATCTACCAGCACGGGAGACGGGCGCTCTAACTTATTTGGCCATCCCGTCTGGTTCTATAAATCATGTCACTGTGGCTGCATCAAGGGCGATTGATGTATGGAACTCCCAACATCTCCCGACCAGCCACTGCAGGGACAAATAGTTTTGCACCTGTCTGGACATGTTCTTGCCGGTGTGAAACCTTTATTTGCTCCCCGAGAGAGTGCCGCTGGTAACTTGTAAAAGCCAGCAGCACTCCAACACTTTTGCAGGCAGCTTTCATGATCCAAACAACTGGTCGGTTGGTTGAGTTTTACATCCTGGCAACTTCTAAGGTCATATCACGATGGGTACCGACTTGTGACAGTGCGATATTCTGAGGGTGCTGTCCAGCTCAGAGTGGGGAGCGGACAGATGTTCTGCTCTCCGTGTACAGAACCTTGGTTCGTTCACGAGTGGATTACGGCAGCATAGTATACGGTTCCATAAGGAAATCATATATTGGGCTGCTAGACACGATCCACCACCAGGGACTGCGCCTGGCCCTTGGGGCCTTCCGCACCTCACCAGTTCAGAGCCTTTATGTCGAATCCAATGAACCATCACTTAACAACAGGAGAATCAAACTGGCCATGCAATATGTAGTCAAGATAAAAACTAATGCATTGAATCCTGCACACAATTTGTCTATTCGAGCAACATGACAAATCCAGGTATGAAGCCAGGCCAAATTACATCCGGCCACTGAGGCTCCGAATGAAACCTCATTTGGAGGCCTTGGGCGTGGATTTGGACATGTTGGAGGATTCCAAAGTCCCAGAACATCCCCCGTGGTCGTTGAGAAAGCCATCGGTTATCCTCCGACTCATGGAACTGAGGAAGTCTGGGACACATCCACTCGAGTACCAAGGACTGCATGCAGAAATTCAAGGCCAGTTTGCAGACCACCTCTCCATATACACTGATGGTTCGAAAGACCAAAGCCGGGTAGCTGCTGCGGCAGTCTGCCGACGGGAAAAATTTGGTGTACGTTTGCCCGATCAGAGCTCGATTTTTTACTGCAGAAGCCCGAGCACTCCTTCTCGCTTTGGAGTGTATCGAGGTATCCAACCACACTAACTATGTTATATACAGTGATTCGTTCTCCTTGCCTCCTGGCTGTTGCTGGACTGAAAACGAATCACCCTATTCTAGCAACGGTCATTTATAAAATGAACCAACTGGACAACGGATGGGTATGATATCCACCTGTGCTGGGTGCCTGGCCATGCGGCATACAAGGAAACAAACGAGCTGATCGTGCTGCGAAGAAGGCCCTGAACTGTGATCTTGAACCATGTCTGATCCCTCACTCTGATCTGATCTGAAACCACTAATAGCCACCCACATAAAATCCAAATAGCAACATGAGTGGGATGAAAACATTAATATACTTAAAGAAATTTAACCATCTGTGGGAAAGCCACCACAGACTCATGCGGGAGGTCGCGGGACCAAGTGGTCCTTAGCCGCTGCCGTATTGGCCACTCATGGCTTACACATGCTTTTCTGCTCAAGGGGGAACCTCCCCCTGAATGTATTGGGTGTCAGTCCCCACTGTCACTCAAACACATTTTATTAAGTTGCGTTGATTTTTTGGCCCTGTGCCAACGGTTCTACACTGCAGACAGTATGCATGACCTTTTTACTAAGGTAAATCAGGAAAACATTTTAGCCTTTTTGAGGGCAGCTGGACTGTACCACATTAGATAGTTTACTAAATGGATTCTATCAATTATTAATAAAACTTTTCTTTTTCTATGGGAATTTGTTTCCCTTGACAACAAATATATGATTGTGAGCTTTCTAATTTAATTAGTGTCTATTGGCACATAATTGATTGTCTGCTTTTACATGTAAAAGCGATGGTTTGAACAAAAAGCAAACATTTCTCGCCGTGAATATGGCCTATGCTGCCGACACGGCGTAAAGCAACCACCAATCAATCAATCATGTGACAGTGCTCACTCATAGCGACTTTATAGTGCTGCCTGACAGGGAGACAAGGCCACCAGCACCATGACCTGATATCCCACTCAGTTACAGTATCCTGACACCGAGCCAAAGTAAGATAACTATATGTTGACACTAGATATATATATATATATGTGTGCTATATGTGCTCCATTATTGATGTGAGTATAAATACATAGACACTAATGTACAAACATAGACACTAATAAAGTCTGTACTAGACTACTAAATGACTGAAACATACAATCCTCCAAGCATTGTTTATCCCATCATTACTAACAACCTACTTACTCAAACTACTTTATGTAGTCAAAAAACACACCTGAGGTATTAACCTTTTAAGCATAGCCCTATAAGCTAACCACACTCTATCTAACAGAATAAACAAACTATTCTACTAACACTCACTCCATCTCAAAATGTTAACTCCAACAACATGATAGTTTTGCAATTCACAACATAGTAGGCATACAAACCTATGAAGGAAAACTATGTACCTAACCACTCCGTAATGTAAAGGTCTAATCAATACACATGTATGTATCAAGTGTGTAGGAATACAACATATAACTGCTATTTTTGTATGTGAATTGTCAAACTATACCATATGTAAGTCTTTGAATGTTTGATATTGTTAGTTCAGCTGATTTGGGCTAGCTGCATATATTGTAAATAACTGTATTGTCACATGGCTGGAAGACCAGCGCCACGGCGCTGACAAAAGACTTTATTCAATGAATAAACTATATTTACAAAAAAAAACACAACAATTGATCATCTCCCGACTGATAGCATTACATCCAGCCTCTGTGCCACTTTTCTGTATTGCCAAACCAGGGGCGGTGGCCTAATACTAATAGTAGGTACTGGCAGTGCCATGACAAAATTGTGGAATGGTGCTTTTTTCATCAATATTTACAGGGCCATAACCATTTCTGTATGTATTTGATTTTGATGAAATTGCGTCACTTAGAAGATCAACATATCATTTGTATGATGAGTATATTTAGTGAATATTCCTTCATCACTGGTGTAAATGAAAACGACTGTGAAAACAGGCTATCTTTAATGGGTCCGCGCTTCCTTGCACTAATAATGCTGAGCGGCAGGCTAGGAAGTGACAAGTATCAATTTTTAAGTCAATGGTTTGACTCGACCAGGGTTCAAACCCACGATCCCACGATCTACCAGAATGGAAGACGGACGCCCAACTCATTCGGCCATCCTGTCTGGTTGACTATATATATATATTTGTTTTGGTGGTGGGGGGAGGGGGTTTATGTCCTACCAGAGATGTTGCCAGGACGTAAAACTCCAACAAACATTCAATACACACACACACACACACACACACCAATAAGAATTATGTAAACAAACTCAGACACCAGCCACTTCCCACTGCTCTAGAGACGAGATCACTGTTCCGACTGCGCATGCGCTGAAAACGGCGTTGGCACCAAAGCAAAGCCGTACAGCCATTGAGTTTGCCGATACACATAGGGCAAAACTTCGATTTTATTCAAATTTTTTTTTTTTAAATACATAACAATTTGGCACAAACATGGACGGAAGGATGCAATATAATAATATAATGTATATGTTGAAGACACAACTCTCCATAATTAAGCATTTTGAGCTAAGAAACATACAATTTCAGTCATTTTACAGGATGGTGTTTACATCATCATTGATTAGACATAAGTAATTTTTGTTCTAAATATTAAAATGTCAAATGTGTCAAACAAAAACTTGTTTCAAAAAAATATATAACCAATGTCTGATTAAGCCTACCCATTTCCTAGCCCAACAAATGTTATTAACCATAGGATATAAATAAAAACATGAATAAAATGAGTAAAACTGACTCTGGCTATGGCTCTGACACTAGTCTGAGTGCCCAGATTTGTCTCAATCTAGATGCAGATGGTATAAGATGTGCTGATTAGATTGATCTAAATGAAATGCTAGATAAAAGATTAATATCTTGATGCGCGAAAAGGAAGAAAGCAAGGCGGGAGTGGAAAACAAGGCGTTTATTGGACGCCTCAGCAGGAAAAGTATACAGAGGAACAAACAAGGAACAAACAAGTAAACGAGGCGCTCATGAGGAGCAAAGGCACAATGACAAGGGGCTCATGAGGAGCAGCAACAAGTGAAGGTACAATGGGCCCTTAGGGGGCAGAGTCAGAGTTTGTAGTGAGTCAGACAGGGGGTGCCGAGGAGCCCTCCACCAAGGCGGAGGAGAGGGCTCGCGGGGCGCCCGAGGGTGCGAGGCGGGGCACGTAGGAGTGCACCGCCCCGGAGGTCCAGGTGCCCTGCGCTATGATCTCCGCGAGGGGAACCCCGGCGCGCTGGCATGCTTGCGCGGCGCCTCGGCGGATGCTGTGGAGGGTGAACGCCTCGGGCGCCGGCACCCCCTGGGCCTGCATGGCCCCTCGTAGGAGCGCAGTGAGGGAGCGCGGGTCGAGGGGGCAGCCAGAGGGCATGATGAACGCCGGCGCGTCCGCCGCAGCTGGGCACAGGGCGACGGCGCCTTACCAGGCCGAGACGGGGCAGAGGGCAGATCGCGGGATGGCAGGGACGAAGAGGGTGACCGCGCCCGAGGGGCCGGAGATAGTCTTTGAGCTCCTGATGATGAGGCGGGGCCCTCCGGGCGCGGGGCGGACGTCGTCTCGGGTGAGTCTGTGGGGGCCGCCCCACCCCTCGGGACTCGGGGCCAGGAGGTTCGATTGCGGGAGCATCCCGAAATACCCGAGGAGGAGCGCGGCCCGAGGGACGAGGGAGGCGTGGCCCGCTCGCGTGAGGTGAGTGATGGCGAGGGCGAGCTGGTGCGGCGAGAGGGGGGGAGCCTGGCGCGGGACGTGCGCGGATGTGCGCTCCCCCCCCGGCAGACATCCTTAGGGAGGCGGGCGTCAAAGCCCGAGGTGATGCCCCCGGCGCCCTCTACCCAGGACCGGGCTCCCGAGACGGTGTTTCTCACGGAGGCCGAGGCGATGCCGCGGCTGAAGAGGGCGGCGGTGAAGGCAGCTACATCGAAGGGCGAGGGCGCGCACGCCTCGGGAAACCGTGTGGGTGACGAAATCTTCAGCCTGGTGACGGCGGTTCTTCCAGGTCGCCGGGGCGAGGGCTGCGAGGCGGTGGCGGGCGACGGCGGCAACCTCCGCAGGGGGGTAACCTAGAGGCCGGGGTAGAAGGGGAAGGCATCATGAGTGGCATCGGCGGGGAGGAGCCCGAGGCGAGCCACCTCGGCGCGGGCCGTCGCGGCCCAGGGTCCTGAGAGGTGGGCCCGGCTGAGGGCGTCGGCGAGGAGGAGGCCCGCCCCGGGCTTGTGGGTAATGCGGAGCTCGAAGGAGCCGGTGGCCGCCATCAGCCACAGCTCCCTTGCGCACGTCCCGAGGGTAGGGTCTCGGGCGCGTCCCGACTCGAGGGCGATGGTGGATGCCATATTGTCGGTGTTGACCAGCACCGTCGCCCCCGCGATGTCGTCCGTGGGGAGGCCGCGGAGGGCGACGACGAGGTTCACCGCCTCGAGCTCGTGGGGAAACGCGCCCGGAAGTCTTCAGAGTACCCTCGGGCATAGAAGTGCGTGGGGGAGTAGGCCCCCCCGCCGGTGAGGCAGGAGTCACATTCAATCACCAGCCGGCGACCCTCCGGGGCCCGGTGGAGATAGAGGCCGTTTGAGATCCGCCCATAGGTGGCGAACCACCTCAGGTCCTGGAGGGCGTCGTCGGCGAGGGTGAGAATGGGGGCCCCGAAGCAGCTGCGCAGAGCCCGGAGGAGCCGGGCCATGAACTTCCGGCCGGGGAGTACACAGCTGCTTACGTGATTGAGGCAGCCCAGGAGGCTTTGGAGCTCTTGTTTCCCGAGGGTGGGGCGGGCGATGCGGCTCTCGCAGTCTTCGACGTTGGCCTGGACTTTGTCGGGGGCGACCCGGATGGTCATCGCCTCGCTGTCGAGGGCGAACCCGAGCCAGGTGAGGACGGGCGAAGGAGCGGGGGGATCGGGAGGGTGGTCGTCGGGGGGGGGGGGGGGGGGGCAGAGGAAGGCGGTATCGCCGGGGTCGAGGTGGACGTCCGGGTCGAGGGTGTTGGTAAGCAGCGGGTGCTGGGAGGCGTTGAGAGCCTTAGGGGCGGGGTGATGGTCCCCGGCTGAGGGAATGGTGCACACGAGGTCGGCGCCTAGGCGGTGGTCAGGCCGCGCCTCGGGGAAGCTGATGGTGCTCCGGTGGGCCTCCGGCTGGGGGCCGGGGGCGGTATCAGGGGGACTGAGGGGTGGGGGCGGGGTCGGGGGGGTGGGGGACGGGCGGGGGGATCGGGAGGGTGGTCGTCGGAGGGGGGCAGAGGAAGGCGGTATCGCCGGGGTCGAGGTGGACGTCCGGGTCGAGGGTGTTGGTAAGCAGCGGGTGCTGGGAGGCGTTGAGAGCCTTAGGGGCGGGGTGATGGTCCCCGGCTGAGGGAATGGTGCAGACGAGGTCGGCGCCGAGGCGTGGTCAGGCCGCGCCTCGGGGAAGCTGATGGTGCTTCGGTGGGCCTCCGGCTGGGGGCCGGGGGCGGTATCAGGGGGACTGGATGGCGTTCTGGTGGAGAGGGCGGCTTTTTCATGATCAGTGGGCCGGTCGGGAGGTGCCGGCTTACTGAAAACCCGGCGAGGTGGCGGGTGCCGCGTGCTCACGTGCGCGTTTCGCCATGCATACGTCTTCACTATGCATGGTGAGGACTTTCCGTACATTGGCGCAGTACGCGCACGTGTGGCGCTGCTTGGTAGCCCCTTGGCCGTGGACCTCCCCCGGGGTGGCTTGGGTGCATGAGGTGGGGTCCCGCTTCCACGAGTTGCAGGGTGCCCCGTGGAGGTCCCCGCTGTAGGGTACCCGGGTGTCGGTCTGGGCGCGGGGCTGGGGCCGGGGTCTTGCTGGGTCTAGGGGGCGGGCTGGTGTGTTGGCTGCTTGGTGGGCGGGCATGGTGAGGGATTCGACCCTCAGGAGGTTGAGGGCAACCGGGTCGTGCCACCCGTGGGGGAGCCTCCCGTCCGCTATCCAAGTAAACACCGTCTCGGAATAACGGCGGACGGTCGGCCACGGGTAGACGAGGTTGTCCCTCAGTACGGTGAGGTGGTGGTGGTGCAGGGGAAGTTGGGGTGGTCGATTAGGGTGAGAAGGGCGAGGCTGTACTCGTCTTTCGTCGCCTCGCCCCTCTTCACCGGCTTCCTCTCGGGCCCCCTCTCCACTAGGTCTGAGGGGAAGATATAGTCTGCCGGTATACCTTGGCGCCTCACGGAGTGCCGCGCCTCGGCGGAAGCCAGTATTTCCCGCACGGCGTCGGCTGCGGAAACTGGGGTGTGCTGGGTCGGCTCTTCGTAGTAGGCAGGCGGCGGGGCAGGGGCAGGTGGTGGTACCGCTCGTACTGGGGGTGTGCTGCCCCCGGCAAGGTCGCCTGAGGTGGCGGCGGGGGCCGGGCGTCCGAGGTGCCGGGGCGGGCGCGGTGGTGTAGGCGGCCTGGCGTCTTGGTGCAGGTGAGGGCGTCTCCGGCGGGGGTCGGGGCTCCCCCGACTCCAGGGCGTCCATACGGGCGTCCATGCGGGCGGCAGTCTGGCGCTGCTCGGTCTGGAGGCGCTGGAGGGCCTCTAGGATCGCCGTCGTGTCGGCGCCCGAGGTGCGGTCCGAGGGCGCCGAGGGGGACGCCGGGGCCGAGGAGGGTGAATCGTCCCGCCGTGAGCTTGAGGATGGTCCCGGGGTGGCCAGGGCGGTCGCCCGGGAGCCCTTGCGGCCTTTGCCTTTTGCTTGTCCTGGCATGCTTGCGGCCTGAGGAGTTGCAGCGGTCCGAGGTGGAGTCGGCGTGGTGGAGAGCCAAAGTCAGGAAAAATGCTATGCTACGCATTACGACCAAAGCTGCATGGTCCGATGGAAACTTCAAATTTTCAAAACCAATACAATTATCTAGATTTGATTCTCACTATCTAACTTAGATACTGGTGCAGTTATTAAACAGTTGTCGTCACATAGGAGGGAATACTTTGTCAATTTAATAGAACCTGTTTCTGCAGAAGCCTATGATGGTAGAGTTTTGGCAAGCTTGTCAAAATTAATTAATGACGTTTGCATTTCAAATATCTCAAAAGTTAGCCAATTAAAATAGAAGTTACTTCAAAGTAATGTAAGGGAACTTATAATGATCAACCTAATATGTTTATCTCAGAAAATGAGAGAAACTCAAAACCATCAGCCTATGCAACTTTAATTTATATATATTTTTTTAGTTGGTATTTTGTTTCAAACAAGAGCTGAGATGAGCTGAAACTAGCACATTTCATAGCTGCACCCAGTGTCTTAGCATTAGCAATGTGCTTCACGGGGGGTGGGGGTTCTTCCATGCATCCCACAATGCACCACGCGACTGGTGATCTAGTCCATTGATTGTTTCGCCGGCGCGCCCAGCCCGGAGGGTGTTGCAGTTTCCGCGGCACACCAGTTTGCGAGGGACACATCCATTCAAATGCATTGTCAATGGCTGTGAGTGATCTTCATACAGAAAAAGTCAAATAGCTCTCAAATTACACCACCTAGAAACAAACCGCTTGGTACACATATAGAAAACATCTTTACCAAAAAGATTATATTAAATTTATAAGGTTCGGGTTCTTGATTTCTAATAATTTTGAATAAAATTAATGTTTTGCACTGGGCATACCGTCAAACTCAAGGCATTGTCAATGGTCGTGAGCAATCTGCATACAGAAAATACAGCAAAAGTGAAATATCTCTTTAAAAAAACACCACCTAGAAACAAATTGCTTGGTACACATATAGAAAACGTCTTTACCAAAAACATTGTATTAAATTTATAAGGTTAGTGACGATGCTGTTCAATTTTGACGCATGCGCAGAAGCGATGTGTCACTCGCAAACTGGTGTGGCGCGGAAACTGCAACACCGGTGTTGCAGTTTCAGCTGACTGCCATTTTCAGCTGACTGTCAGTTTCATGCGCGTGCATCAAAATCTAACAGCATCGTCACTAACCTTAGACATTTAATATAATGTTTTTGGTAAAGATGTTTTCTATATGTGTACCAAGCGATTTGTTTCTAGGTGGTGTGGTTTTAGAGATATTTCACTTTTCCTGTATTTTCTGTATGAAGATTGCTCACGACCATTGACAATGCCCTGAGTTTGACGGTGCACGCAGTGCAAAACATTAGTTTTATTCAAAATTAATAGAAATCAAGAACCCTAACCTTATAAATTCAATATAATCTTTTTGGTAAAGATGTTTTCTATATGTGTACCAAGCGATTTGTTAATAGGTGGTGTGGCTTTAGAGATATTTCACTTTTTCTGTATTTTCTGTATGAAGATTGCTCACGACCATTGACAATGCCTTGAGTTTGAGTCTATGCAGTCAGCTGAAAATGGCCGTCAGCTGAAACTGCGACACCGGGTCATGCTCGCTAAGTGCACGTGCACCGACGCCTGGTGGCCTTGTTTTTAGCTCGGGGTGAGCCTCGTTCTGAGTCTACAATATTCTGCTATTAACATGCAGCAGAATAGGGATTATTATGGTGAAATAATGACACGAGGAGCCAACGTATTATAGAGCCCCGAGCAGCACGCACCCCCTGTGGAAGGGTGTAGGACCCCGGAGCTCCCAGGGGAAGACTGTACTCTCTGGCAGTATTCGATTATGACGCTCCACTCTATTCGGGTCATCCGAGTTGTCAGAATTTCAAATAGAACACCCCGAGGTGAGCCTAAAAACACACGGGCCGTGTGCAAAACGATCCGACTCCAATGCCGCCCCCCCCCCCCCCAAACAAACACTGTAAACTCAACCAGTAGCGGCCAACTAGACCAAAAAACCCATCTACAAAGGAATGAGCCTGGAAATGATTCTAGTTGGATCCTACTGAAGTACATGATTAATCAATATTAACCTACTTACTAACTCAATAGGCCCCACCTAAGATTACCATGAACACAAGTTCAATCACAAAGGCCCACCCTACATCCCCCCATCACCCTTTCAACGAGTATGTTACTACTAGAAACATAATCAGTTATGCCCCACCCCCTACTAATGTCTACCATACTAGTCTAATACAGTTACCTCCCCGCATATGTTTCTTTTTCGCTTATCTTGTTCTTTACCTATCACTCATGTACCGATGTTTTGCTTATTTCCCTGTAATTGTCTATCTATATTGTTGTAGATTTGTTTACTGTGTAGAGGCAATTGAGATTAGGGCTGGAAGACCAGTGCATTAGCACTGACAATATGTTATTCAGAGGAATAAAAACACTTGAACAAAAAAATACAAAAGAAATGCCCCAGGTCTTGGCTGGGTGCATCAGGAGCATTTGTGCTGGTACCTGTGTGTGTCGTGTACTGCAAAGCTACTATATTTTTTTTTATGTAAAAGACCATCCATATTAAAATGGACATATAACTAAATTATGCAATCATAAAATACTTTAAATCTTATTTTGCGTATGTATATGGGTTATAAAAATATAAAGTTTTGGAGTAAGCCACCATTTTCCCCAACCGTGTTCGTTTATGCAACCCGAGGTTGTAGGGCCTGCGCATGAGCAAAAAATCTAGTTGGGAAGATCTGAGTTGTTTAATTGATTATGGCCCCTGAGAATGAATAGACTAGTTCGTAGTTCCGACTGCGCATGCGCTGAAAATGGCGTCGACAGCAAAACAAATGGCCGCGGCCATAGAATTTGCCGATATGCGCAGTGCAAAACGGCGATTTTATTCTAAATTAATAGAAATACAGAACAATTTGCCATAAACATGGATGCAATATGATAATATAATGAATATATTTAATACACAACTATCCATAATTGAGCATTTTGAGGTAAGAATCATACAATTCTCGACAAAACAATCAAGTCACTTTACAGGCTGGTGTTTAATCACCATTTTTAATTCTTGTTCTAAGTATTAAAATGTCAAATATGTCAACAGAAACCCGTTTCAAAGAAATATTTAACCAATGTCTGATTATCCGTACCTATTTCCTAGCTCTACAGATGTTATTAAAGTTGCATTGTCCCATGAAATATAATTTTGTCAAAATTAAAACAACTACTTACATTTGATCCTATATATCCAACTTAGATACTGGTGTATTAGCTAATGATTTGGGGCAGTATATACAGAATAACCCGTGAATTTATAACCTCACCTCTTACTCACTTTGAAACACCCATTATGCAGGGAGGACATTAACCAATTAGGCCAATCTCATGACCTCATAAGCCTCCCCGATAAAGTAGGTCTACTGTGCAGGGCCATAGAGGGGAAGGGGAAATGAGGTGGATGTTGCCCCTCCTCTCCATGTTGGATATTCAATGCTGTTTGGTCAATTCTATAAATATAATTAATTAATTTGGGTAATTTAAATTTAGAAATTTTTACATTTGTCAATTAAAATTGCATCTGCCATCGGGACTATGTATGGTATGAGGGAGGATGAGACATAGAGGTGTTTCGGCAGCCAAAAAAAAAAGGGAATTTAAAAAACCTCACTGAAGCGGCCAGAAAAACCTGCAATTCTGGTTAAAAACGGAGAAATCACATGCCTGATAATACCATGATAAGCGACACCCTATTTAACCCGCAGAGGCATTGGATGACCCTCATACGATTCAAGGTCATCTGTGAGCAGAGAGGTTGGGGGCAGAGACTGCCACGGCCCCGGGCATCCATATTGGGGCATATTTAGAAATGTCTTCCTTGCTCACATTTCTCAGTACTAGACCCCCATACTTGAGTTTCAGGGACATACAATCCAGGAGTTGGCTCTGGACATCACAACAACCTTTGCATGCCACTGCCTGCGACAAGCTGAAGGTCATCCGATGGAGGTCACGCTGGAGGTCATCTGCGGCTCTGCGAAAGGTCACCAGTGTCGGCCAGAGGAGGCAGTGGCATCGTTTCGCTCAGCGTCATCTGTGGGAAACATAAGAAAGCGGCCGCGGTGAGCAAAGTGGAGCTGCTTACTGGATTCAGCAGTGTGGGTTCGACTCCCCATAGGGGTGCATCTGTCAGTTCTGACAGTCTAGTGCATTTAGACTGTGTGGCCTATATCACAAACATGGTTTGACAGGACCCCAATCACAAGTAAAATGCAAGATTGGACATTTATTTGTTTGTTTGGGTTTTATGTCCTGGCAACATCTAAGGTCATATCAGGATGTGTATTGACTTGTGAGAGTGTGTCCTCATGGTGACTTTATAGTGCTGCCCCACAGGGAGACTAGGCCTCTGAAACCATACCCAGATTTCCGACTCAGTCACATTATCCTGATACTGAGCCAACCAGTCCTTGCCCTATCCTAGTAATGCCGAGCTAATCGGTACCCGTCCTAATATGACCTTACACGTTGCCAAGACGTAAAACCTCAACAAACAAACTATATCTATATAAGCAGGAACTAACTCCTATGACAGTAGAATAATAGGTAATAACTAATATGTAGAAGAGAACTGATAAGTGGTAGTGTCCTTGTATATATTCCCATTAATAGATTATAGAGCGCTCACGCACGCACACGAACGCACACACACACACCCACACCAAGCTCTTATCCTGGTAATAATATATATATTTTTTTAAAGACAACTATATTGTATTTTCCTTCTGGAATTTCACTCTCTTCACGTGTATTACATACACCCTACCAGTTAAAATTGCATAGTCCGATGGTTTTGAATTTCGGTATTTTTTCTGGGATAAATATGTTAGATCGATCACTAGTATCTACTTTACATTAGTTCAAAGTTACTTTGATTTTAAATGGTAATCTTTTGAGATATTTTCAGTAGAAACATGGAAAATTAGTTTTGGCAAGCTTGCCAAAACTCTGACACCATAGACTTCTGCAGTAACAGGTTCTGTTAAATTGACTCAGTATTGCCGTCTATGCAGAAACAAATGCTTAATAACTGCATCAGTATCTAAGTTAGATATGTAAAATTGAATCTAGATAATTGATTTGGTTTTGAAAATTTGATATTTCATCGGACTATGCAGCTTTAAGCTAGTGACATAATTATATCGGCAGAATCTGGAACCACTCTATTAGGGTACTTTCCAGCTTAACTGGAGGAGGTGGGTGGGTCGGGTGTCTATTAGAGTGATTTGTTGAGGCAATGTTGCGCACAAGTGCCACAATAAGTTGTGTAACTTGTTGTGTAACTTGTTGCACCGTGTTAAACGCATCTTAAGAGTAGCATAAAGCTAAGATTTCATATATAATGTGACGGAGCCTAATTTTACCGTAAATATCTGGTACAAAATGTACCTATCGGTTGACTGCGTGTATAAGCCAACTCTCCTTTCTTGTGTTCAAAACTGGTTATTTTATGCCCAGCACCAGATAAGCTCGCAATTAGTGCCAATTTTGTTTCAGGATTTAGTTTACATCTGCCAGGGTTCGATCTCAGGACATTCCAAACTGAAACTAACAATGCACACTAATGGGAGTTTCATAGTGCTGCTCCACTGGGATACTGTCAAAACATCGCATACTGTCAGGCAGCCTATAGGTTATGCTCCAATTCGAAAATATATAAAGTATACTTTTATTGTAGTTGTTTTCTTCACCTAGATGTGCAGGCCTAGCGATGTTTGTTATTGACCAATTTCATATGACGTCAGCACATGTATTTAGGTCAGTGCGCGTGCTGCTTGGCTGCAGGACAACATCCGGTCACACTGCAAACTCAATGGCTATGAGCAATCTTCTCTAAAACCACACCACCTGGCCACAAACCAATTGGATTACATATAGAAAACACATTCAAAAAAGAGATTATATTAAATTTATAAGGTTAGGGTTCTGCATTTCTATTAATGTCGCTTCGGTTTTGTGGTTAATTTGACAAAATTTCACTTTTTGATTATGTTATTCTGCTAAATATGATAGCATTTAATAGATTTGGGCCTAATATATGGTGCGGCGGCGGCGATGATTTGTTGATGTTCGACAGTATGGATAGCGACGTCGATGCGGCAGCGACGATTTGTTTAGTTTACATTAGTCGATTCGACAATATGAATAAAGCCGCCAATGCGGCGGAAGCGTTAATAACGGTTCGATTTTAGGGTTAATTTGATTAAATTTCACTTATTGCGTATGTAATTCTGTTAAATATGATAGCATTGAATAGATTTGAGCCTAATATATAGCTGCCGATTCAGTGGCGGCGGCGGCGATTTGTTTACTTTACATTCGTCGATTCGACAATATTAATATCGCTGCCTCTGCGGCGGCAGCGTAGGTTTAGTCAAAATTAATAGAAATCCAGAATCCTAACGGTACAAATTTAATATAATCTTTTTGTTAAACATGTTTTCTATATGTGTACCAAACGATTTGTTTCTAGGTGGTGTGGTTTTAGAGATATTTCACTTTTACTATATGAAGATTGCTCACGGCCATTGACAATGCATTGAGTTTGCCGATACGCGTGGTGCAATACCTCGATTTTATTCAAAATTAACGCTGCAGCTACATCGGCGGCGATATTAATATTGTTTTGCACTGCGCGTACCGGCAAACTCAATGCATTGTCCATGGCCGTGAGCAATCTTAGAGAAAGAATTTAATAATATCTCAAAAACCACACGACCTAGACACAAACTGCTTGGAACCCATATAGAAAACATGTTTAACAAAAAGATTATATTAAATTTATAAGGTTCTGGTTCTGGATTTCTATTAATTTTGACTAAAACTGACGTTTTGCACTGCGCATACCGGCAAACTCAGTGGCAGTGTGCCTTCGTTCTGCAGCTTAGGTCTATTAGCTGGAACTCTGGGGTGCGGTTGGAGGCGTGACAAGGGCACAAACTAAGGGCACAACCTAGTTCTAGTAATCTGTAAACACACATAAAAAAAGCAGAGTTGTTAGGGAGATTGACATATGGTGGGATTCCTACTAGAAGTACCACAACTACTGTCACCACTACTACTATCACCAACCATCACCACCACCCACCACCACCATCACTACTATCACCATCACCCACCACGACTACTACTATTACCATCACTACCATTACTACTATTACCACCATCTACCACCACCACTCACCACCACCATCACCATCACCCACTACGACCACTACTACTACTATTACCATCACCACCATCACTACTATTAGTATTACCACCACCACCCACCACCACCACTATCACCATTACTACTATCACCACCACCAACTACCATCACTATCACCATTACTACTCTCACCACCCGCCATACCACCACCACTCACCACCACCACCATCACCCACCATGACCACTACTACTACTATTACCATCACCACCATTACTACTATTAGTATTACCACCATCTACCACCACCACCCCCACCACCACTATCACCATTACTACTATCACCACCATCCACTACCATCACAACTACGATCACCACCACCACCACTATCACCACCCGCCACCACTACTACCAATACTATAACCACCACTACCCACCACCATCTCTACTACTAACACCACTCCACCATCACCACCACCCACCACCACCATCACTACTATCACCATCACCCACCACAACTACTACTATTACCATCACCACCATTACTACTATTACCACAATCTACCACCACCACCACCACCATCACCCACCACTACTACTACAATTACCATCACCACCATCACTACTATCACCATCACCCACCACTACTACCACTATTACCATCACCACCATTACTACTATTACCACCATCTACCACCACCACTCACCACCACGACCACCATCACCCACCACGACCACTACTACTACTATTACCATCACCACCATTACTACTATTACCACCATCTACCACCACCACCCACCACCACCATTACTACTATCACCACCACCCACTACCATCACAACTACGATCACCACCACCGCCACCCGCTACCACTACTACCAATACTATAACCACCACTACCCACCATCTCTACTACTATCACCACTCCACCACCACCACCACCACCACCACCACCACCACCACCATTACGCGTTCCATCCCACCCCCACCTCCCTCCCCACCACTGGAAACAGGCCAGCACATAATTCACTTGTTTGTTTACAAAACTGATACTTGTCGTTACCGAGCCTACCATTCGGCATTAAGCGAGTTCAGCATTCCGGGCGCGCGGTGGTTCATGGGAAGTCAGCGGGATAAACAAACCCACGTGCATGACTCAGCCTGGTGGTACGCGCAGTACATAACGTTTATTTTATTCAAAATTAATAGAAATGCAGAACCCTAACCATATGAATTTAATATAATCTATTCGTTGAATATGTTTACTATATGTGTTCCAAGCGGTTTGTGTCTAAGTGGTGTGGTTTTAGAGATATTTCACTTTTTCTGTAAGAAGATTGCTGACGGCCATTGACAATGCACTGAGTTTGCCATTACGTGTAGTGCAAAACGTTTATTTTATTCAAAATTAATAGAAATGCAGAACCCTAACCGTATAAATTTAATATAATTTATTCGTTGAATATGTTTTCTATTTGTGTTCCAAGCGGGTTGCTTCTAGGTGGTGTGGTTTTAGAGATATTTCACTTTTTCTGTATGAAGATTGCTCACGACCATTGACAATGCATTGAGTTTACCGGTGTCGCGGTTTTAGCTCTCCGCATCGCTTCTGCGCATGCAAAATCGAACAGCATCGTCACTAACCTTATAAATTTAATATGTTTTTGGTAAACATGTTTTCTATATGTGTACCAAGCGATTTGTTTCTAGGTGGTGAGGTTTTAGAGATATTTCACTTTTTCTGTATGAAGATTGCTCACAACCATTGACAATGCCTTGAGTTTGCCAGTACGCGCAGTGCAAAACATTAGTTTTATTCAAAATTAATAGAAATCCAGAACCCTACCCTTATCAATTTAATATAATCGTTTTGGTAAAGATGTTTTCTATATGTGTACCAAGCGATTTGTTTCTAGGTCCTGTGGTTTTAGAGATATTTCACTTTTTCTGTATGAAGATTGCTCATAGCCATTGAGTTTGCAGTGCATGTGGCTTTGTTTATCCCGACAGCCGACGACCGGAAGTCGGCCCCGCACATGCGCGCGGACGATGCTGAACTCGCTTCTTAGGACACAACAAGGACTGGTTAGCTCCGTATCAGGATAATAATGTGACTGAGTGGGGTATCAGGTCATGGTGTCAGTGCCCTATTCTCCCAGTGGGGCAGCTCTATAAAACAACTATGAGTACATGCTGTCACAAGTCAGCACCCGTCATGATTGTTGGAGTTTTACGTCCTGGCAACATCTAAGGTCTTATCAGGACGGGTATTGACTTGTAACTGTGCACTCATGGCAACTTTATAGTGCTGCCCTACTTGTAAATCAGGCCACCGGCATGATGAGTCAATATCCCACTCAGTCACATTATCCTGACACTGAGCTAACCAGTCCTTGCTCTATCCTATTAATGCAGAGTGACAAGTATATATTTTTATAAGTCATTGGTTTGACTCAACCGGAAATAGTACTCCAGATCTCCCGCACGGGAAGCCTCCACTCTATCGATTCGGCGAACGCACCCGCTGGGTCCCGTGAGACGCTCAGACAATGGCGGAGTTCACCTTGGGCGGGTGGGTACCGGCCACGGTGGCCGAATCGGTAAAGCGCTGGCCTCCCGTGTGGAAGGTAGGGAGTTCAATTCCTGGTCGAGTCAAACCAATGACTTATAAAATTGATACTTGTTGCTACCTAACCAGGCAGTCGGCATTAATAGGATAGGATATTAGGGCAAGGACTGGTTAGCTTAGTGTTGGGATAATGTGACTGAGTGGGATATCAGGTCATGGTGTCAGCGACCTGATTTCCAGGTAGGGCAGCACTGTAAAGTTGCCATGAGTACACAGTCACAAGTCAGTACCCATCCTGATATGACCTTGGTTTGACTCGATTCGACCGGGAACCGAACTTCCGACCTTTCACGCGCAAAGCCCGCGCTCTCCCGATTCGGCCACCACGCCCGGTTACCCGTCATGATATTACCTTAGATGTTGATAGGGTGTAAAACATCAACAAATCATTAGATATTAATTGAGACGCAAATAATACATTACTTATTGAGCTGCCACCATATTCGATTGTAATTAAGTTAGCCAGTTTCAAATTGATTTAGTGATGACTCAAACGGGTAGACTACATACGCCATAGACTAAGTGCAACTAAAGGCCGTCACACTACGACGTATGGCATTAGCACGTGCTCAACGTTAAAAGATTTGACAGTATCTTGGCATTCGTCAAACTTTTCAGTGGCGGTGGGTAAAAATAGGCGTATACACAACGTACAAACAACGTACGCAATGTATGCAGAACGTATCTAAGACGTATTGCTAGCGTATGAGAGCGTTCATGTGCCTCGCAAAATGTTCGCAAAACAGTCGCATGTGCTCATGGAACGCTGCCCAATGTTACTCCATCGCTAGAAGTACAGCGTATATGTTAAATACGCTGGAGATACGGCAGGCATACTTTTGAAGTATGTTAGGAGTACGTAATGCATCCATTGGCAGTACACAGACTGCACGTTCCCACCGGCTGAACATACGGCTAATGTGCAGCAACATATACCAACGTATCCCTAATGTTCTCCCAACATACGCCAAAGTATCCCGAACATACATGCAGCGTACACCCAAAACCGCAAAGGTTGGCCCGAGAAAGATCAGGTAAAGACTCCTGAGTGCGGGACCAGACCAATCCAGTATCACAGCTGTCCAGCGTTGAAAACAAGCACCCTCACGGGAGCTTATACATTATGGGCAGAATAAAAAACTTGTCACAAAAAAAACAACAAAAAAAAACGTTGACAATTTTGAGCATGCACACATTTTTTTTGGATCCTCGACGCGCGTCGACGTATAACGGCGTATCCAGAACGGATACGCTGTATGCCCAACGTACACGTAACGTAAGCCGACATGTTGGTCGAAAATCACCTACTTTGACGCACGTTGAGGCGATACGTCGTAGTGTGACAACACATTTCTTTGGTACTTGTTTCTGTTTTGAAACCAAACAGACTTGTTTATCGGTAGATAACAGCCGACAGCGCATCTCCAAAGAACAAGGTCAAGGACCAAATAAAGCTAGGATTCCATATATGCAGTATGTGGTATGTGTTTGTTTGTTGTTGTTTTACGTCCTAGCAACATCTAAGGTCATATCAGGACGGGTACCGACTTGTGACAGTGCGCACTCATGGCGACTTTATAGTGCTGTCCCACTGGGAAACCAGGCCACCGGCACCATGACCTGGTATCCGACTCAGTCACATTATCCTGACACTGAGCACACCAGTCCTTGCCCTATCCTAATAATGCCGAGCGCCTGGCTAGGAAGCGACAAGTATCAATTTTAAAGCCATTGGTTTGACTCGACCGGGACTCGAACCCACGACCCCACGATCTACCAGCACGGAAGACGGACGCTCTAACTCATTCGGCCATCCCGTCTGGTCTATATGTGGTATGTGAATGTGACATATTATTATAGACTCCGTAAGAGACAATGTAACACGATTATGTTGGTAGCCTCTGGCTGGCCAACAATCTAGCCTACCGTTTATTTTATTATCAAAATTTCGGACGAGTGTGAGGGTGATAGTAGTGCTCGCGCCAGCTCGGTGGTGACTCGCCACAGGTTTACCACTGAATGACCAAATAAGGCGACGACTGAATGACCAAATAAGGCGACCACTGAATGACCAAATAAAGGTGATCACTGAATAACCAAATAAGGCAGCCATTGAATGACCAAATAAGGTGACCAATGAATGACCAAATAATGGACCACTGAATGACCAAATAAAGGTGACCACTGAATGACCAAATAAGGCAGCCACTTAATGACCAAATAAGGTGACCACTCAATGACCAAATAATGGACCACTCAATGACCAAATAATGGTGACCACTGAATGACCATTCAATAACCAAATAAGGCAACCATTCAATGACCAAATAAAGGCAACCACTCAATGGCCAAATAAGGCGCCCACTCAATGACCAAATAAAGGCAACCATTCAATGACACAGCTAAGATCACAAGGCTAGTACCAAATTGAGAGTATTGCTGCTCAGCGATGAAAACAAGCCGCGATGCGACTTACTCGTTATGGACACGGTAAATAAACCATCCCTGCCCCCCAAAATTAAGGCGACTACTCAATGATCAAATAAGGCGACCACTCAATGACCAAATAGGACGACCATTCAATAACCAAATAAGGCGACTATTCCATAACTAAATAAGGCAACCACTCAATGACCAAATAAGGTGACCACTCAATGACCAAATAAGGTGACCACTCAATGACAAAATAAGGCGACCACTCTATGAGTACATAAGGTGACCACTCAATGACCAAATAAGGCGACCACTCTATGAGCACATAAGGTGACCACTCAGTGACTAAATAAGACGACCAATCAATGACCAAATAAAGTAACCACTGAATGACCAAATGAGGTGACCACTCGATGACCAAATAAGGCGACCAATCACTGCCTCACCATCAATGACCAAATAAGGTGACAGTAGCGGACGATATGCATACCGACTTATTTATAGGCGCTCCTTTGAATCTTGACATGGCCACGTAGAAGCATAACCTAGTACGCAGTTGGTTACAAGTATCCACAACAGCTTACTAACAATTTGCCCTCAAACTAGTAGGCTGATTGGTATAATCTCCCATACCTTATTTTGAAGTAACTATGATTTTAAATGACAAACTTTGGAGATATCTGGGCCCGTATGCATGACGCAGTGTTAGCGAGCCAAAACGGGTTTTGGGCGGGATTTCCAGTTTAGCAGCGAAAAGTCGCATGCAAGAGTCAGTGATAGGGCTAACACCAGGGGCCGTATGCACCAATCGGGGTTAGGGCCTTAACCGCGGTTTGGCTAGCTCCACACGGTTAAATGTGATAAATCGGTATGCACCAATCGGTGTCAGCGCTAACCGCCGACCGTAGCCTAGGCTAAGCTAAACCATTTTCAAATTAGGTTTTACTGCTAGCCGGGGCGGTTAGTGTGCATGTATGGATGTCAATCTATTCAATGCGATCATATTTAACATAATTACATACACAATAAGCGAAATTTTATCAATTTAACCCTAAATTCGAACCGTTATTAAGGCTACCGCCGCATTGGCGCGATATTAATAGTTATATTTTCGAATCGACGAACGTACAGTCAACAAACCGCCGCCGCCGCCAGTATGGAAAGCGACGTCAATGCGGCGGCTGCGGCGATTTGTTTACTTTACGTTCGTCGATTCGAAAATATAACTATTAATATCTCCGCCAATGCGGCAGTAGCCTTAATAACGCTTCGAATTTAGGGTTAAATTGATGAAATTTCACTTATTGCGTATGTAATTCTGTTAAATATGATCGCATTTAATATATTTGAGCCTAATATATGGGTACAAACGCAGAGGGAATTCCCAAATCTATAAATAAACTCACGGTTAGCTATCCACAGCAGCTAAAACATTGGTGCATACCGATTCACGCATTTCTCAAACCCCCCGCTACCCTGAGGTAGCTATCCGCGGCAAGTGCCTTAGCTCCGGCTAAGCCTATCACCGATTGGTGCATACAGGCCCAGGACCGTAAACGAGGGTATGCTAACCCTGTTCCATAGCAGGTTTACAGGCGGTGTTAGGTATCGATTAGGCCCAAATCTATTCAATGCTATCATATTTAACAGAATTACATACGCAATAAGTGAAATTTCATCAAATTAACCATAAATTCGAACCAATATTAACGCCACCACTAAATCGGCGGCGATATTAATATTGTCGAATCGACGAATGTAAACTAAACCCGCCGCCGCTGCATTGGCGACGATATTGTGAAATAGCGGTGCTCGCTGGCAACAGGCTCAGCAATAACAAGGCTCGCTGGTGCCCGGCAGTGTTAGGGACCGATTAGGCCCAAATCTATTGAATGCGATCATATTTAACAGAATTACATACTCAAATTGTGAAATTTCATTAAATTAACCCTAAAATCGAACCGATATTAACGCCGCCGCCGCTACATTGGCGGCGATATTCATACTGTCGAATCTAAACAAAACATATCGCCGCCGGCAACAGGCTCAGAGGGATTTCCCAAATCTATAAATAACTTCATGTTTATCTATAATGAAAGTGTTAGGTGCATCTACATACCGCGTGACATCATTCCCGACCTCGGTGATAGCTAAACGGAGCCAGGCTGTAACACCAAACGCCGCTAACACAGCATCATGCATATGGGCCCAGAAGTGTAAACATGCTGAATTAATTTTGGCGTGCTTGTCAAAACTCAGATCCCATAGGCTTCAGTAGTGTCAAAGTACAACATCTGAACACTTTGACTTCTGGATACTGAATGGTTTATTCCCGACCAGGGCTCACTGAACCGCCGGCTAAACTTTCCATGACGTCATCTCATTAGCATATTTACAGACGTGTCTAGCCGTCTATTACGCATATATATCACAAGTAGTAAGAGGTTCTATTAAATTGACATAGTATGCGCTTCTGTGTGCAACAAATATTTAATAACTGCATCAGTATCTAAGTTCTAGGTTCAAATCTAGATAAGTGTTCTGCTTTTGGAAATGTGATGCTTTGATCGGACTATTCAGCTTTAATAAGCTTAAAGCTAAGATTCCTTCTACGCGGTATGCAGTATGCGGCATGCAGTATGCGAATGGGAGGATTCCTTCTACGCGGTAAGCGGCAAGCGTCACCCCACCACCACCACTACCAGATGTTTCCACTCAGCACCCCTGTGTGTGACCGTTCCGTAATCATCAGTCGCCTCTCCTAGTCTAAAACTAATGGACAAGTGCGACTGATGTTTCTATTCGCATACCGCGTGCCGCATGCCACACCGATCGCTAGAGCGACCGATCGAGTTGCCACATTCGCATACCCTGTGCAGGGGATGTAGCCCATTGACTTCAAGGCGTTTTGATTTTTTTCCGCATTCGCATACCGCATACCGTGTAAGGAATCTTAGCTTTAGTTACAAAAAATTGTTTGAGAAAGAACACGGTTCAGTAAAATTCACCATTTTGAAAATCTCATAAGCTAGATAAACAGCAAGCACTCGTTTTATATCTGGGGTGGGGTGGGGGTTGTGCGAATGCCTTCTGTAAAAAAGAGAAATAAGAATCATTGTATTAAAACTACTAAAATAAGAGTCAAGTTTCACTAACAAAGCACAATCTACAATTCTCCAGGCAATCAAAATATCATGACGCAGAGTCCGTACACATGTGGAGATACGGAATTCAAGGCTATTTCAAGGCTGCTTTTGATAGGAATTCAATTTTGAGAGGATTTTCATTTGGATTTCAGGAAACAAAACAACAATGGCGAATGGCAATTTCAGACTAATTTACATCAGTGGGGACAGTTTAAAGGAATTCAAGGCTTTTCGAAAGTAATTACCCAAAGTAGGTTAAATTCAAGGCTTTTCAGTGCCTTGAAATGGGGAAAATGAAGTTCAAGACTTTTCAAGACTTTTCAAGACTTTCCAGGCCCTTTAAGAACCCTGATGACAGCAAATGAGGTGAACATTAAAGCTGCATAATCCAACGAAACCATAACATTTTACAAACTACAGCGCTTGGCTACATTTGACCCACATATCCAACTTGATATTATACCCGAATAAAAATGTCAGGGGTGGAGGGTGGGGAGGGGGCAATCTTATCCCGCTAATGCAACTGTCATGGGGTGATGAAAATGGGAAATATTGCACATTTCGAACCCACACCTCTTGTATTCAGGGCTAGTGTTATAACCATTACACCACACAGGCTCCCTGATGCACTCACCCTCTCCACGCCTACCTGTCTATGTGGCTCTTTGCATGAGAGGTCAATGCAGACTACTAGTACTAGTAATACACTCGTCCCCCCTGGAATTGTAAGTCTTTTAAATGGTTTACATCCATAATTTGTTTTAATCCTTATAATTACATACATACCAGCAAGGCACTTACATACATGTACATACACATACACAGCATAGGTTCAACAACCGTACAGCACATAGCTTATACAGGATCCTGATCACAGTACCAGTGTCATGGGGGTGATGAGAATGGGAAATATTGTGCCTAGAACAGGATTTGAACCCACACCTATTGCATTGTGGGCTAATGTGCTAACCAGTACACCACCTAGGCTCCCTGATGCAATCACCCTATCCACACCTACCTGTCTATGTGGATCCTTACCTGAGAGGTCAGTGTAGACTACACCACTACCTACACGGTGTAATATTTCCCCCTAAGTTTTCCCAGAATGCAATGCTTGATACACATGTGCTGCCACAATGTATTCTTTTTGTAACTTGCGATTTGGTTGCTTGTTGGAGCTTTACATCCTGGCAACATCTAAGGTCATATCAGGACAGGTACCGACTTGTGTCAGTGCGCACTCATGGTGACTTTGGGAAATCAGGCCGCCGGCATTATGACCCGATATTCCACTCAGTTGCATTATCCTGACACTGGTCTAATCAGTCCTTGCCATATCCTATTAATACCGAGCGCCAGGCTAAGAAGCGACAAATATCAATTTTTTTTTAAGTCATTGATTTTACTCGACCGGGAACCGAACTCCCGATCTCCCGCACGGGAGGCTTGCACTCGATTGATTTGGCCACAGCGCCCGGTGTGTAACTTGTGATGCATGTTTTGTTTGTAATTTGTGATGGTGATTTTATCGCATGATCACACTGAGAAGAAACGCCTCCCTTTACAACCCCGACACTCTCCACGCACATATTCGGTTAGATTAAAGCTGCATAGTCCGATGAAGCATCAAATTTTCAAAACCAACACACATACCAAGATTTGCTCCTATATATCTGACTTAGATACTGGTGCATGTATTAAACATTTTGTTGCTACGTTGAAGAGGATACTAAGACAATTTAATTGAACCTGTTACTGCCGAGACCTATGGAGTCAGTTTTAATTTGGCATATTTTCACTTCAAATATCTTCTAATGTAGTCATTTTAAGGCAAAGTTAGTTCAAGCTAATACGAGGTATAATGATCAACCTAATAAATTTATCTAAAAAAATTGTAGAAACTCAAAGCCATTGGACTATGCAACTTTAACAGAAGGCAAACATGCAAAGTTGTGCTGGAGAGCGTTTGAATCTCGTAAACAGTTTTTTTGTGTGTGTGTATTTGTTTAATTTTGAAGGGGTGCGGGGGGGGGGGGTATGATACAGGCATATTATGGTTCGTGGGAAAGGGAGGCAGCAATCAGAGTGGCTTTTTATACTGTTACACCGGATCAGCTGTATCAATAAAACATGACTAACCAGTAACTGGAGCACTGTTGTGTGTTTTTTTATAGTTTTTTTTATTGATACAGTATTTATTATGGCCATAGCGTGTAAGCTCCCGCGAGGGTGCCTGTTTTCAATGCTGGACAGCTGCGAGGAATGTTATGGTGTATGCCCGGGTTCCGGTTCCGGGTTGGTATCCTGGACATCCACCAGCATTTATTTAAGTAGTTAGTATCTATGTTAGTTTTTTTGTTCCTATCATATAACAGATATATCATAGCCTAGTATGTACATCTAGTGAGATGGTAATAAGCTTGTGGATGAGGACGTGTTTCCAGAATTTGTTTTTGTTTGTTTTGTTTGCAGCTTTCCTTTCACTTGTGCCCTGTCCCTGTTAGTGCCTAGATGTGCCAGAACACATCCGTACTCTTCGGGACTGTGACCAGGTGGGTCGGCTGCGGTGTTAAATTGTTAACCATAGTTCTAACGGCATTGTCCCTGACTTTTGTTTTTACCACCTTCCTTTCACCTGTGCCCTGTCCCTAGTTGGTACCCGGGTGCGCAATAACACACCCGTACCCTTCGGGACTGTGACATAGTGTATTATAGGTTGGGTTCAGTGAGCATGGTTGGTCTGTCCGTACCTTTCGTGATTTGTGCCAGAACACATGTAGTCCTGTTTGTATGGCCATATCTGTGTCCGCCCCATGATACACACATTACACAACACACTACCGGAAAACCTCTCTAAATTGACCGACCATGGGACCGACTTTAAATGATCCATTTAGGGAGGTGGTTAGTTTAGGGAGTTATTTTATCATTACAATGGTATTGTATGGGCGAGCGTTTGGGACCCAAATAAAGCGATCGATATAGGGGAGTGGTCGATCTGTGGAGGTCGGTTAAAGGTACATGCACCAGACTACAGACACGCATTACATACACACACACAGACATTACATTCACCAAGGTGCATACATGCATTCATAAACACATTATATATAAACATACACACATTAATAAATATTATTCAAACTGGCTACTACATTTTTGTCAGTGGCTGTGCCTGCCCAATGATTCCACAAGTTCCAGATACTAAATACAGGAAAGATGTTGCTACAAACGATTCCATAGCCGCACTCACTGACTGAACATGAACCATGTGCTTTGTGTGAGCTTGTTTTGCTTTTACGCATTCCACAATGCACTGGGCGTGGTGGCCAAATCAGTAGAGCACGGGTCTCGCGTGCGAAAGGCCGGGAGTTTGGTTTGTGGTCAAGTCAAACCAAATCACTTTATAAAATTGATACTTGTCGCTTCCTAGCTTGACACTCGAGGTTAATAGGATAGGGCAAGGACTGGTTAGCTCAGTGACGGGATAATGTGACTGAGTGGAATATCAAGTCATCGTGCCGGCAGCCTGATTTCCAAGTGGGGCAGGACTGTAAAGTCGTCATGAGTGTGCCCTGTCACAAGTCGGTACCGATCCTGATATGGCCTTAGATGTTGCCAGGATGTAAATCTCCAACAACCAATCCTACAATGCACCGCGCGGCTGGGATTACGAAACTCGTCTATGAAAGGATATATGTCTCCAGATAGTAGCGCTTCGATGTTTGAGCACTACCGTGTTACATATGTCAGGGGTGTGGGCGGGTGAAAAGTGTCATTTTCTTATCAACAAAGTTTTCAGTGATTTGAGATCTGGAATATGCTGACTTATTCAGGGCCACAACACAGCCTGATGTCTATAAATAGAAACAGATCAATACACCCTGAAGGACGTAAATGGCGAAGTAGATGCCGGTATTGGGAGCAGGGTGTAGTGAGCTGCTCGGACCTGCTGAGGTGAAATGTACATACATATTATCAAGTGCACTGACCTCCCCAGACCTGCTGAGGTGAAATGTACATATTGTGGAGAGCTGCTCAGACCTGCTGAGGTGAAATATACATAGTGTAGTGAAGTGCACTGACCTTCCCGGTGAAATGTACATAATGTAGTGAGGTGTTCTGACTTGCTCAGGTAAAATGTACATAGTCAGGGTCCGTACACATGTGAAGATATAGAATTCAAGGCTATTTCAAGGTTTTTCTAGGCTGTTTTTGATAGGAATTCAAGACTACTTTCATTTGGATTTAAGGAAAAAAACAATGGTGAATGGTGATTTCGAACTAATTTAGATTAGTGGGGACTGTTTAATGGAATTCAAGCCTTTTTAAGAGTAATTACCTAAAATAGGTTAAATTCAAGGATTTTCAAGACCCCGAAATGGGGAAAATGATGTTCCAAGACTTTCCAGGCCCCATACGGACCCTGCATAGCGTAGCCAGCTGCTCTGACCTCCCCAGGTGAAGTGTACATGTACAACACCTGTACAGTTAGATATGCATCATTTCACCAGGGAGCCAGCGTAGCCCAATTGCCAGGTGTGGCGTGCTCAGCCGTGACCCGTGCTCAAACTCAAGGCATTGTCAATGGTCGTGAGTAATCTTCATACAGAAAATGCAGAACAAGTGAAATATCTCTAAAACCACACCACCTATTAACAAATCGCTTGGTACACATATAGAAAACATCTTCACCAAAAAGATTATATTAAATTTATAAGGTTAGGGTTCTTGATTTCTATTAATTTTTATTAAAACTAATGTTTTGCACTGCGCGTACCGTCAAACTTAAGGCATTGTCAACGGTGGTGAGCAATCTTCATACAGAAAATCTAGGAAAAGTGAAATATCTCTAAAACCACACCACCTAGAAACAAATCGCTTGGTACACATATAGAAAACATCGTTACCAAAAAGAGTATATTAAATTTATAAGGTTAGTGACTCACGACCATTGACAATGCCTTGAGTTTGAGTCTAACGACACGGCTGAGCACGGGTCACGACTGAGCACGCCACACAGGGCGTTCCGACTGGAATGACAGCATTATGGGTTTGAGTGCCCATGTTCCTATTTCCTTGCGACACCTCCCAGAACGCTGGTTCCACCACCAGAGGCTGCGCATTCCAAATTCAGGCAGCTGTCAGCAGGATGATTGCATCAGGGAGCCTAGAGAGTCTAATGGTTAGGACTCTTGCCCAAGAATGACAGGAATGCGTGTTCGAGTCCTGCTCTCGACATGATATTGTCATAGGCACTGATGAGCCCCACTCCTACACAGTGGCCGTCTCAACTATATTCAACCAAACAAGAAGCAAGATGACCAAAATTATTACTAAAACAAAATTCAAAAGATTTAAATCAAATTGGACTAGTGCTGCCCAGCGGTGAAAACAAGTGTTAACACACTTATTCGTTATGAGCAGGGTGAATAAATAAATTAAAAAAACAACCCCAAAAACCCCCAAAAAACACGGCATCAATAAGGTTGAGTGCCGAGTTGAAAACCCTCACGGTAATTAGAGGCGGTAATAAAACCGTGACCATGGTTACCATGTTGTTTGGGGGAGAGCATGCCAATTGGCCATTGTAAAGCAACAGTTTGATTTAAATATTAACACAGACATTTCATTGGTTATTTCCTGGTTAGAAGCATCCAATATTGGCAGATTAAACATCTCTAAGTCTAAGTTATTCATTGTGCGTCCAAACCCACCGATTAGCTTTAACTACTAGATTCTACTGTCATTTATAGCTGTGTTCACACATACAGAGTTAAACCAGTTTAGTTAAACTGGTTTAACTAATCCACATAACAAAATGGTTTACATGAAGCAAACTAGTTTAGTCGACTTAGCTCCAAACCAATTTAGTGCCGCATCCACACACTCGTTTTAAACCGGATTAGTTAAACCAGTTTATATAAACCGGTTTAACATGTATGTGCGAAAGGGCTATAGACAGACACCGAATTAAGACTGAAAACATTGGTTGTTTTGATTGTTTATTCATCGGAGAACGTTGGGTTCAATGACGAGGTTGGGGTGATTGTATTCAATGAATAAACTATACTTACTACACGCACACACACACGCACGCACGCACACACGCACACACACACACACACAGATCTTGTTCTGATGCATTGATCGGGCTAGGCTGACTAAGCCTGTATTGTGTAACTAGTTGAAACGGGAGAGAAACATCGCGCCTAGCACAGGACTCGAACTCACATTTCTGCCATTCCGAGACTAGCGGTCTAACCATTAGTCTATCGAGGCTCCCCGATGCAATCAACCTACCCATGCTTACATAGGGAATACATAGGGAAGGTTCAACATTATACAACATGCAACATAGACAGAATCCTGGTCATGGCACCATTGTCGTTTAGGTGGTGTTTTTTGGAAATGACCGGAAACACCTTGTACCTAGAGCAAGACTCGAACCCACATTTCTGCCATTTTTGGGGCTAGCGCCTAACCATTAGTGTATCCAGGTCCCCTGATTCAATCAACCCACCTAGCTGTGCATGTGGTGTTTCATCTAGTGAGGTCAATGCACATCATTACACTGTGTTGTACTCACAGCAAACAGTATAGCCCCTAGATTCTGAACCCACTAGCCTATTCTATTTTACCCATTGTTATCTGGGATTTTGTACCGACACACAATACAACTAAATACACAACTAGAGCTCACGTGATATGGTTTATGTGACTAGACACACAGCAGAGCGCTTCACAAATTAATTGAAATAATCACTTTTCTCCACTTTAAAAAGATCATTTATTTATTTTTAAACGTGGCCTAGGAGTACATACAGTTGGTGTACACGTTTGTGTGTGTGTGTGGGGGGGGGGGGTGTATACGGTTAACTTAAAGCTGCTTAGTCTGATACATATGTGTGAGATAAATATATTAAGTTGATGTATTATATCCTACCTTACTTTAGTTTGAAATAAATTTTAATTTGAATACTTGAGATATTTGAATTGCAACCATGCAAAATTAATTTTGGCAAGCACGTCAAAACTCTGGCACCATATGCTATTGTAGTAACAGGTTTTGATTAAAGTTGCATTTTGAATTTCTCAAGATGCTTTTGAATTTCTCTATTATTTTTTCTGAGATAAATATATTAGATCGATCACTAGTATCTACTTTACATTAGGTCAAAGTTACTTATATTTTAAATGGTAAACTTTTGAGATATTTTGAGTGCAAACATGGAAAATTAGTTTTGGCAAGCTTGCCAAAACTCTGACACCCATACACTTCTGCAGTAACAGGTTCTGTTAAATTCACTCAGTATTGCCTTCTATGCATAAACAAATGCTTAATAAGTGCATCAGTATCTAAGTTAGATATGTAAAATCAAATCTAGATAATTGGCTTGGTTTTGAAAATTTGATATTTCATCGGACTATGCAGCTTTGGTCGTAATGCGAAGCATTTCGTTTGATGCAAGGGGAGGGAGAGCGACTCACCCGGTATTAGGTCGGGTATAAAATTGGCAGCTTTTAGTGTAAGACTCTGTTTACAGTATAATACTGGTCGCTTACAGTCTAAGCCTGGTGTAAAATTTTCCGATATACTGCATGAGGATATATGTGAAACTACTATAATAAATTGCAAACTGTCTATATAATGGTAAATGGTGATATATAAAAACCAAAGGCATATGAGGGATATGTGGAGTTGGTAACCTATTACTCATTAGGTATAGAAATTGTATAGTAAAATAGTCTTTGGAGGAGTGTCACTTCCTAGAAATACTCTTTGGAAGAGTCACCTCACATGCCCCCTCCCCCCATGGGTTATTTATGGATCATTGGCCACTACAAGGCACTGTAGCCACATGACCAGGCCTTGGATACAGCAGATTGTACTCTGATTGGTGGATTGAACCATGTGACCACTGCCATCTTGGATTCTAAAAGCTATATATATAATAAACTAAGCAAGCTCCTTCTGCTTCCTTCTGCACACTCTATCTCTTGCCTTCCTTCTCTATACTTGCCTGTAGTGATTTCCTATTTAACCTGCCTACACAACCACAGCTGCCGGCCGTCGCACTTTACACTGGGTTGCTTGCATATAGTATAACTATAAGACTGACTACAGTATTAAGATAGACGTATAGTATAAGACCGGGTGCTTATAGTATATAAGTATAACTGGATAGACACATGATAAAACTCAGTATTTATAATGTAAGACTAGATGGGTATAGCATAAGACTGGATGCTTACAGTATAAGACTTGTCGATTACAGTATAAGAATGGGTTGCTTGCATATAGTATAAGACTGCAGTATAAAACTGGGCTTATAGTATAAGACAGTGCGTTTATAATATACAAGTACAACTGGATAGATACATTATAAAACTCAGCGTTTATAATGTAAGACTGGGAGCTTATAGTATAATACTGGATGCTTACAGTATAAGACTTGGCGCTTATAGTGTAAGACTGGATGTGCATAGTATAAGACTGGGCACTATCAACTAAAACTGCTGAGTGTGGTAGTTGACCAATCAGATTAAGAGGTGAGATAAAGCCTATGATGTCTTTGAATTCACACAGCAGACGCAGGGAACAGAATGGAAAAATGTAATGGTCATGCTGCTGGTGGCCTGGTCTCCCATTGGGGTAGCACTATAAAGTTGCCATGAGTGCGCACTGTCATAAGTCTGTCCCTACTCACCCTCATACGACCTGAGATGTTGCCCAGACGTAAAATTCCAACAACCAACCAGGGATTTTCATCCTTTGTGTGTGTGTGGAGTGGGGGAGGGGGTGGGGGGTGGGGGGGGGGGGGGGCGGTACACACCTCCAAACACAAGGTGCTGGACAGGAGTGTCCAAGTGTTGCCATAGTACACACCAACTCCCAGCTGTCACAAGTCGCTACCCGTCTTGATATGACCTTAAATGTTCCCGGGACGTAAAGCTCCAACAGCCAACCGGAACAGCGATATTATTGGCTGTTCTTTGTTCAAAGATGAAAGTGGTCTCCGGCAAAAAACGCGGAAATCATGCCGAGATTATTACACCGACGGCGAATTTCCGCGAAAACGCAATTTCCTCCCATAGACTTAGCACTGTCAGCGAATCGCGGGAAAATGCCGAACGTCAGGTTTCAATTCTCCTTATTGTGCTTATATTAGCGCCCATACCTAACTACTTGTTTAGGTTTCATGTTCTAGCAACATCTAAGGTCATATTAGATAAAAGATTCACTCGGTACTTGTAGTACACGGGTGAATGACAACATAGTGTAAATACGGGCGAAAATAGCTTTAGTATGGAACAGGAAGTAGAATGCCTGCCTCCAGTATCAAATGGATACTTATATCGGCACAGAGTTGGTGAAATGGGAGAGAATGCAAAAAGACAAGATGGCGGCCATAGAATGCTATCGATTTCACTTTTAAATCTTATTAAACTAGATGTTTTATTATATTTTTCAACTCAAAGGTAGCGGGGAAATATGAAGACATCTACAGAGAATAAATGTTGCTTCTTAGATTGTGAAATTAGGCTCTCATTTCATTAACTCGCTTTTTCGACTGTTTTTATATAGGGCTGGTCTTCACCCGTGTACTGCGAGTACCGAGTGAATCCTTTATCTAAGGTCATATAAGAACGGGATTCAAACAACCCACCTCTTCTCATACTCATGATTCCTTCATTTTGTTTAAGGTTAATCGGTAAATAACAAAGATAGCGGAAACCCACGAAATGGCGGAAATCTGTCATCCCTGTTTGTTATTGTTCCCTATGTGTTTTTTTTGGGGGGGGGGGGGGGAAGCATACATCATGGGACGTGCAAATTAGGCCAATAACCAATAACGTATCAAATTTATACTTGTCGCTACCTAGCCTGGTGCTCAGCTTTAATAGGATAGGACAACGACTGGTTAGCAAGCACAGTATCAGGATAATCTGACTGTGGGGTATCGGGTCATGCTGTCAGCAGCCTGGTCTCCTAGTAGGGTGGCACTATGAAGTCACCACGAATGAGTAGGCACTGTCACAAGTCGGTACCTGTCCCGATGGTTGGTTGCTGGAGCTTTACATCCTGGCAACATCTAAGGTCATAACCTCTCCTAATGTGACCTTAGATTGTTGTTTTTGGTTGTTTTACGTCCTAGCAACAATTAAGGTCATATCAGAATGGGGACCTTAGATGTTGCTATGAGGTAAAACAACAACAAGCAAACAAAGCGGACAGAAGCTGTGTAGACTCACAGGGGTTGCGTCTTTGGGGTGAGGTGCTTCTGGGAGACCGGATGTGCGTCCGCCTGGGAGACGTAGCTCGGGGCCTGCGCTCTGGCTCCTGATTCCGGAAGTGAGCAATCAGGCCGTACAGCAAAGGCCTACAAGGACAAAGAAGACAAATGTGGTCAGTTGGTTGGCTGTTGGGAGTTTTACCTCCTGTCAACATCTAAGGTCATATCAGGACGGGTACCGACTTGTGACAGTGCGCACTCATGGCGACTTTATACTAGGGCATACACATCAACATTTTATCACAAAAAATGACTGCTTTATTATATCAACATTTCATTGGACCATAAAAGTCAGACATGATTGACAGCTCACCGTACCCTCTGTCATAAGCTGTGTATGTGTTAAATTGTAACTATCAAGGCAAAAGCTAAAAGGTCGCTGTACACAAAATATTTGGACTAAACACCAGAATTAATGATATAATAATGATTAATAAACTGCAAGGGGACCCAATAAGTAATTTCTTTCATAATTGAAAAAATATATACACCTAAAATAGATATATAGCTTAAAAGCCGATCTCCGCACGGACTTTAAAGCTTCCTCCTGCCGAAAACTATTCAGCCATAGTAGCATCGGTGGTTCAGTGGTAGAATGCTCGCCTGCCACGCGGGCGGCCCGGGTTCGATTCCCGGCCGATGCAACTTTTTCTCCGGACAGCTATTTTATCTATTAATGCTTAATTGATTAGATTCCGAGAAAACGCAGCAACCCCGGCAGGAATATGAACCCCAGTCTCTCACGTGACCGGCGGGGATACCAGTAAATATACTGCCATGCAAACACACACAACCACCTGCACCCACACACCCACACGCTTTTATTTATATAGATATACACATATATTGACATTTTGTGACATAACACCCATGAGTTTCTTTGGGGATTTCAGTTTGAATATGTTTGTGAAATATTTGTTTGTTTTTTAAATCCTAGCAGCATCTAAGGTCATATCAGGACGGGTACCGACTTGTGACAGTGCGCACTCATGGCAACTTTATAATGCTGCCCCACTGGGAGATTAGGCCACCAGCGCCATGACCTGATATCCCATTCAGTCACATTATCCCGACACTGAGCCAACCAGTCCTTGCCCTATCCTAATAATCCCGAAAGCCTAGCTAGGAAGCGACAAGTATCAATTTTTAAGTCATTGGTTTGACTCAACCAGGGTTTGTGAAAGAAGTTACAGGGTCAGGCAATCAGGTATCCCCATCTCGTTATGTCGCTCACACACTCATTGGTCCCATTATTGTAAGCTTTGAAGTTTGAGTCCAGAAACCATGTTTACCAAAAATGGAACTTTTTCGGTGTTGTTCACCACCCACTCAAAACTTCAAGGGGCTTGGTGGGGCTTATGAAGACTGGCCTAGTAACTATTCTAATAAGATGAGTCATTGTTTTATTGCCTTGTTTGCATGCCTGAATTAACACTTCAAAGCTCTAACAATAACATAATAACTATCACATATTTGTTCAAATCCTTTGGTCAAACAAAAAGAGGGATGGAAGACCAGGGGCTAAATGTATGAAGCACAATTTATCGGCTGCGGAGTTAAGGACGGCAGGCGGGGTATCTATTGTCGGCGTTAATATATGTGTCACGGGGGATGTATTAGTCCAAAGCGCGCGTGGGTTAGCTAACGTTTCAGTTATTTATAGATTTGGGAAATCCCTCTGCGTTTGTAGCCATATATTAGGCTCAAATATATTAAATGCGACCATATTTAACAGAATTACATACTCAAATCGTGAAATTTCATTAAATTAACCCGAAATTCGGAACGTTATTAAGGCTACCGCCGCATTGGCGGCGATATTACTAGTTATATTTTCAAATCGACGAACGTAAAGTAAACAAAAACGCCGCCGCCGCCAGTATGGAACGCGACGTCGATGCAGCGGCGATTTGTTTACATTACGTTCGGCGATTAACATAGCCGCCAATGCGGCAGTAGCCTTAATAACGCTTCGAATTTAGGGTTAAATTGGTCAAATTTCACTTATTGCGTTTGTAATTCTGTTAAATATGATCGCTTTGAATAGATTTGGCCCGAATCGGTCCCTAACCTGCACGTTATCCCTGGCTCAAGTGGGAGTTAGTGACGGCAACGTTAACCCTCGAGGCGGTAGCCTAACCCATGCACATACATTGAGACTTTGGCCGCTAACCCGGGAAATCCGCACGACGCGTGGGTTACGAGCCCTAACACTCACTCTTACATTTGGCCCCAGTGCTTCAGCACTGAAAAAGACACCCTGAAGAATCATTAACATAAAGCAGTGGGGGGAGGGGGATATATATTTATTATCTGAATATGTGTTTGTTTACCTTCAAGGAATGGATTTTGAGAAAGGTCACACTGGGTGTCAGCAAAGATAGTAGGTCCCTACAACTTTTCCAACGACGCAGGTACAAGAGCAGCCCTATATGGGCTTTGGATTTACAGATCTTCACAATCCGGCTTCACTGGCACTCAAGTCCGCACTGAATGGTTGGTTGGTTGTTGGAGTTTTACATCCTGGCAACACCTAAGGTCATATCAGGATGGGTACGATACCAACTTGTGACAGTGCACACTCATGGCGACTTAATAGTGCTGTCCCACTGGGAGACCAGGCTGCCAGCACCATGACCTGATAATGTGATATCCCACTCAGTCACATTATCCTGATACTGAGCTAACCAGTCCTTGTTCTCTCCTATTAATACCGAGCGACTGGCTAGGAACTGACAAGTAATCAATTATTTTTAAGTCATTGGTTTGACTCGACCAGTGTTCGAACCCGTGTATTCGAATACCACAATCTACCAAAACGCTCAACTCATTCGGCCATCCCATCTGGTCAGATGATTGAATGAAGTGAGCATTTGTTTCCCTTGTAAGTTGTAGCAGGTCATGGGTTCGAACTCCATGGAGTCAAACCGATGACTTAAAATAATGATACTGCTTGGTATCTAGCCTTGGGTCTGTATTACTAGGATAGGGTAAGGAACGGTGGAATAGAGAAGACCAATTGTCTGCAGTTGAAATGTTTCCCGCTTAATCAAGAATTGTAACAACTAAAAGCATTGCGTATAGAGTTAAGCGGCCCTAAGGCACTCCCGCCAATATATATATTTATTCTGCTGTGTTTATACTGTTCATTAGCTGCTTTCATGGGTTCGAGGTGGCGAATCCCGGAGAGTCGTGATGTCAAAACGTAGTGAAACAGAATTAAATCATGTTTTCTTTCAATTTCTTGCCTTTAATATGAGTTGGTTCCACATAAATCCAACTAAAATCCAATTCCTAATATGTTATGCTATGGTTTACTATGTTTTTCAGTTAGAAATCATAGTATGGAACAATTTCAATTTCTTGCCTTTAATATGAGTTGGTTCCATATAAATCCAACTAAAATCTAATTCCTAATATGTTATGCTATGGTTTACTATGTTTTTCAGTTAGAAATCATAGTATGGAACAATTTTACTTAGTTGTGTCTGTAACAACTCCATTATCGCCCACAAGTGGAAGGTGGCTGTACTGGGCCTGTCCATTCACGTACCCGACCTGACTTTGCCTGACCTGACTTTGCTCGACTTCACTTTACCCGACCTGACTTTACCCAACCAGACCCGACTTTACTCGACCTGACTTTACCCGACTTGACTTCACCCGACCTGACTTTACCCGACTTGACTTCACCCGACCTGACTTTAATCGACCTCAGGTCTGCGAATAGTAATCATTCTTCTGCTATTTTGCAGAGCAAAGCAGCTCTGCGAATAGCAAGCATTCTTCTGCTAATTCGCAGAGCTGCATATCAGCGCTGCAAATAGCCTCGTCCATTCGATTAACCAACTTGGGTCACCTGAGCCACTTTTTGGTGCATGCGCACATTCTACAGACTCGGGTTGAGTAAATGAATACGCTTCTCCACGCTTGGGGTGGAAAAAATAGTGGCTTAATGCAAAACCCCCTTTTTTTTAAATAGCCAATATAACTGCTGTAAAATAGGATTTAAAGTATTTTATGATTGCATAGTTTAATTATATTTCCATTTCATTAATCTGGGTTATTACCAAACCAACCCATCTAGGACATCCAAGAGGTGGGTTACTGGGAGTCGGGACTTTTTTCAAATGGCACTTGTTTTGTCGACTCGCGGTGTTTGATTTGAAAGTCTAGCAACTCGGGTGACCTGAGTCACCCGGGTTGTGTTATTCGAATACGGCCAGTGTGGCTTCAGGTCACCTCATGGCATTTACCCGGTCTGGTGTGCATAGACAGGTAACCTCCTAAAATTGTCAAAGGGGTCCAAACATTCAAATTATAAATTCACTGGAAGCTCCAATGAATCAGAAGTAATATGCTTTTTGAATTTTTGTTATATATCAAAATCTGAGTGAGATATGTGCATTTGAAAGATTTTGACTTTCAGATCTTTTGTATTAGCTAACGCAGCAGGCCTTCTATGCTTGCCACATCCGACGGGCCAGAGCATTAATGGTTTGATGGGATCGACCGCAAATACAAAGGTTTCCGGTTTTAATGCTATGATGGCAGCAGCTGTTCTGGTCGTGTCAAAACGTTATCGTTTGGACATGATCCATCGCAAATGCGCTGGGTCCTGGACATAATATGCTATGACGGTATGCGCCGGAGGACGGCCCGGGGTCGTAGAACCATATCAGTTTGTACACTCACCTATGACAAACTGCATATTCTATGATCCAGCCGGGCCTGAGCATTAATGGTTTGATGGGATCCACCACAAATGCGCAGGATTCCGGGTTTAATGTTGTGATGGCGGCAGCAGCCGTTCTGGTTGGGCCTGTCGGTTATCGTTTGGACAGGAAACATCGCAAATGTGTCGGCTTCTGGGCTTAACGGTATGACGGCAGCAGCCATTCCGCAGTGTATGCACCAGCGGATGGCTCGGGATCGCCCAGAGCAAGGCACATTTGCGATGGATCCCATCAGAACGATAATGCATAGGCACGACCAGAACGGCTGCTGCCTTCATAGCATTAAAACCGGAAACTTGTGTATTTGCAGTGGATCCCGTCAAACCATTAATGCTCAGGCCCGGCTGATGTGGCCAGCATGGAAACGATGCTGCAGCATTAGTCTAATCCAAAAGATCTGAAGTTTCAAATGCACATATCTCACTTAAATTTTGGAATATTTTAAAAATTCAAAAAGCACAATGCTTCAGATTCATTGGAGCCTCAAGTGAAATTATTTTAATGTTTGGACCCCTTTTGAAAATGGGTACCTAGCTGTTACGATGTTCTAAATATCATACGGAGGCCGTGCAGTAACAATAGGGCTGCTATACGATGGCCTCACGGTTTGTTTACATGAGCGATATTAAGTGACACCACTGCAATGACTCTCTCATACTAGTAATTATGAAGCTATTCAAGTAAAAACGTGTATTATTAGAACACATGACTTACTTCATATTTCATAGCAATTGTGTATTTATTATAATAGGCTAAGTTAGTCTTTTTAACAAAACATGTTGATTGTTTCCCTTTTCCCTACATTTTGAGTGGCCAGCACTGAAAGCTGGGGAGAATGCAAATGTCGCGTGATTATGAAAGCATCTAATGGCATGTAATTGTTAGATAAAAGATTCACCCGGTACTTGTAGTACACGGGTAAAGGACAAAGTAGTGTAAATACAGGCGAAAATAGGTTTAGTATGGAACATGACCTAGAAACTGTGGCTCCATGATCAAATGGCTACTCATATATAGGCACAGAGTTGGTGGAATGGGAGAGAATGCAAAAAGACAAGATGGCGGCCACAGAATGCCGTCGATTTCACTTTTAAACTTATTAAACTAGATATTATATTATATTTTTCAACTCAAAGGTAGCGGGCTATCAATAAGACATATGTAAAGAATAAATGTTGCTTCTTAGATTGTGAAATTAGGCTCTCAATTCAGTAACCCGCTTTTTCGACTGTTTTTATATCGGGTTGGTATTCACCCATGTACTGCGACTGCAAGTAGAGTACCGGGTGAATCCTTTATCTAGTAATTGTAAGCTCGGGTGCTCGGGCTTGTTTTCAATGCTAGCCAGTTGTAGTAGTGGTTTAATCTTATCACACAGTAGGAGGTGATAGGAAGTTTTTGTTTCTCACACAGTAGCAGGTACATGGTGATTATTTAGTATATGTAGATCTAATTACAATGTGTCTGTGGGAAAACGAGAACAAGGGTGACACAGAGACGTGAGATGGGTGTTGGTTGCATAATTAGGAGATGTGGATCATCTACTGAAATTCGGGGAAAGCAGCATGTCTTCTTTTGTCTGCTACTGCATAAATATGAAACTTCTTTATCGCTATGTATTCACAAGGCATTCTTATGTAACACAAAAGGACACAACTTATAAACTAGAACAAAACAGTGTCACTTCAATTCGATATATAGGAGTGACACCATTATGCATGTTGCCGGTAACATGATTAATTCACGACGTTGGAGACCGTTTTAGTGTTGCCTAGTGATATACCAAGTCACGTTGGTTGATACGAGTGAGATGCACATATCGTCATAGCATTACTGTCACTAAGGGATCGAAGATTCCTTGTTACGACAACGACAACGCTAACGGTCAAATCTTTCAAGTAAAAACTGTTCGACATGTATAAACAGTGATAGGCTACTCATAATATACATGACTGCTGTTAAGAAAGGTAAATAAGTATTATACAAAGAAATAGTTGTCATATGAGGATGGATATTCTACTGTTATCTAAAATGTTCCGGTGTGAGTTCAATATGCCTGTAAGGAATCACCTGTTAATAGAGACCAGTATTTATAACGAGTAATGTTGTCTGAAGCAAAATATTTAAGTAATGATCTGTGATAAAAAATTATGCTGTTCAAGGTAAAAATTTGCCTAAACAAAAATGTTAATTGTTGTGTCACCGCTGCAAAAATAAGTATGAATATCAGAACTATTGTTTGGTGACTTCTGTTTCTGTAATAAAGAGTTTGTTGCACTACTTCTGTCTCCATCGTCGTGAATTATGGGACTGTCAATGTTAAAATGCTTTTGAAGTTGTATTTATATTTGTTTAAAGATAAACCTGTTGATATATCCGAACAATAAAAATCAATTCAGCTCTCCTTACATAAGGCAATAATTGTAAAATCGCAACATATATCTACACTTCAAAGAAAGAAGCTTCCGGTATATTTAAAATTCACTATGCAAACTTGCACGTCGGCCAAACCCCTTGGAGTTTCGAATGAGTGGTGAAGGGGGCTGAAAAAGTTCCATTTTTGGTGAACTTGATTTCTGGACTGAGAGCTCACAATAACGGGACAATGGGTGTGTGAGTGACATAACGAGATGGTGATGGTGATTGCATGGCATTGTAAGGTCTTTCACAAACAAGGGCATTTATTAACATCTAACAAATTATCCAAACTAAAATCCCCCACCAGCCCAGCAAAAAAAGCTAGAAATTCACGGGTGTCACGTCACAAAATAACCATATTATGCACGCGTTAATCGTGGTTAGTATTCTGTGCAGCTTCTGCATGGACCGCCATCAGAGTCGACGCAGCGCGCGAAAATGGCGCCATTTAAAAATAAACTAAAACAACCGACACACTGTCGATAAACCACAGCCCACCTGGCTTTCTGGTATAACGAGATGGTGACTCTGATACCCACACCGAAGGCACCTACGCCATTCTCACCACCGAAGCCCTCTGACAAACCACACAGGACGACATCGCACCGACATTAAATTAGCAGACGGAAACTGCGTTGTGACATCCTATATCGGGCATGCGCGGCGCCAACAATAACAAACCGGCCAGTCATGATAACGATGATGACGATGACGGTGGTGTTTTTGTTTGTTTGTGTATAATTGGTGAGCTTTCTGGTTTCTAATTTCGCTTTCCAGGCTCGGTAGTTTTGTTTGTGACGGTGGAAATTGGAACGATTGATTGATTGATTGTTTGTTTGCGGCGCGATCTCGCTGTAACGAGATGGCGGGGTGATATGACACGATACTGCAGGTACAAGGGCACCGACCGGACACCAGCAGGTCAGCGCCGATAAGGCGGCCACATGGCCGTTACACTACGCCGGCAACATTGCTTAGCAACCGGGCATTGCTTAGCAACCGGGCATTGCAAGAACCAGCGAAATACCAATTAGCACATAAGGCCAAATAATGTTGTGTATTTTTAAGTTGGTGATCGTCATTTTGAAGTAAAAATCAGGATCTGGCGGGCTGTTTTTATTTATATTTTAAATTTCTTTGTTCAGTATGTCACCGGTCTCATCGCACTGCCCCTACCGCCTCCATTCTCTCTGTCATCCTCATTCACATTCCCTCCCTCGTCCCCATCCAATACCCTCCCTCTCCCCCCTCCCCCCACTCTCCGAACCTCCTCCACTCTCGGCCATGCTGCCTCCCCATCCCAGTTCCTTCCCTATCACCTCCTCAACTCCGTCTCCATTCCTTTCCCCAATGCCCTGTCCATTCGCCACTCTTAACTCCTCTTTCTATTTCTCACTCCATCCACCCCACTCTCCACTTCTCACTCCACCCACCCTCTCCATTTAACATTAAAAAGGTGTTTTGTTCAAGTATGGGGCGTGCCATCTTTCAGGCATGGCCGGGGACGATCACCAATTTGATTAAAGCTGCATAGTCTGATGAAGCATCAAATGTTCAAAACAAAAACATTCACCTAGATTATATTATACATATCTAACTTAGATATTGATGCACTTATTAAACATTTGTTGCCACATAGAAGGGCATACTGAGTCAATTTAACAGAACCTGTTACTGCATAAGCCTATGGTGAGAGTTTTGGCATGCTTGGCATAATCAATTTAGGATGTTTGCACTTGAAATATCTCAAAAGTTAGCCATTCAAAATGAAAGTTACTTGAAACTAAAGTAAGGTAGGTTATAACAACCACTTAAATATATTTATCTCAGAAAAATGGAAGAAATTCAAAACCATAGGACTAAGCAACTTTAAACAATTGTTGAATCTGAGAGTAAATGCTTAAAATTGAAAAAGTAAGATGTACTGACTGTGTTCAATGTGCAGTGTTCGAACATACTCTATATAGATCATTATATACATTATACATGTCAGTTATGGGGTAATTATGAATATGAATATGCTAGAAAATTATGTGTAGCATAGAATGATGGATTTACTTATAGGCTTGACAGGCTGAAACCTAGGGCCTCAAAATCTAGAGGGACTCCAAACAAGGTGTATAATATTTCTGACACTGTCGACAACCTTTGGGAAGGGTCTCACAAGTGTAATAGCTAGGGCCTCTCTTCAGCAAAATCCAGCACTGGTAGCATACAATAAAGTATCCACATGATTGTGAAATGAGCTAAAGAATTGCAGTGCTGGTATAGGTTATACCTCTTTAATCCGGTATTCCATACTTCGGCAACTCCCATGGCTTGGCACAGACTACAATTGCAATGCTTGGAAGCATTAAAAGGCTACGGGTCATATAGCAAAGATAATATATGAGTTAGTGACATCATATATAATCATACGGAAGTAACACAAGCTATAAATAATAGACTCCTAGATCATAAAAACCTTGCTTGGAAGAGTTCTGTAGTGTGGCATTCTCTGTAATTCGGCAATAGTCAGGTCCAAAGGTTGTCAGATTAAAAAGGTACAAGTACTAAGTAAGTCCTATGCTTACCCCATTCTCATCTTCATGCAAAAGCTTGATAATGAAAAATGTTGATAGTTTTATGATGTGCATAGCTAAATCGATCCATGCATTATCCCAATAAACGAGATCACGGTTCCGACTGCGCATGCGCTGAAAACGGCGTTGGGAGCAAAGCAAAGGCATACGGCCATTGAGTTTGCCTATACGCGCAGTGAAAAACGTCAGTTTTATTCAAAATTAATAGAAATCCAAAACCCTAACCATATCAATTTAATATAATCTTTTTGATAAACATGTTTTCTATATGTCTTCCAAGCGGTCTGTGCCTAGGTGGTGTGGTTTTATCAATATTTTACTTTTTCTGTATGGAGATTGCTCACTGCCATTGACAATGCATTGAGTACTCTGGCTATGGCTCTAACACTAGTTTGAATGCCTAGATCTTTCTAAATCTAAATGCACATGGCATAAGATCTGCTGATTATATTGATGTAAATGCAATGCTGGATAAAAGATTAATACCTTAATTTATTATATATATTTTTTTAGCTGGTATTCTATGTTTAAAGCAAGAGCTGAGATGATCTGAAACTAGCACATTTCATAGCTGCATCCAGTGTATTAGCATGTGCCATGTGCTTTTGGGGGGTATGTTTTGCTCTGATGCATCCCACAATGCACCGTGCCGCTGGAACCGTGATGTAGTCAATACATATACACATTATCATTTTATAATGACCAAAAAAATATACTATATAGTTATGATTTGTAGGTTTTTCATGGCTATAATATTGCGGAATAAAACTAATTTAGTTGAAATATCATTCTTTGTCCTCGTCCTGATATGACCTTAGATGTTGCTAGGACGTAAAACAACAACAAACAAACAAAAAATCATTATGTGTCATCTACCATACGGTATCATCTACGCTACTGTATCATCTAAGATTAGTTAGAATAAGATTTTGTTTGTTGGGATTTTACTTCCTGGCAACATTTAAGGTCATATCAAAACGGGTACAGACTTGTGACAATGCGCACTCATGGCGAATTTATAGTGTTGCCCCACTGAGAAACCAGGCCGCCAACACCACGACCTGATTTCCCACTCAGTAACATTATCCTGATACTGAGCTAACCAGTCGTATCTTCCAAGAAAAGCAGCAATCGTATATATATATATGTATTCACCAGCTTCCGTTGTGTAATAACCTTGTCACACTATGACGTATCACACAAATGTGCGCCATCTCATCATGCTGTCGGTTGCGATGTGACAAAGACTGCTTTCATTACTTGACTGCCGCTCTCCATTTAGCTCTCTGCTGTGAGAGTGATGTCCATGAGTTGGTCTTAATGTCTCTCAGCTTCAGGTTTCTCTTGATGGTATCCTTGAACCGGAGACGAGGGTGCCCTCTCTTTCTGTAACCAGAAGACAGTTGAGAATAGAGGATCTGCTTTGGTAGCCTGTCTGATGACATCCTCATGAGGTGTCCAGTCCACCAGAGATTCTTTTTGATCAGAAGATCTTCCATAGAGGGCAGCCCCGTCCGTTCGAGTATTTTGTGCGGTTGTACATTTCAAAAAAGCTGCCTGCAAAAGTGTTGAAGTGCTGCTGGCTTTAGCAAGTTACCAGCAGCACTCTCTCGGGGAGCAAATAGAGGTTTCACACCAGCAAGAACATGTCCAGACAGGCGCAAAACTATTTGTCCCTGCAGTGGCTGGTCGGGAGATGTCGGGAGTTAGTATACTTAGACGAATCTTACCTTGGTACAGATGATGGATAACTCTTGTTTTCCCGAGGTACAAGCCTCGGGTAGTCGTGGGCTAGGGAGAAGGAAGCAACATCCGGTACAGCAATCTTCACCTAATTATTCAGGATAAAAATGAGCTTAATGATTGGAATTCCTCATGTTTTCTTTTTGGCACAAGCAAACGTAATAGTCGTGGCAGGGTGTGGTGGGCGGGCCCTAGCCCACGACTACCCGAGGCTTGTACCTCGGGAAAACAAGAGTTATCCATCATCTGTACCAAGGTAAGATTCGTCTAACTATACTATTTTACCTCGGTACAACGCCTCGGCTACTCGAGGCCGAGGATGACTTTACGTAGCCTCATTTTTATCCTCTATTATCTGATAAACCTAGTAATTTTTCAGTTGTAAATTCCAATTTTGTAAATTCTCACACATCTTCTTAGTTGGTGAGTAGGCGGGTTACAACCCCGCCTGTCTTTTCTAGTCGTTTGATGCCATATTTAGCCAACGACCTTGCCGTCTTGCAGTCGGCATATGCTAGGATTCTCTTCACTGAGATTCCCAATTGTCTCGTCTTCGAGACCATAGCACCTCTTGTAAAGTGGGAAGCGTAGCATCCTATGTCAAAGCCTGCTGACTTGAGCACGTGAATCGTCCAACTGGCGATCGCATCTCTGGATAAAGCCTTATGTGGCTTTATGAAGCTTACCAAAAACTGTCTGGAATTATGTATTCCTTTTATCTTGGATATATAAGCCCTAATGGCTGACACTACACACAGTTTCCTGTCATGTGGGAACCCATTAAAAAGAATCAAGGAGAGGGGCTCCTGTAATGTTTGATTTTAAAATTTTCCAAATCAAACATGGCCTCCTTGTCATCAATGTCTAGGCCAGTAAATAAAAAGGTCAACAATTACTTGGGCCCTATGACTGGTTACCCAAAGTAACAATACAGCTAATTTATAGCCTAGCTGTTTATCTATAGATGTCCCTAACTAGACCATTTTCAAGAAAACTTAAATACCCCTGAGACATCCCAAAACCTATTATACTATGGTTTAGGAGGGTTTCTTTCATATAATGACCTCCCGAAACACTGAACGACTTTGTGTTTCCCAATTAATTCTCCGTCACTCCTTGGTAAGATGACTGAAAAAGCTCATCGAGCTGCATAAATGGCTCCATAACCTAATCCATCATCCTACATCATTCGTAAGAGGCGGACTACCTCGGCAAGGGATGGTTCCATTGGCTTAACTTTATGTATTTAAACAAAAAATGCCCCATTAATTTTGTGGATGGCATACAAATTATTTATGTAACTTGTTATTCTTTCTTCATTCAAACCAATCAAATTATTGAACCAATATCATCATTTAATGACCAGTCCAAATAATCATGCCGAGTAACTTTCCAAAGTGTTGTAAATATGTGTTCCGAAAGGAATGCCAGAAGGGGTGTTGTTAACACATCCCCACGAATCATTAATGCTTAAAAAATGTTCCCTTATATGTAGGAAAATTATAAAGTCCTTAGCTCTTAAGGCTAATACTTCCAACCATGGCTGCATGTCCCAAACAGGGACCATCAAAGCCCTCCTTGCTACTCTGCCGATTCGGCTGAATGTTTTAGGAAAATGTAATAAAATTTATTTTCCTCCCAAATCAAAGAGACAACATCCACTTGCCAAAAATCTTGCCCTGGATGCCATGAACAACTTTATAAAATGTTATTATTTCATGATGCCAACAAAATATATGTGGCTTCCCCAATTCCAATTTAATTTCACTCTCTTATTATATGAGTTGGACATTGTCCTTCCCATGGTGCGAATGAAAGCCATTACTGTAGTACTATCTGTCAACATCCTGACATAGCATTAGGGCATGCCAGCTAAACACCTAACCCTAAATACACTGCTTCTCAACTCTAGAACATTAATATGATCTAAGTTCTTCATCAAGTCAACGGCCTTCCAAAATCCATTTTAGTTCTGTCGTATGCTTTCCAGCAACTCCTAACTTCGTAAATGTGGTACCTAAACCATTTGCTGCATTTTGACCAGATGCTTTTGATTGCACAGCAAAACATGAATCATCACTGTCCGGGAACATCCTGTCCTTCACTTTTCATGAGCGAACAAATTAACAATTTGTAAAGAAGGGAAAGCACAAGCTAAACCACTTGGTAAACAAGTAAATTCATATAGTTGTTCATTCGAAATAAACCTTACAAAAGTTTGGTCTGTTTCATAACTCAGTCGGTAACTGCCTGTGAGCAGCTCGACTATGACTGGACCATAATGAATGAATCATCAATTTATGGAAACCGTACTATTATATTTACCTCCTGGAAAAAACCATTTCCATGGCCCTCTGAGTTTGCTTTGCAACCTCTCCTTATTCTCTTGAGATATTGAGTGAGAGCATTACTCTAGCTTCATGAGCCGATTCTCTATCCCAGCAGGCCGACATCTGGCCTGCATAGCTCCCCTAACACAGGTTATACCAGGGAGGGCTTAAACCATCACTACCGGTAACGAGTACTTATCATCAGAAATGGGAGCCTTGGGGTTACTTCCCATCGTAAGCAAACAACCCTTAACTCAAAGATCTCAGGATCATTGAAATATAGAGTGCTCAACCAACTATTTGTTTATTGTTTCCTCCTAGAAAAATCTATAATCATATCCAGACTGGTACCGTTAGTAACAGTACAACCCATGGCTAACCCAGCCAAATATCTCTCAGGCCAGACACCCTATAACCATCAACAGAAAGTTTGAGTGTGGCCATCCAACAAATTGTTTTTATTTTCATCCCTAGAACCTCTAAGTTCATATCAGGACGTACATAATGTGGCTTCAACCAACCTCTGTCTTCGCTCGGTCACGAGCGGGTTAATCGTAATATGGCATCAGCCAACAAAACTCTCCGTTTGTCAATGAGCGGCATAACGTGATGCAACTTCTGCCAACCTCGTTCTCCGCTCAGCTTAAAAGTGATGTAACTTCAGGCAACCTCACCCTCCATTAGGTAACAGACCGCCTAAACGGGATGTGGCTTCAGCCAACATCATTCACCGTTTGGTAACAAGCAGCCTAACCGGAATGTGGCTTCAGCCAACATCGCCTTCCATTTGGTAACGGACAGTCTAAACGGGATGTAACTTCAACCCACACCACTCTCCGTTTTTAATGGGCTACAAAAATAATGTAGTCACAAACATCATCTCTCTCCGCTCGGTCCTAGGCGGACAACCGTGATGAGACATCAGCCTAAACAGGATGTGGCTTCAGGCAACATCTTTGGTAGCAGGCGGCCAAAAGGAAATGTGACTACAGCCAACCTCGCCCTCCATTTAGTAAGGGACGGCCTAACAGGATATGGCTTCAGCCAACATCGCTCTCAGTTTGATAGCAGGCGGCCAAACAGGATGTGGCATCCGCCAACATCACTCTCCGTTTGGTAACAGACGGCCTAAAGGGATGTGGCTTCAGCCAACATCACTTCCCGTTTGGTAACCGGTGACATAACCTGATGGGGTCACAACCATCATCGCTCTAGGCAACGGGAGGCATAAGCGTAATATGGCTTCAGCCAACATCGCTCTCCGTTCTGGAACGGGCGACACAACGAGATGTGGCTTACAGCCATCATCGCTCACCACTCGGCCACGGGCGGGTAAATATAGATGAGGCTTCCACCAACATGGCTCTCCATTAGCCAACAGCGGCATAACCGTGATGCCATCATCGCTCTCTGTTGTGCAACGGCGGCTTAAACGTGATGTGGCTTCCGCCAACATCGCTCTCCGTTCGGCCACGGGCGGCAACTACTGGTGTTGGAGAACGTATTTACACCGTTCCAACACAGGCGTGTAAGCTAATGTGTCATGTCGTAGGGTAACGGTATGGAAGCCGAAACCAAACGAGGGGTAGGGACCAGTATATCGGTACCCTCCCACACTCTCTGTTCCGTACACTTCTCCCTCCTGTGGCTACTGCGCCAGCAAGTTGGAGAAAATGCTACGAAACTCGGAGGTACGCCTTAAAAAATTGGGAATCCACAACAGAAACCCAGGATTAATTTCCAACGCGAATCCATAAAAGAAACCGAGGAAAAATCCCAACGAGATGAGGCTCCAGCCAACATCGCTCTCCGTTCGGCAACGGGCGGCTTGTTGAACCAAAAATCTTACCTGTGATGTGGCAACCACCAACATCTACATACACAATTTTAATTATAAAATAATTCCATAAAAATGGAAAAACACCACTAGATGCTCAATGCATTCGATTAATAATAATGTAATAAACATATCTACACAAGAAATACGTATCCTCCTGTATTCTTGGGTTTAAACTCATAAGAATAGCCGCTAACACAATAGCGACAACCAGGTCGAGCAACCAACCAAAAGTAAACAATCACGGTGAAGTCAATCTACCGTACCGGCTCCCGAATCGGTTTAAAGCCAATAAATTGTTTAATATATCCGCAATATTCTAATATTCGTAGAGAATATTGTTATACATGTTTCCTCCAGTTTTCTTGGGTTTAAAGTCATAAAAACGATACGAAGCAATATCGAATATCGAGTCGGAAATCCGACCAGAAGTAAACCACACGGCGATGTCAACTCTACCGTACCGGCACCCGAATCGGTTTTTCGCCAATATATTCTTTTTCGTCAATATATTCTTTAATATACTCACCAATATTCTAATATTCATAGAGAATATTGATGTACACAAGAAATATGTTATTCTTGGGTTTAAAGTAATAAAAACGCTACGAAACAATAGCGAATATCGAGTCGGAAATCCGACCAGAAATAAACCACACGGCGATGTCAACACTACCGTACCGGCACCCGAATCGGTTTTTCGCCAATAACTTCTTTAATATAATCGCCAATATTCTAATATTCGTAGAGAATATTGTTCTACTCTTTATACACAATCGTTAAAAAAATATCCATAAACTAACCCCAAGTTCTGGAGTTATTGTAGAAAAAGACCGCTGTACTTACTCGCAAACGTCCACCGCTCACGAGTGGAATATGCTAATTGCTGTACCGGATGTTGCTTCCTTCTCCCTCGGCCTCGAGTAGCCGAGGCGTTGTACCGAGGTAAAATCCATGTACATCAACCGCCCTTAATGCTGCCACAGTGACATGGTTTTCTGTTTAGGGTTTGCTCTCTTAGCCTTCGGTTCTGTCAAGAACATGTACCACAAGGCAGTGGTTTACAACTCTGCAGGGCAAGGGCGTCAAACTCTACGTGCGCCAACATAGGTGATTTTGGGCCTATACATGGGTCTATGTCGAAATGCGTTACTCTGACCTTATGCGTTCGTTACGCATACGTTGGCATACGTCAATGTTCGTCGTTATACGGTGTCGCTCGTCAAGAGGTCGTGAAAGTTTTGTGCATGCACCCAACTTTCAACATTAGACATACGTCGATGTATGTTAGACGTTCATTAGAGGTACATTATACAAACATTGAACTACGTCCGTCATAAGTTCAGCCAGTGGAAATGTACAGTCCGTGTATTGACAACTTATAACAACGTACATCTAACGTATGTATAACATACATTTAGCATTTCTCCAAGGTGTACTTCTGACCATCGAATAACATATATAACGTTCGCTGGCTTTATGCGAACGTTGCATGAGCATATGTGAGCATTTTTCGAGCCAACGTATGGCCAATGTGCCTCCCACTGGGGATAGGTTACTCATATGCTATGCATACGCTGGCCATACGCCGAGAACACGGGAGGCAGGTTAGTCATAGGTTTGGCCATACGGTCTATGATACGCGCTCATACGCTGTCATACACTAGCAATACGTCGCATATACATTCTGCGTACGCTGCGCTGACGTCCAACTTGTCCCCCAGCACCGAAAATGTTGCCACATCTCGACGTAAGAAAGTGATTTTATCTGTTGGCCGTGCGCAATGCGTCGTAATGTGACAGGGCCATTAGATTTAGAGGTCGGTGTGACCTGCAGTGCTGGGTCACAGCTTCAGTGCTGCCCCCTTCCCCCCATATACATATTGTGGGGTGAGTTAGGGTTGGACTATCTATAGCACAATTGGGCTATGTATAAAACAAATAACTAAATAAGGCTTTTGCCATCATAGTGAGATCTAGGTATGGGGTGAGTTAGGGTTGGATTATTTATAGCGCAATATGTTAAGTTGCAGTTCGGCTATATATAAAACCTATGACCAATTTAGGCTTTTGCCATCTTAAGCCGTGTTTACACGGGCAAGTTAAAACGGCTCAAATAATGCGCCTTGCCTAGTTCGCCTCACATTCGCCGTGTAAACGCGACTCTGAGGCAGATTAGGGCTGATTCGATTCATATGATTCACTTTATGTAAACCACCTCGCGAGGTAGTTTATATGAAGCGAACTAGCTTAAGCACGTCACACGCATGCGCAGTCGAGAACTTAGTTTGTTGACTTTCCGGTCGATCAAAAGCGCATATTATATCTTTGGTCTATGAACCGGCTAGAGGTGCACAGATATTTTTTTCATCATTTATTTTTAGGGTTTCACTACCCAGCAGAAGTTTTGACCGTTCCAAAACAATACGATTCAATCAATACATATCTAGGTCGAACCCACACTCTCTCGTGGTGACGTCGACGAACCCAAACTGGCGCTGGTTAGTCTGGACTTGCTCATGCGCAGATATCGATTTCCGCCGTAAACCGCTCTGTGTGTAAACACGCCACTACTTCGCTTCATATAAATCGCTTTGTCTAATTCGCTTTACAATTGCCCGTGTAAACACGGCTATAGTGAGATCTAAGTCTGGGGTGAGTTAGGGTTGGACTATTTATATCACTTCAGGGTAAGTCAGACCGCGGCCATATATATATAGTGTAAGCGGGTAAGTTATAGTTGGACTATTTTACAGTTTCTGTTCTAGGTACTTGGCCAGAACCGGACGTGGTGTCCGAATCGGTAGAGGGCAAGCTTCCCATGTGGGAAAACCGGGATTTCGAATCCCAGCCGAGTCAAAAGCAATGACGTACGAAATTGATACATGTCGCTACCTAGTCTTTAATGTATAACAGTTTAAATCTGTAATTTAAATTTATTATTTTTAATATGAGGAAGCCACACTTTGTGCTTTGCCCACAACTATAACTATAAGGTACAGTCGTACCTGGTTTTCAGCGACCCTGTGATCGGCGAACGTCTGCCATGTGCAAACAATTATTCAGGGCACCTACTGTCTTGGATTTCATTTGATTGTTGCTCTGATAACAGGACACCTGCTATGTCAGGACAATATTGGTCTAGTAGATGCGGAGTTGTCCGTTAAAGAGGGGTACCTCCCCACATGGCCGGAACAGGTCGGCGAAGGCTTATTTAAGCCTAAGTCACACCTACCCGGATCAGGGGCCGGACGAGCCCTGACCCGTGATCCGGCGTGGTCCGTGGCGATCTGGCGTCATCCATACTTAAGCCCAAGTCACACCTACCCGGACGAGCCCCGGATTTTTTAGCTGGACCACCCCCGGACCAGTCGCCCAGACTGTCCCGGACAAATTCGCTATTTTGGTCGTTTTTGGCCTCGCAGTCACACCTACACGGTCTAGCTCCCGGTCTAGCCGGACCACCCCCGGACTACCCAGTGTACCCACGGAGTAGTCACAGATCAGTCCCGGACTGGAAGTGGACTTGCTCCTGCTATATATATATATACAAAAACGGGGCTCATCCTGGACTGATCCGGGGTAAACCGGGCTATCCGTGGCTGATCCGTGGTCATCCGGTTTGTCCGGGTCTTATCCGGGCATGGTCCCTGGCTATGTCGGGACTAGTCCTGGTTAAACTGTGGCTGAACCGTGGCTCATCCGGGGCAAAACAGCCCCGGACTGGGCCGGACGTGGCACGGACTACTCCCGGTCCACCCCCACAAGTATCAATTATATTTATAAGTCATTGGTTTGATTCGAACGGGAACCGAACTCCCGAACTCCCGCACGCGAGGCCAGCGCTCTACTGATTAGGCCACCACGCCCGGTAAGTAGATTATAATGATCAACCTAATATGTTTATCTAAAAAATATGACAGAAAAACTATCAGCTCATGCAACTTAAAAAGTAATAATCAAGTTTGGTCAGTGGTACTTCGGAGGTGTGAGTGAGTGAGTGAGTGAGTGAGTGAGTGAGTGAGTGAGTGAGTGAGTGAGTGAGTGTGTGTGTGTGTGTGGAGGAGGGGGTCTGGTAAATGTACATACCATTAAAGTTGCATAGTCCGATGGTTTTGAGTTTCTGTCATTTTCTGAGTTAAATATATTAAATTGATTGTTATAGCCTCCCTTACTTTAGTTTGAAGTAACTTTAATTTGAAATGTCGAACATTTTAGATATTTGAAGTGCAACCATCCACAAATAATTTGGGCAAGCATGCCAAAACTCTGACACCATAGGCTTCTGCAGTAACAGGTTCTATTACATTGGCTACGTATGCCCTTTTGTGTGGTGACAAGTGTTTAATATGCGCACCAGTATCTAGGTTTGATATGTAGAATCAGATCTGGATAGTTGTTTTGTTTTGAAAATTTGATGTTTTCATCGGACTATGCAGCTTTAACAAAAGGTTGCCGAGAAAGATAATGCTGTGTATTGTATATCAGATTGAGCACTTCGATGAAAACAGAGAGGTATTCCAGGCATTAGTATAAGTCCACACTATACTACCCTTTTCATAATACAGTAAAACCTCTCTAAATCGACCGACCATGGGACCGACTGTAAGTGGTCTATTTAGGGAGGTGGTCGGTTTAGAGAGTTAGAATATCCTTACAATGGTATTGTTGGGACCCAAATAAAGCGATCGATATAGGGGAGTGGTCGATCTGTGGAGGGGTCGGGATAGAGAGGTTTTCATCATCATCATAATCATCATCCCGTCGGTCGCAATGTGACAAAGACTGCTTTTATTTCTTAAGCGCCACTATTTTGTGTGGTTGTGCATTTCATAAAAGCTGCTTGCAAAGTGTTGAAGTGCTTCTGGCTTTTGCAAGTTACTAGCAGCACTCTCTCGGGGAGCAAATAGAGGTCTCACACCGGCAAGAACACATCAAGAAAGGCGCAAACTATTTGTCCCGGCAGTGGCTGGTCGGGAGATGTTGGGAGTTCCATTCATCACCGCCTTTAATGCTGCCATGGAAGCATGGTTTTCTGTTAGGGTTTGCTCCCTTAGCATTTGGTTCTATCAAGTACCTGTGCACCACAAGGCAGTGGTTTATAACTTTGCAAGGCAGGGGCGTCAAACTCCCTGAGGTATTTAAACAGGGAGGTACTGCAATACCCGCATATCCAGAGAGATTTTACTGTACAAGTATTCCAAGTTCCACTGGTTCCTCAGTACAACTTACTTGGTGTTCGAGCGCTCGAGCATTCGAGCGCTCGAGCGGTAAGGTGGGCGAGGTGGTGAATACACATAAATGAAGTAGTATTTTATCTAATTCAAATATTCGCTTGGACAATTTCACTGCAATCTACATTAGAAACAAATGTACAGTTCATATGTTAGAAAACTGTCTGCAGACGGCAATGAAGACAGGTACTACTGAAATTCACCAATCAATGCTGGCAATCCATGAGTGTTCCCAGGTCGACGTTAGTCTACAAGGCTGAATGACCTTAAAGTCACAGCATGACCTCAAGGACCTCCCCACCCCCAGCCTAGACTAAGCCACAAATAAATTCCAGGAAAATAGGGTTCAATGTATACAGTTATATTGGTGTTGTGGGGTTCGATGAAAATGGGAAATTTTGCCCCTAGAGCGGGAATCGAACAATCTCTTGCATCCTGGGCCAGTGTACTAGCCATTACACCATCTAGGTTCCCTGATGTCGCCACCCTACCACGCCTACCTGTATATATATGTGGCGACAACCCCTCAATAAGACTGCCAACCTATTTGACTGACCGGATGCGGTGGCCAAATCGGTAGAGCTTTGGCTACCAGACGGGATGGCCGAATGAGTTGAGCGTCCGTCTCCTGTTCTGGGAGATAGGGGGATCCGAACCCATGGGTTTGTGGGTTCGAACCCTGGTCGAGTCAAACCAATGACTTACAAATTTACTTGTCGCTTCCTAGCCAGGCTTGTTTTATTTAATGACGCCTCTAGAGCACATTCATTTTTATCATCGGCTATTGGACATCAAATGTATGGTCATTCTGACACATTTGTTTGGAGGAAACCTGCTGTTGCCACATAGGCTACTCTTTCCGATAAGCAGCAAGGGGCTTTTATATGCACTTTCTCACAGACAAGACAGCACATACCACAGCCTTTGATGAACCAGTTCTGCTCCAAATAAGGTAGATTATAACGATCAACCTAATATATTTACCTCAGAAAATGACAGAAACTCAAAACCACTGGATTATGCAACTATAAGAAGAGAGAGAAAGTAGAAGTGGAGAGGAGGAGGTGAGCCCTGGGTGGACAATACTCCTCTCTTGGTATCGTGTCATTATCGAGGAGCCTGTAAGTGTAAGCCGTTAGGAGCGTCACAGTGGCGCCACCTACAGGCCTTATGCCGTCTGCATCTCCTACAGCGGTTCGGGATGAGCGGGGCCTGGAGGGGTGGGAGGGGGGGGGGGGGGCAGGAGGAAGGGGAGCGGGGGTTAGGAGGGGAGGAGGCGAGCAGCCAGGGGTGAAGCCTTCCAGAATAGACTACATCACGGTTCCAGCGGCGCGGTGCATTGTGGGATGGGTCAGAGCAACGCCCCCCCCCCCCCCCCCCCCCCAAAGCACATGGCATATGCTAATACACTGGGTGCAGCTATGAAATGTGCTATTTTCAGCTCATCTCAGCTCTTGTTTGAAACATAGATAGCTAACTAAAAATATATATATAATAAATTAATATATTAATCTGTTATCCAGCATTGGATTTACATCAATATAATCAGCACATCTTATGCCATGTGCATTTAGATTTAGAAAGATCTAGGCACTCAGACTAGTGTTAGAGCCACAGCCAGAGTACTCAATGCATTGTCAATGGCAGTGAGTAATCTCCATACAGAAAAAGTAAAATATTGATAAAACCACACCACCTAGGCACAAACCGCTTGGAACACATATAGAAAACAGGTTTAACAAAAAGATTATATTAAATTGATAAGGTTAGGGTTTGGGATTTCTATTAATTTTGAATATAACTGACGTTTTTCAATGCGCATATAGGCAAACTCAATGGCCGTACGCCTTTGCTTTGCTCCCAAGGCCGTTTTCAGCGCATGCGCAGTCGGAACCGTGATGTAGTCTATTAGAACAACTGATCACCCAGACACCACGTGGTACAGGCACGCTGATCACGTGATCAGCCGGGGTGGGGTTGGGTGGGGAGGTCATGTGATCACGACGCCACCTATCGGAGGCAGGCAATATTGGTTAGAATGGATGGCAGGGACAGCCCACATCCCCCCCCCCCTCCACACACACACACACGATCAGAGCCCGACGCCATTCCCAGACGGTAGCGCTTGCTGTTTGATTATAGGGGGTTGGTTGTTCGAGTTTTAAGTCCTGGCAACATCTAAGGTCATATCAGGACGAGTACCGACTTGTAACAGTGTGAATTCATGGCGACTTTATAGTGCTGCCCCACTGGGTTTTGTTTGTTTGTTGTTTTACATCCTAGTAACATCTAAGGTCATATCAGGACGGGTACCGACTTGTGACAGTGCGCACTCATGGTGACTTTATAGTGCTGCCCCACTGGAAGACCAGGCTGCCAGCACCATGACCTGATATCCCACTCAGTCACATTATCCTGACCCTGAGCCAACCAGTCCTTGTCCTATCCTAATAATGCCAAGCACCAGGCTAGGAAGCAACAAGTATCAATTTTTAAGTCATTGGTTTGACTCGACCGGGGTTCGAACCCATGACCACACGATCTACCAACACAGGAGACGGATGCTCTAACTCATTCGGCCATCCCGTCTGGTCCCCCACTGGGAGACCAGGCAACCAGCACCATGACCTGATATCACACTCAAGTCACATTATCCTGACACTGAGCCAACCACTCCTTGCCCTATCTGATTAATGCCGAGCACCTGGCTAGGAAGAGACAAGTATCAATTTTGTCATTGGTTTGACTCGACCGGGAATTGAATTCCTGACTTTCCGCACTGGAGGCCTGCGCTCTACCGATTCGGCCACCGTGAAAGGGGTGGAAGGTGTGTTTGGGGCGGATTAAGGACAGCTGCCAGGGGTGAGACTCGTGGGGGGGGGGGGCCCAAACAGCATCATCATCATCATGCTGTCGGTCGCAATGCGACTAAGACGGCTTTCATTACTTGACTGTCCCTCTCCATTTAGCTCTCTGCTGTGAGAGTGATGTCCATGAGTCGGTCTTAATGTCTTTCAGCTTCAGGTTTCTCTTGATGGTATCCTTGAACCAGAGACGAGGGCGCCCTCTCTTTCTGTAACCAGAAGACAGTTGAGAGTAGAGGATCTGCTTTGGTAGCCTGTTTGATGACATCCTCATGAGGTGTCCAGTCCACCGGAGATTCTTTTTGATCAGAAGATCTTCCATAGAGGGCAGCCCTGTCCGTTTGAGTAGTTCCTTATTTGTCACTTTGTCCTTCCAGGTTAGCCTCATGATCGAATGCAGATATTGCATCATGAAGGCATGCAGCTTTTTCACCTGTCGTATGTACACTGTCCAGGCCTAGGCTCCGTATAGTAGGGTGGATAGCATGATTGTGCGGTAGATCTTGCCTTTGACCAGCATGGACACATGGTGGTTGTTCAAGAGTCTCTGGCATAGTCAGCCAAAAGTTGTGCTGGCCTTGGCCATCCTGCGCTGTATTTCAGTATCAATGTGTCCATCACTTGATATAGTGCTTCCGAGGTAGGTGAATTCTGGAACAGAGTTCAACTTGTTTCCATCAACCATGATATCCTCCTCTTGGGTTCTTGTAGAGTTGGGTTGGTACAGCACCTCTGTCTTCTTGATGTTAATCTTCAGGCCAAACTTCTTTGATGCATCGGAGAAAGCGTCCACTATTTTCTGGATCTCTTCAGCAGAGTGGGCAACCAGTGCACTGTCATCTGCGAATAGCAGCTCTCTCACCAGTATCCGAGTAGTCTTGGTCTTCGCTCTGAAAGATGCGACGTTGAATAGGTCAGCGCTCTGTCTGGACTGTATATAGACACCATCCCCCATGCCTCAGAAAGCCTTGTCAAGCATTGCTGATAGGAAGATGGAAAAGAGCATAGGGGCCAGTACAGAACCTTGCTTGACCCTATTGGTAACCCCGAACGATTCCGAGACTTCCCCTCAAACACTAACATTCGGCATCATTCCCGTATGTAGAGCTTTGATCATAGTTGTGAACTTCTCTGGGCATCCATACTTCCTCAGTAGCTGCCATAGCCCGGTCCTCCCGACTGTATCGAATGCCTTAGTGAAATCGACAAATACCATGTAGAGTGGTCGGTTCTGCTCAATGCACTTTTCTTGTAGCTGTCGAAGACAAAATATCATATCCACGGCGCTCCGGTTACCTCTGAAGCCACACTGTGTCTCCAGAACTCATTTCATGAAAGCTGTCTGCAAAAGTGTTGAGGTGCTACTGGCTTTTGCAAGTTACCAGCGGCACTCTCTCGAGGAGCAAATAGAGGTCTCACACCGGCAAGAACATGTCCAGACAGGCACAAAATTATTTGTCCCTGCAGTGGATGGTCAGGAGATGTTGAGAGTTCCATACATCAACCACCCTTGATGCTGCCACAGTGACAGTTTAGGGTTTGCTCCCTTAGCCTTCGGTTCTGTCAAGAACCTGTACCACAAGGCAGTGGTTTACAACCCTGCAGGGCAGGGGCATCAAACTCCCTGAGGTATTGCAATACCTGCATACCCATATGCAGACTAAACAACAGTTGGAAGAACAAAACTAAAAGTGATCTGCCTGCATAAAGTATGTCACGGACAGGGTGCGTGGGGGGGGAGGGAGTGAGGGAGGGCGGAGGGAGGGAGTGAGGGAGGGGGGGAGGGGGGGAGGGAGGGAGGGAGGGAGGGAGGGAGGGAGGGAGGGAGGGAGGGAGGGAGGGAGGGAGGGAGGGAGGGAGAAGCATCAATTAGTCACGGTCACGGTCACGGTCACGGGACGGGCATTTCAGGTGATCACAACAAGCGTCGTTCTGGTCCACTGACTGACTGACACACACTCATCACTGACTGACGTGGGCACATCTAAGGTCATATATAGGGTATGCACTGACGTCATGCTAAACGGAAATGCGGCCAGTGTGGCAATAGTAACCACAATAATAAAGACACTGTCACACTGCAAACTCAATGGCAGTGAGCAATCTTCCTACAGAAAAAGTTAAATATATCTAAATCCACACCACCTAGAAACAAACTGATTGGAATACACATAGAAAATATGTTTAACAAAAAGATTATATTAAATTAATAAGGTTAGGGTTCTGGATTTCTATTAATTTTGAATAAAATTGACGTTTTGCACTGCGCATACCGACAGACTCCATGCATTGTCAATGGCAGTGAGCAATCTTCATACAGAAAAAGTTAAATATCCCTAAAATGACACCACCTAGAAGGAAACTGATTGGAATACACATAGGAAACATGTTTAACAAAAAGATTATATTAAATTAATAAGGTTAGGCTTCTGGATTTCTATTAATTTTGAATAAAACTGACGTTTTGCACTGCGCGTACCGGCAAACTTAATGCATTGTCAATGGCAGTGAGCAATCTTCATACAGAAAAAGTTAAATATCTCTAAAACCAAAACGCCTAGAAACAAAGTGATTGGAATACAGATAGAAAATATGTTTACCAACAAGATTATATTAAAATTGATATGGTTAGGGTTCTGCATTTCTCTGAATTTTTAATAAAACTAATGTTTTACACTGCGCGTACAGGCAAACTCTATGGGATGTTTACTGGTTGATATCGCCACAATGGCCGCGCATCCGGTTGGTGACGTCACGTGAATACCTTATATAGTGTGTACTCATGGTGACTTTATAGCGCTGCCCCACTGGGAAATCAGGCGGCCAGCCCCATGGCCCGACATCCTACTCGAAGTCACATTATCCTGACACTGAGTTAACCAGTCCTTGCCCTATTCTATTAATGCCGAGCACCATGCTAGGAAGAGACAGGTAACAATTTTGTAAGTCATTCGTTTTGACTCCACCAGCAACCGAACTCCTGATCTCCCACATGCGAGGCCCGCGCTCTACCGATTTGGCCACCGTGCCTGGTGTTGAAAGAAGTAATCAAAAGAAAGCAGAAGCTTTAGTTCACCAGGTTGATACCAGGGCGGTGCGACTTGTAGGTTTGTTTTGTTTGTTCGCGGTTTTACGTCCTAGCAACATCTATAGTCATATCAGCATGGGTACTGATGTGTGACATTGCGCGCTCATGGTGATTTTTATAGTGCTCCCCCACTGAGAGATCAGGCCACCAGAATCCTGACCCAATATCCGACTCAGTCACATTATCTTGATACTGAGCTAACCAGCCCTTTCTCGAGGCTAGGTAGCAAGTGACAAATATCAATCCTGTAAGTCATTGGTTCAACACAGCTGGGAATCGAACTCCCGACCTTCCACACGTGAACAGGGTGTAAAACTCCAACAACCAACCGATCCATGGTCATATCATGACAGGTGCCAACATGTGACAGTGCGCACTCCCGGCGACTTTATAGTGCTGTCCCACTGGGAGACCAGGCCTCAGAACTATGACCTGATATCACACTCAATCACATTAACATGATACTGAGCTAAACAGTCCTTGCCCTATCTTATTAATGCCGGGTGCCAGGCTAGGTAGCAAGTGACAGGTATAAATTTGGTAAGTTTTTGGTTTGACTCGCCAGGGATTTGAACTCCCCATCTTCCACCCGGGAACCCTGCGCTGTATAGAGGGGGTGTAATGACGTCACGAGGCAACTTTCGGTGGCCATATTGGATGACATACAGAAGGCTTGCAACTGCCTACACGGTGGCTATTTACTGATTTGTTGGGTTATTTTTTCACTGTTTTGAGTAGTTTATCCTCAGAAGTTGTTGCTAACGTGCTGTAAGTAAACACACTGGATGTAAACTGCCCAGAACCTCCCATAATACAAGAAAACTCTGTTTTACTGCATCTGCATGCACTCACAACATGGCTAGTGAGGGTGCTCGTAATCCAAGATGGCAGCCCACTGACCGTGGATTGCTAAGTAATGACGTCACGTGCACTCCCTCTATTGATTGGGCCACCGCATCCGGTGCGACTTGTAAGGTCAGCGTCTGACACTGAGTGGGAGCGTGCTGAACACGTGATCACTGAGTGTTTGTTTACAAACCCAGCGTCTCCTCCATTCGGAACGCCAGTGGCCGACGGCGCACTGCCACGCCATCTGGTGGCAAACCAGGGAACCAGTCTTAATGAAGTGTCGGCCCAGCCAAGCCAGCAACTGTAGCCTTAGATAACATGGTTGATTGGTTGGAGTTTTACATCCTGGCAGCAGCTAAGGTCATATCAGGACGGAATTGTGACAGTGCACTATCATGGTGACTTTATAGTGCTGCCCCTATACCTGCAATACCACCAAGGGTATGCAGGTATTGCAGGTATAGCAATACCTCAGGGAGTTTGACGCCCCTGCCTTGCAGAGTTGTAAACCACTGCCTTGTGGTACAGGTTCTTGACAGAACCGAAGGCTAAGGGAGCAAACCCTAAACAGAAAACCATGTCACTGTGGCAGCATTAATGGCGGTTGATGTATGGAACCCCCAACATCTCCCGACCAGCCACTGCAGGGACAAATAGTTTTGCGCCTGTCTTGACATGTTCTTGCCGGTGTGAAACCTCTATTTGCTCCGCGAGAGAGTGTCGCTGGTAACTTGCAAAAGCCAGCAGCACTTCAACACTTTTGCAGGCAGCTTTCATGAAATGTACAACCGCACAAAACACCATAACGGCTCGGTCATCGCCCGGGTTACCAAGGGGCGCGCTGCTCGAGTTCATCTTCCGTCGACAGCGGAAAATCAGCTAGGACACAGCAGAGAGCTAAATGGAGAGCGGCAGTCAAGTAATGAAAACAGTCTTTGTCGCATCGCGACCGACAGCATTATGATGATGATGATGAGGCCACCAGCACCATGACCTGATATCTGACTCAGTCACATTATCCTGACATCGAGCCAACCAGTCATTGCCCTAAGTACATATCTGGTAAGCGACAAGTATAAATTCGGTAAGTCATTGGCTTTGAATCGACTGGGAATTGAACTCTCAACTATCCGCACGGGAGGCCTGCGTTATACCGATTCGGCCACCGCATCCGGTGCCATAGATAATAGATTGATCCGTACCCAAAGTAGCACACCAATACGCATAGGCTTCTGCAGTAACACATTCCAATAAATCCTTCAATGTGGCAACAAATGATTAATAAGTGCACCAGGATCTATGTTAGATATGTAGAATAACATCTAGATATTTGTTTTGATTTTGAAAATTTGATATTTTCATCGAACTATGCAGCTTTAACTAATATTAAGGCAATACAACTGAAGCATGGAATTGCAGTAGTGAGTGCAGTGGGTGGGTGGGTGATGCACCATGGATATCCAATGTTAATATTAATTAATACAAATGTAATAGGGGATGATGAGAATGGGAAATATTGCGCATAGAGCAGTATTCGAAATCACACCTCTTGCTTTCCAGGCTAGTGTGCTAACCATTACACCACATAGGCTCCCTGATGTCATCACCCTATCCATGCCCACCCGTCAATGTGGCTCCTTGCCTGAGAGGTCAGTGCAGACTACTATACTGTCCTCATCTTTTAAATGGTTTACAACCATAGGTTTAATGCTTACAATTTCATACATACATGCAAGGAATTTACATATATACATACAGATGGTAGGGTCATCAACCATACAGCGCATTGCTTGTACAGGATCCTTGTCACAGCACCAGTGTCATGGAGGCGGGTGAAAATGGGAAATATTGCACCTAGAGCAGGATTCGAACACACACACTTCTTGCATTCTGGGCTAGTGTGCTAACTATTACACCACCTAAGCTCCCAGATGTCATCAGCTTACATGTGCCCACCTGTCTACGTGGCTCCCTGTCTGAGAGGTGAGTGCAGACTACTACACAAACAATTTATGTCCAATAATGCCAGTGTCTGGAACTAGAAAAGGAATTGTTCTGAAGAAGAAAAATGACCACCCAAATATTTACCTGTAAATGGGCCATTCTCTGAAACTGGGCACTATAAAGTGTGACATGGAAACCAAAAGTAAGAACCCTTCCAAATAATAGCAAAAAAACATTCCAAATAATAGCAGAATCCATGTTCCTATGAAGGTTTGAATGATGTGCATATGTCAGAATTGAACAAAATATAATTCACTTTTTTATTTAGATCTTATACAAATTGAGCAATACGTTAATATCACTTGTGTAGTAGTCTGAACACTTGTGTAACATGAAAATTAAAGACACATCCAGAACATCATCTTAACACACACAACAATGTCCAACAAGATTGTATTGATTACAGTTAGCTAAACAAGGTTATGTATTCCAAGAAAAAAGTTTAAAAAACATTTGGATAAATGAATGGTGTCAATGTTTAAATTTTCACATCTTCACTACAGCGCCAAATCATGCAAGCATACTTTGATATCATTTGTGGGATATATCAAATATATGTAGTATTGCTAACATACTTAAAACAGAGAGGCTACAATAATTAGTTGGTTTACTATTGTCCTGGGGGGTGATGAAAATAGGAAATATTGCGCCTTAAGCAGGACTCGAACCCACATCTCTTTGCATTCCGGACCAGTGTGCTAACCATTACACCACATAGGCTCCCTGATATCACCACACTACCCATGCCTACCTGTCTATGTGGTTACTTGCCTGAGAGGTCAGTGCAGACTACTACACTTGTCCCCCTGGAATTGTAAGTCTTTTAATGCTTACAATTGCATACATACAGGCAATGCACTAACACATACATACACAGGGTAGGTTCAACACCCATACAGCGCGCAGCCCGCACAGAATCATGGTCACAGCAACCAGTGTCATGGGGGTGATGAAAATAGGAAATATTGCGCCGAGAGCAGGTCTCGAACCCACATCTCTTTGTATTCCGGACCAGTGTGCTAACCATTACACCACATAGGCTCCCTGATATCACCACACTACCCATGCCTAGCTGTCTATGTGGTTACTTGCCTGAGAGGTCATTGCACTATCAATAAAAGAAAGAATTAATTATCAGCACTGTAACGCGGAAAGCAAATGTGTGGTGGCCAGTTTTAGAGAATAACCCAAATTCAAAAGTAAAACTGAAATACATACACGGAGGAGCTGCCTTTGTCTTCTACGACATTCAGCTCAGTTGCCAGGAAGCTCCGGTCTAGAGGCACGATGGATTGTCCCGATTCTATAGCAAGAGTAATTATATATTACAAGTAACTGATTTGATTAGTGGAATCAACAAATTAGGGCATAGATCTTTTTGTCTTATTCACATAAGATATTCCTATATATGTACATAACTGGTGTTCTTCAACTTGATCTATTCATAACGGGGAATTTTGTTTTTGCATTTAATTTTTGTGCACATTCAAATAACTGACGTTGTATAATATTATATAAATTGCACGGTAGTAATAGTATACATACTACCTAGAGTCATATGCCTACATACGGAGAGAGAGAGATAGAGATATAGAGCGAGAGAGGAGAGAAAGAGTAGAGAAAGATGAGAGAAAGAGAGATACAAATAAATAGTTATAGACAGATATAGATAGAGAAATAGAGCCTGAGACATTGAGAGAGGCAGAAAAGAGGAGAGAGAAAGAGAAATAGAGAGCGATAGATAGAAACAAAGGTAAGAAAATTCATTTTGTAATGCGTAAATCATAATGGTCATCCACACAGTGCTAAAGAACATTTGTCGGCACACAGAACTGAGAATCCTAGTCTAATATATATCCAGCAAAACAAAAACATTAAGATGAAACAAATTCTTCTAAACTTCTGAAATATATGATCAAAACTCTCGCATCATATAGGCAAATAGCAAAATATTAGGAATGAAAAGGAAGTGTAGAGTACTATCTGCACAAACTATCTTTGTTTCTTGTCAGAAAGGTCCTTTTCGTGTGTTTTTTGGTACATGTGTATATTCATCTAAATATATAATTTGTTAGTGCCAGGGTACTGGTCTTCCACTTCCAGTCCTTGAACAATCGTGGTTAGCTACACATATTGGTGAGAGTAACCAGGGTTCCCACTCTTTTTCAGGTTTCTTTCCTCATGACTTTTAAGGTAATTTTTCGGACCATTAAAATTTTTGTTAAGGACCAAAATTAAGAAATTCCACAGGTTTTTCAGCATGCAATATCTCAAGGTTCCGAGTATGCTGCACTAGTCCTATTGCCCATCAGGTGGGAAAAGTCCAATGTAATCTTTGAAGGACAGCCACGGTTGTCCCAGAATTATTGTCCATCTGCAGTAACCCTGAGAAATTACTTCAAAATGACACCAACTGTCACCTTTTGAAGAACAAGTGTTCAACCTTTATATAAAGACAGGTTGCAAAATAAAAATTCATCAGCCTATCTAGTTACTGCATACAAACAATTAACTTGGCCTAACAACAAAAATACCTTAAAGTGGAAGTTAGGTGGCGAAAAGGTCAGGCTAAACAAAGTTAGATTCCTGATGTCAGAATGCTTGGTGCTACTTATGCATCAATTTCTTCATGTTTTTGTGTAATTTCTAATGACATATAATACTTTTTGTATAACTGTAGGTCTTTTCAGTACTTAATTTTTGCTTTTTCAAGTTTAGTTTTTTTTAATGACCAGTACGAACCCTGGTAGTCTGAGCTGTATTGATTTTAACCAATTAAAAATCGCTGGATCCGTACCTGATTGGAGGACAGAAGCAGTGTACTTATACTGGTTGAACTCCAGGTACTCGCGAATGAGTTCATTGATGATCATGTTCTCGTTGCTGAGCGCTGGCCGTGGTTCACTGGGGTCATCGAGTGCATTGAACACCTCGGCCCGTATCCGGGCCTTCACCTGGTCCAGAACGCCTCGGTTCTCTAGGGTCTCCTTTAGCACTGTGAAAGGAGGTCGGTAAAATAGACAAAAAGTAAAGCTTGTTTTATTTTGCGACGCCTCTAGAGAACATTGATTGTTGCATCATCAGCTATTGGACGTCAAACATATGGTCATTCTGGCATACATTTCTTTGGAGGAAACCTGCCGCCGCCACATAGGCTGCTCTTTCCGATAAGCAGCAAGGGGTCTTTTATATGCACTTTCCCACAGACAGGACAGCACATACCACAGCCTTTGATGAACCAGTTGTGGCCCACTGGTTAGAACAGTAAATAGCCCAAACTGCAAATGGGTCCACTGAGCAGGATCAATAGGATGACCGACACCTTCACAGGTGGATACTGTACCGCCTGAGCTACGTCCCGCTCCTTGGACTCCAGTCCAGATATTGCTATATTATCGGATATGCTTGGTACTACACCTGTGAACTATAATTACGATTCTAGATCAACTAAATGAATAAATACCCATGGTACTTGAACTACTTGACAGACTAACGTGATTATAGTTACTGCAGTAGCAGTCTCGAACACTGTCTCTGCCACTAGGTCTGGGTGGGGGTAACTATTTTATCTAACGTAATCTGCAAATCACAGACACAGTAACGCCGGAAACATGTTTATAGAATATAGGGGCAGTGGGAAGACAACCATTAATGGTCACACTGTTCCTACAATTTATAGTATCAGTCAATAGATAAACTATTAAAAAGTAATTCGGTGATGTTATCATAACTGCTATGTACTATAATGTAGTGTTTTATTCAGCCTTTCCGGACTTCTCGTGGTTTCAAAACTATAAGAACTTTTTGGAACGCTTATAAAATAAATCAAATAATACATAATCGCACAAAACACCAACACACAACTAAATTTATCTCATTGATCTCTAGTCTATATGCACATCATAAACACTGAAATTATCTTGGTTAGATAAAAGCTTCACCCTATGCTATAATCCAGAATATTGGCTTGCTTGATTTTACTTGTAAATGTAAGTTATAGTTGATAAACGTCAACGTCGGACAACGACTCAACGAGTCACAACTTGTCAACAATCCAAAACAAGGCACTCAAACAACGCAAAGGCACGCACTGGTTATTGCCATCTTAGAGTTTGTGGTCGGGTTACTTCATTCTGCATTTCTACTGATGCTCATTTCACCTGCCACCGCATAAAAATAACGAAATAAACATTAATACAATAGAAGTTTACCTGACTTTAGTTCTTGTAGAGTTGCCATCGTGCGCGGTTTGAATGAAGGGATTCCCCGACCTAGTTATGGGGTTCGACGTCACTGGGCGCGTTATGCCCAGCATGGATGCTTTACAGGACGCTTTACAGGACTGATTCCAGAATGGATAGGGAGTTTCCCGCTGTTTGAGATTGGTTCCTGTGTTTCTTCATAGATGTCGCCACCAGAAAAGCCAGAAGCGCCACCATCGGTAAAGGGGATGTCACACTACAACGAACAGCCAAAGACCCTATTACACTAAGACGGCTCACTCCGCCTGTACTGTGTAATCAAGAGAACAGCCAGCGCACCAGGTGGTGGGTTTGATCATTTTGATAGCATTGGAGTGTCAGAAGAAACCCTGTTGTCGCTTGGTAGGTGTGTGGTGGGGGTTTAGTGATGTGTGGAGGTGTGGTGGGGGTTTAGGAATGTGATGGGGATGTAGGTATGCATGTGTTGGTGGTGTAGGTCTAAGGTGGGTGTTTGTGGTGGGTGTGTAAGTGTGTGGTGGGTGTGTGTGTGGTGGGGGTGTAGTTGTGTGTGATCGAGGTGTAGGTGTGTGTGGTGAGAGTGTAGGTGTGTGGCAGTGGTGTAGATGTGGTGGGAGTGTAGGTGTGTGGCGGGGGTTTAGGGATGTGGTGGGGGCATAGGCATGTGGTGGTGGGGGGGGGGGGGGTTAGGTGTCTGTGGTGGAGGTTTAGGGCTGCGATGAGGGTGTCGGTGTGTGGTGGGGGTTTAGGGGTGCTAAAGATTGTGAGGTGCCGCTCTGCAAGACCCCTACAACTCCACCACAAACCACCACACACACCCTACACACCCACCTACACTGCTCCCTTACATCAGGGAGGGGGGTGATGAGGTGTGGCGTGAGAGTGCCGACTGAGGTGGGTGAGGAGGGGGAGAGGAAGGAAGGGGGAGGGAGAGGGAGTGTGGGGGGGAAGGTGATGGAGGTGTGGTGTGAGAGCGCCGAGTGAGGTGGGTGAGGAGAGAGGGGAGAGGGAGTGGGGGGAGGAAGGGGGAGGCGGGGAGGAAGCGGGAAGGTGGGGGAGGGAGGTGTGGTGTGAGAGCGTGGGTAAGGTGGATGAGGAGGGAGATAAGGAGAGGAAAGTGTGAGGGTGGGATGGGGAAGGGGAGGGGAAGGACAGTGAGGCCAGGGGAGGGTGGGATGGAGGGGTGAGAAGGGAGGGGGATGGAAGGTCAGTGAGGGAAGGGGAAGGCGGGGTAGGGAGGGTGGAGGAGGAGGAGGGTGGGGTAGGGAGGGGGAAGGGCTGTGAAGCTAGGAGGGTCGGAGTGGGCAGAGGGTGGGGAGAGGGAGGGGGAGAGAGCGGGGGAGGGCAGGGGAATGAGGGAGGGCAGGGAAATGAGGGAGGGTGGGGAAGAGGGAGGTGGGGACCAGGGAGTAGTCACAACATCGGCCAAATCTAAATGACAGGCAATCTCTCTTTTTTCATTTTAAACTCACCCTCTCGCCTTGTAGGCCTATGTGTTTACATGTGAAACACCAGCCAGCAGCCAGGCTGATCAAACCCACCACAAGATGGCACTGCAAAATTTACATTACCATGGGAGAGATAGGGAGTGAGCCATCTTAGTGTTATAGGGTCTTTGGTATAGCATTAGTGTATGCCGGCGTATGTGATTTTCAACCAACACGTCGGCCCACATCGTCATACGGTACGTATACGTTGGGCGTATGTCAGGTACGTCGTTATACGTCGTCTTACGTCGCCGTGCGTCGAGGCTCCGAACAAATGTTGTGCTTGCTCAAATTTTCCAACGTGTGTCGACGTGTTCCTCGCACATTGAACATACGCTGTGTGTATGTTTGGGATACGTCGGCATACATTGGGAGTACGCTAGGGATACGTTGGAATACATTGCTGCACGTTAACGGTACGTTCAGCCTGTTGGGAACGCGTAGTCCGTGTACAGTCCGCGTACTGCCAACGGATGCATAACGTACTTCTAACATACTTTGAAGGTATGCCTGCCGTATCTCCAGTGTACTTAACATATACCCCATACTTCTAGCAATGGAGTAACGTACATAACGTTGGTGAGCGTACCGTGAGCATATGTGAGCATTTTGTGAATGTTTTGCGAGGTACATGAACGCTCTCATACACTAGGAATAGGTCAGAGATACATTCTGCATCCGTTTTGTACGTTGTGTGTACACCCATTTTTATTACCCACCGCTGAAAAGTTCGACGAATGCCGATGTACTGGCAAATTTTCTAACGTTGAGCACGCTCTGACGCCGTACGTCATAGTGTGACAGCCCCTTTAGTGGGCTTTACAGACCATCCTCTAATCTAGTTTCTCTGTAAAGCGGCCCGTTATAGCTCGTGGCGACGGAAACCGTACCTCTGACAGATGCTCTTCATGCACAACTTTGCTTAGTTTTTATGTTTATATAACCAAATATGTGGGGGGAGGGGGTGTGGGGGGAGTAGTAGACTCAATGCACCTGTACTGGGTCAGGGAGAGTGCTGAGGCTGGTAGTCCAGCTGTTGTTTTGAAAATGGTATGGTGAGTGGAGAGAAGGAAGAGTAAGAGTTAGGTATTTAAATTGTTTAGAGTAGTACACATAGGAAATATATTTGCTGCAATGCAAAATATGTGCTAGCACAATTTCATTGCATATTTTACTCAGAAACACATAGGCCTATAAGGGGAAAACGTTTTTTTGTTATGTTGAATGTAAAAGTTAGAGAACCAAAGGAGAATTGAACCCCAAACTCCAGATTACAAGCTCCACACCCTAACCACTACAAATCCCACATATATAGTTTATTGTCTCAGTTCAGGCTATTTGTGGTGGTGTGTGTGTATATATGCGGGGTTGGCTTTGGAGGGGGCTATTTTAGTGGCACAAATTAGAACTATTCCGAGTTCATTTATTTTCTCCGGGCCACTTATACTATGTGAAATGACACCTATGGACTGTGAGCTTTTACTAGGCTAGGCCCCACCTTCCCAAGTTGGGTGGACCTCTCTCCAAATCCTATCCAGCTAATCTTGCAGCTTTTATTATCGTCAAAGCTATTTTCAATATTCTTTAATGACTTTCAGTGACACCTTTACCATGAAAAATGCACATTGCATGACCTCATTGATCTCAGCTGCCAGTTGAGGTGCTACCCTGAGTAGCACTGTCAACCTGCAGTGTGCCAGCTTTCTTTGGACAGTTATTTTGTTTGTACATTCGTTGATTAAGTAGGGGAAATTTCAACCGTGGACAATTGGTCTTCCTCATTTCCTCCTTGCCCAATCCTAGTAATGCCGAGCGCCAGGCTCGGTAGCGACAACTATCAATTTGATAAGTCACTGGTTTGACTCGGCCAGGGTTCAAACCCGGGAGGTTTGAAACCCAGGACTCACCAGAATGGGAGATGGACACTCAACTCATTTGGCTTTCGTGTCTGGCTTAACAGTTTCTGGTAATACAAAAATATTGAGTGTGAAAGTGTCACAGCTTATGCTCCTTGGAATAGATGTGAGTGGACTGTATTAGATATATAAGGGCCAGGGCCACAGTGCAGCCACCCACTTACTTCTGGAGGCACAACCAACACACTATTTCCATATATTTAGGGATGACTGCATCACAATTTACATACTAACCCCCCATTTCAGGATTGCCAACGGTTTCAACATAAGGTGTACACTATTTTATGTCCCATCATCACCTTATGCCATCATCATCATCATCATCATCATGCTGTCAGTCGCGATGCGACAAAGACTGCTTTCATTACTTGACTGCCGCTCTCCATTTAGCTCTCTGCTGTGAGAGTTGCGTCCATGAGTCGGTCACATTTCATGAAAACTGTTGAAGTGCTGCTGGCCTTTGCAAGTTACCAGAGGCACTCTCTCGGGGAGCAAATAGAGGTTTCACACCGGCAAGAACATGACAAGACAGGCGCAAAACTATTTGTCCCTGCAGTGGCTGGTCGGGAGATGTTGGGAGTTCCATACATCAACCGCCCTTAATGCTGCCACAGTGACATGGTTTTCTGTTTTGGGTTTGCTCCCTTAGCCTTCGGTTCTGTCAAGAACCTGTACCACAAGGCAGTGGTTTACAACTCTGCAGGGCAAGGGCGTCAGACTCCCTGAGGTATTGCTATACCTGCAATACCCTGAGGTATTGCTATACCTGCAATATCTGCATGCCTTATGCCGTACAATACCATTAATATAGTAATATTATATCAATCTTACGGATTATTGTAGCAGAAAATACTGTAGAGACCTATCGTAGAAATCGATCACAGATGTGTGAAAAATGCACCACACAGCATCTAAGATCTTAATAAATTTCTGGGGATTTACCCCCAAAGTGCCCCCCCCCCACTTGGCTTGATGCATATGGCACGAAGCCACTACTACCTCCAATATAACATCCCTTAAGATCTGGTTTTTCATTTTCAAATGTTGGCAACCCTGCCATTTGCAACTAACAAGTTGACATCGGTAAGTTCTTCGCTTTATATTGCAATAATAGTGTGCATAATATGTAGTAGGTTAGGATCCTGACCTCCCACCGCTGTTATTCCCTGCCTCCACTGTGAATATGGCCTTCAACACTGTAGTATAAAAACCACCATCAAGCAACCAATTAAGCATTTTCAAACATTTATTCTGAATAATTCATTACAATTGCTCTTGTAGCTGTGCAATCTATTTAATGCAAGCACCATCGACTACAATCTCACACAGGTTCAATGAGTGACTAAGACTAGAAACTCATCCACATCATTATACACTACCAAATATAACTTATGAATCAGATTATTTATTTATGAGACAAAAATATCCTGACTATTTATGAGCATTCAACAAAAGCTACTAAATAAATTGATTTTATGTTTGACATTCAACACTTCAGAAAACTATTCTGAAGAATCAGAATCAATGAACATGGTAGTACCAAATTGAACACCCACAAGTCATATTAGAAATGTATTCGCGAGGGCAATCAATGTCCACATTTGATGTTTGCCTTTTTAACACAAAATGATCTTCACAACACATTGGTATGGGATACTCGTAGCAATAAGTTTAAAGGTGCATAGTCCGATGAAGACATCAAATTTTCAAAACCAAAACAATTATCTAAGCATCTGTCACCACATAGAAGGGAATACTGAGGCAATTAAATAGAATCTGTTACTGCAGAAGGCTATGAGTCTTGGCACGCTTACCAACATTAATCTGTCATGTTTGCACTTCATATATATATCTCAAAAGTTAGCCATTTAAAATAAGTTACTTCACACTAAAGTAAGGTAGATCATGACGATCAACCTAATATATTTTATTTCAGAAAATGACAGAAACTCAAAGCTATCGGACTAGCAACTTTAATAATTACAATACAGTTGAAATGTCATCATTTGGTTATAAGCTGCATGGCTGTAACGAAGATCCAGCGCAGTGAATATTTTAGTTTTTTTTTGTTTTTCGTAAAGTATTTATTCATCCGAATATGACATTTGTCAGCGCCGGGGCACTGGTCTTCCAGCCATCTTACTATTGGAATTGACAGTCTATATAATCTAAGTTTGATCAGTGCTGTATTAGTTACAGCACCAACCCTGTAGAATTAAGGGAGTGGCTCCTGCTGTATAATGTACAGCACCAGTCATTGTAGTTCATGCAAAAATGGGGAGCAGCATCGAGTAGAAAGTGTCTACTTGGGGCAACTCAAGCAATCGTTAAATCTTTTTCTATTATAAAAATTGTTAAGTTTATACAGTAAAACATCTATACCGACCCCTCCACAGATCGACCACTCCCCTATATCGATCGGTTTATGTGGGTCCCAAAAATGCCACTGTAAGGATATTCTAATTCTCTAAACAGACCACCTCCCTAAATCGACCACTTAAAGTCGGTCCCATGGTCGGTTGGTTTAGAGAGGTTTTACTGTAGTTGACAAGACATTTTGTCTGTCTTATATCATTTTCAATGTGTTTAAAACAGGTTGATAGTTGTGTAGGATGTTCGGCGTGTTGATGGTTTGTTCATGATGGTTAAGGGTGGTGGCAGGGGAGGGGGTCCCATTGGGATGGGTGGTGGGGAGGGGGACAAAACCCACAGGAGAGCAAGTGAGAATGCGGGGCGGGGGGTTGAAGCTTGTCTCTTTATAGGTATATACATCAGTATAAATAATACAAAGCACGAAGCATGCAGGTTCTAAAAGTAATATTGTCGTTTAAGCACCACCGACACCCACATCTATCTAAATAGCTAATAATATATCAAATGCATATTTAATAGCCTGATATACATTGAAAAGATACATAACACAATGGTCGAATGAGCTGAGCGTTCGCCTCGTGTTCTGGTAGGTCGTGGGATTCAGGAACCTCCGGGTTCGAACCCTGGCCGAGTCAAACCAATAACTTAGAAATTGATACTTGTCGCTACCTAACCTGGCGCTCAGCATTATTAGGATAGGTCAAGTAGCAGCGGAATGAGGAAGACTCAATTGTCCGCGATTGAAATTTCCCCTGCTTAATCAACTACGGTAACAACAAAATAGCGAACAGAATTACTACTGCTGTTTGTAGCCTCAGATTTAGCGAGTTATTTATAATATCTAAAATGAAACTTGTACATATTTATTTCGCTTTTTAAAGTTGCATAATCCGCGCGAAAGTATCAAATGTTCGAAAACAAAACGCTTACCTAGAGTTGATCCTACATATCCAAATTAAATATTGTTTTGTTTGTTTAGCGAACCCCCAGCACAAAAAGTAAACATCGGCTATTGTGGTGGTGGTGGTGGGGGGGGGGGGGGTCATAAACATAATATTGATGCATTTTTAATATTAAACACTTATTGCAGCCTAGAAAGGAATACTGAGTATTTTATTGAACCTGTTAAGCCTATGGTGTCGTCAGAATTGTGACGTTCAAGGCAACATTAATTTGGCATGTTTTCAGCTAAAATATCTCCAAAGTTAGCGCTTTGAAATAAGTCATGATTGGATGCTCAGTAACAGACTTCGCTGGGTTTTCTGTATATATCACACATCTGATAAGAAGGCATAGAAAAACGCTATGTTGGATTTAAAGCGGCATAGTGTGATGAATGCATCAAATTGTCAAAACCAAAACACTGACCTAGATTTGATCGTACATGTCCAACCTAGATACTAGTGAACTTATTAAGCATTTGTTGCTGCATAGAAGGAGACACTAAGCCAATTTTATAGAACCTGTTACTACTGAAGCCTATGGTATCAGCAATTTTGACTTGCTTGCCAAAATTAATTTCATGTTTTCACTTCAAATATATCTCAAGTTAGCCATTTAAAATAAAAGTTACTGGTCCACTGTAGAAACACAGGGTGCATACACACGTGAAGATATGGAATTTAAGGCTATTTCAAGGCTTTTCAAAACTGTTTTTTATAGGAATTCAAGACTTCATTTGGATGTAGTCCGAAATCGCCATTCCACATCGATCTAATTCATTCATCTCAGACAATTGCCTAAATACTAAACCGGCGAGCCATGCATCTTCAACAATTCTACTTCTTATTGTCAAAAGTAAGTTTATTCTACACCAAAACATTAGAAGTAGGTAAGAACTTTGGTAGCACTCTTATATAAAATGGCCGACCGACAGTTTCAGCGCCACATCAGTTTGCGAGGGACACATCCATTCAAATGCAGTCAATGGCCGTGAGCAAATCCTCATACAGAAGAAGTCAAATATCTCTACAACCACACCACCTAGAAACAAATTCCTTGGTACACATATAGAAAAGATGTGTACCAAAAAGATTATATTAAATTGATAAGGGTAGGGTTCTTGATTTCTATTAATTTTGAATAAAACTAATGTTTTGCACTGCGCGTACCGTCAAACTCAAGGCATTGTCAATGGTCGTGAGCAGTCTTCATACAGAAACTACAGCAAAAGTGAAATATCTCTAAAACCACACCACCTAGAAACAAATCGCTTGGTACACATAGAGAAAACATCTTTACCAAAAACATTATATTATATTTATAAGGTTAGTGACGATGCTGTTCGATTTTGACGCATGCGCCGAAGCGATGTGTCCCTCGCAAACTGGTGTGCCGCTGAAACTGCAACACCGGTCTGTCTCCAAGACAAGTAAGTATTCTGAGATATCGTCGCTGAGACCCGGCAGATCCCAAATCAGGCTATTGACCCTGCTAGGGTGGGGTGAAAATTCACCGCATCGATAAAAAAAACACTGCTGCAGTTTACATGCCGTCTCTCTCTCCTTGTTTTAATTAACGATGCCTCTAGAGCACATTGATTTTTATCATCAGCTATTGGACGTCAGACATATTTCTTTTGAGGAAACCTGCTGCCGCCACATAGGCTACTCTTTCCGATAAGCAGCAAGGGGTCTTTTATATGCACTTTCCTACAGACAGGACAGCACATACCACAGCCTTTGATGAACCAGTTGTGGACCACTGGTTGGACCGGAAAATAACCCAAACTGCAAATGTGTCCACTGAGCAGGATCGATCGGATGATCCAAACCTTCACAGGTGGACACTCTACCGCCTGAGCTACGTCCCGCTCCCCCAGTGTATATGCCTGGCACGGGAGGGTACACACTGTGGTAGTACACAATGGTCAGTCTGTGTGTTGTTGTTTTACGTCCTAGCAACATCTATGGTCATATCAGGACGGTGTGTGGATATGTGTGTTGTGTGTTTGATTCGCCGCTGTGGTCCATGCTGCCTGCAGATAGGGGTGGGTGAGAGGTTGTCATGGTTACTAGTGTTCGAAATAAGGCATCTTCACTTGTCCGAGCCAAGTGACAATAAGCACGGACAAGCAGAATATGGCTTGAACGTTTCTGTTGGACAAGTTAAAATTTGAGACTGAAAATCATGATATCGAAAGTTAACCAGCTACATGTTGTTTACAACACTGAACATTTATATAACAATACTTAGACACTTGAATTAATTTACAATTAAACTAACCAGCTAAAGAGATTAGGAACTAATAATAATCATGGTAATCAAATGCATAAAATGCGGAAAAGTGAACATTCGGGCGGACAAGTAAAAATCACACCAGACTTGTCCCATGGACAAGTGAAAAACTTTGCTTATTTCTATCACTACCTATTAGGACAGGTCGGTAGTTTTGACAGATGTGATAGTTCGATTGTCTTTGTACTTACAATGACATAAGTAAAGCTTCTGTTATTTACCGACGCCTCTAAAGCGCATTGAATTTTATCATTTGGCTATTGGACGTCAAACATATGGTCATTCTGACATATTACATCGGAGGAAACCCATTGCCACCACATATGCTACTCTTTCCGATAAGCAGCAAGGGGTCTTTTATAACTATATGCACTTTCACACAGACAGGAGAGCATATACCACAGCCTTTGATGAACCAGTTGTGGACCACTGGTTGGAATGGAAAATAGCCCAAAACTGCAAATGGATCCACTGAGAAGGATCGATCCGATGACCGACAGTTTCACATGTGGACACTCTACATCCCGTGCTACGTCCCGCTCTTAAAATAACACAAACTGCACATATTATTGTATGATCCTAGAAACCTAGAACTAGTGCAATTTAATTTATTATCACTATCATGCTATTAAAATATGTTTGTGTATATGAAGGGCTCAGGCGCAAAAACCGACAAATCCATTTGTTGTTTTCTGTAAAAATGTAATTTAGTGTGGTGCTTTCCAGTTAAAGTCCCCGTCCTGATGTTGCTAGGACGTAAAACAACAACAAACAAACAGTTAAAGTCTATCAATTTCATATTGAGAATGGCATTAGATAGGAGATGTACTATCGGAATGATGGCAGCTTCATTTCGGCCTTGATGTCATTTGTCAGTTTTTGTACTTCAACCCTTCACATACCCCTGGCCGGAGAACCAGAGCACTGTCTCTGAACCCCCCACTCCCCCGCGAATCTTTCAGGTGAATAAAACATTTTAACATAAACAAACAAAAAAACAACATCAACTCAGCACACACCTGTATTCCTCTCCCTGTCCACCAGCCCATTTCTGCGCCCTTGGTTGGACAGCCTGGAATATAAGCGCTCAGAAAAATAAGGCACTGACAAGCCCGGGGAGGAATCAAGAAGTGACGCAATAGCTGCAACTGCGAATGCGGAGCGGGCCCTCATGTGTACATCCGGAGTTTTCGCTGACAGCCGGGCACTTGTTCCGGCCACTCACACCGCAGCAGCTTTGTGTCAAATGCCAGACCTGCGGCACATTGGAACTCGTACAGCACGGGGCCGTTGCAGTAGTAGAATATGGAGCAGTCGGCCACGTCCCGGATGTAGCCGCTTTCATGGCACCGAATGCCGTAACCTGAAAACACAGCTCATTGTTTTATATTTACCAGGGATGAAACATAAGCCCTGTTCACACACGGGCGTTAAGTCTCCTCAACTAGTTCGCCTTGTCTAGTTCGGCTCACATTGGCCGTGTGGACGCGACGCTGAAGCGGATTAGGGCTGAGTCGATTCATCTAGTTTGCCTCAAGTAAACCACCTAGCGAGGTAGTCTAGATGAAGCGAACTAGCTTAAGTCGGCCCATCTTGCTTGTGTGGATGGTAGCGGTTTACTTTGAGGAGGCTTAAGCACGGCACACGCATGCGCAGTCGAGACCTGAGTTTGTTGATTTTCTGGTCAATCAAAAGTGCATATTATATAATTTGGTCTATGAAACTGCTAGCTGTGCACATATATTTTTTTCATCATTTATTTTTAGGTTTTCACTGCCCAGCAGAAGTTTTGATCGTTCCAAAACAATACGATTCAGTCGATACATATCTAGGTCGAACCCACACTCTCTCATGGTGATGTCGACTAATCGAAAGTGGCGCTGGTTAGTATGGACTTGCTCATGCGCAGATATCGATTTCCGCCTTAAACCGCCCCAAGTACTGCATGTGTGGACAGGACTCACTTTCACGCCTAGTTCGCCTCATCTAGTTCGCCTTATCTAGTTCGGCCTAAAGTTGTGTGTGTGAACAAGGCTCAAGTATCCGGCAAAAAACGCCACCTTGACGCCACCTAGCGGGTTCGAGCAGAACCAAGCCGTGGTTATTACACCGATGGCGAATTTCCGCGAATACGCGGATTTTCTACCTTGTATGAATTTGCACCTCATATGTCCAGAACCTTTTAAATGTTGCGTCATTCCACAGAACACGGTTTGATACTTAGATCCTTGCTGTACACCGCACCCAATTTGTAACCACTAAATGAAATAATAGCAGAACTCAATCAACACGTGGGCTATAGGGTCCACTGTACAAACACCTAATCGTACCTGCTCGGTGAGGAGTTAGTGTTTGGTAGGCTTTTAGCTGCTTCACCTCCACTTTAGTTCCGCTCAATGCACCAATGTTGGTAGCACCCTGTGCGTAGTCACTGAAGTAAATAAAGATGACTAGTAATAAGTATGTATACATAACACAAGAAACTTACAGGGTCCGTACACATGTGAAGATATAGAATTCAAGGCTATTTCAAGGCCCTTTTTAATAGGAATTCAAGACTATTTTCATTTGGATTTAGACCGAAATGGCCGTTTGGAAGAGTGATTTTGGACTAATTTAGACCAGTGGGGACAGTTTAATGGAATTCAAGACTTTTCAAGACTAATTACCAAAAATAGGTTAAATTCAAGGCTTTTCAAGGCCTTGAAATGAGGTGGATGAAGTTAAAAACTTTTCAAGAATTTCCAGGCCCTGTACGGACCCTGCAATAGTGATGTGAATAATGTACCACTAAAAGTCTAACAATCATACACTGTAACAATGCATCGTCCGATTTAACTCTGCACATAATGAATCTATAGATATTTTTCCTGATCAGGATTTTCGATTCTGCATAAAGCTAAGATTCCTTATACGCGGTATGCGGCATGCGAATGCGAATGCAGCAAAATATCGAAAAGCATGTAACTGAATAGTGGTGCTTCCCATACGTCCGAATCCGAATGCGGCAACTGTATCGGTCCATGGACTGATCAGTGGACCATGCGAATGCAAATACTGGTGCGTTTGCCATAGAAAACAGTTGTGAGAAACCTGTCACCGTGTGTGTGTGTGTGTATATATGTGTGTGTATATGCATGTGTATATGCATGTGTATATGCATGTGTAAGTGAGTGTGGGTGAATAAAGTTTGGCGGTGAGTTGTGAGTAAAGCTAAGATTCCTTATGCGGTATTTTTGAATAATACAAATATGGACTTGTTAAAGTTGTTACTGTAAAGATCAAACCAAATTGCTACATGCCGCATACCGCATGGGTGGAATCAACCCATTCGCATGCCACATTCACATGCCGCATACCGCATATAAGGAATCTTAGCTTAAGAGTTATACCCAGTTAAGTTATAAAACGCACATTATTACTCAAAAGTTACCTGGCAGGGGCTTTTATCTCCAGTTCCGCCGATTTAATTGCTGCTGGATGGAAAGCTGTCGTCAGTTTGGATGCTGGTACCTGTAACAATTCCCCAACAGAGGGCGCCTCTGTTTGAGAACGCCGACCGAAGAACGGCGTCCCACGGGACGCTCCCGCGGACGGGAATTCCCTCTGGGGGAATCCCCGCAAATGTAGGTCAGCGTAGTCTGATTCCGACTGCGCAGGCGCCGGCGCAGGTTCCGCCGCGCGGGGGGCCTTGATGTAGGCGAATTGTGAATACGGTGGCGCCTCATGGGGTTGCTGGTTATGTGATAGGGACGCGGGGCCTTGTGGGAGGGAGGCGGCGGCGGTGGGTGGATTGTCAGGGGTGTGACACTCAGGGGTGTTGCTGGGCTGGTCGCAGCCTGCCTTCTGACGGTTGTAGACCAGCCCCCGAGGACAGTAGCTGATCTGAAGGCCACCCATGATGCAATGGTAGTAGCGCGAACAGTCGTAGGGGTCGGCCACTGTCTGTCCGAGGACGCACTTTGTCTCCGCTAAACAGAGGGAAAATATTTAATAATAATAAATCTCTTCATTGCAATTTGTTTGTTTGTTTGTGGGGTACATTAGTTGATTAAGCGGGGGAAATTTGAATTGCGGACAATTGGTCTTCCTCATTCCACTGCTCGTTGCCACCAAATTGATGACAAACTGCAAACAACTTTATACTTGTGACTACCTAGCCAGGTATCGCCCAAGTTCGCCATTTAAAAGAAAAGTTACTTCAAACTAAAGTAACGTAAATTATAAAAATGAATCTAATGTATTTATTGAAGAAAATAGCAGAATCTTAAAAACAATCGGACTAAGCAACTTTAAAGGTGTGAGTGTGAAAATTCGGTCATGCTTGTGTGCGGATCTACTACATTCAAATCGAACATACTACCCACACATGGTTAAATATTCAGGTGGTATATATGCATATATACTGGTGTAGGCACCCGCGGGCGTTGACAGAATATATAAATGAACTGGTCTATCTATTGGCGTTTCGAACGCGCCGGCAGCGCGGTGGTTTGGGCGATTCGTGCTAGGCGGCCCCACACGTGCCGTCCGGGTTAACTAAGCATTATACGCCCGCTACTCGCTAGATGGCACCACCGGTAGCTGTATATAACCATGGCGCTCGATCGGCCCGGCACCTTCCTGATACGCCACCCGGCCTGCGCCGATTCAACTCAAGCGAGATTTTTTTTTTTTTTACTTATTCGGCGGTTATGGCCAGCCATGTACGGTAATTCTCAGGTAATAAACTGTATTATCCACAATCTGCTTCTCTTGTCCTTAGCGGTCCTACACATGTGTTATTGAACTACAATACACAAAATACTTCTGATGCAACTTTCAGCCAACTAATCAGATCCGTGAAAGATGGCCTTTCAGGTAGCTAGTGCACTTGAATTTGCATAGTCCGATGAAAGTGTCAAATCTTTTTTTGTTTTTGGTACATTAGTTGTTTAAGCATTAGTTGTTTAATCATGGACAATTGGTCTTCTTCTTTGAGTTTTGCTCTATCCTAACAATGCTGAGTGCCTGGCTAGGAAGCAACAAGTATCAATTTTTAAGTCATTGGTTTCACTCGACCAGGGTTTGAGTCCACGGTCTACCAACATGGGAGACGGACGCTATAACTCATCCGGCCATCCCGTCTGGTTTGGTTTCGAAACCAAAACAATCGTCTAGCTTTGATTCTACATATCTAACTTAGATACTGATGCACTTATTAAGCATTTCTTTTCACAAAGAAGGGAATACCGAGTCAATTTAATAAAAACCTGTTACCGCAGAAGTATATGGTGTCATAGTTTTGGCAATCTTGCCAAAATTGATTTCCCCTGTCTGAACTTCAAATATCTCAAAAGTTAGCCATTTAAAATAAAAGTTACTTCAAACTAAAGTAAGGTAGACTATAACAATCAATTCAATATATATTGTCTCAGACAAAAATGGCAGAAACTCAAAACTATGGGATTATGCAACTTTAAGCTGTGCACAATATCCACCAACCTCCATATTCGTTAGGAGCAGCGAAGACCTCGTCAGTGAAGTCTAGAGACTGAAGGTCAGCGTTGAGGTCATTCATTGAGCCCAGCTTCCGTCGTCCCTCTTTCTTAGCTGTGACGTCATAATCGACATTCCCGTCGTAGCATTCGGGGACGTTGATTGGCTGGTCGCAGAGCTCGCTGTGCTCATTGTAGACAAGTAGGCCAGGGCACGCTAAGTGGGTCACTTCCAGGCTGGGCGAACACTCGAAGACACTCTGACAGTCTTCAGGGTCTGTGAACAGGCCCGGCCGGGAACAGGTGAACAGCCTGGCAGCAGGGTCTGAAAGCACAACATGTCATCGTGGAGAATCTTTCGGCATAATCACAGTAGTAGAAAGAGTATTACTTTTCCAGACCACCTCCATGGTAGGACAGGAACTTTTTTCCTTACTTGCCCAATCGGGCAAGTGACTGATTTTTCTACTTGCTCAATTGTTAAATGTACTTGCCCAAGCCCAAGTCAGCCAATTGAAACTGAAATCTGCTATGGCAGATCAGAAAAATTATCACTTGCCCATTTGGGCAGGTCACAGAGAACTTCACCTGCCCGACCGAGTAAACTAGGTGCCCTGGGCAAGCGGGCAGTCCTTATTGTCCTACCATGGCCACATCCCCAACCCCGACAAAGTAGTCGATAGTAACATTTTATCAGAGAACATGAGAGGTTTATTTTGTATCGACATTGGACTAAACCATAAAATCCATACATGACTAACTAACACTAGTAACAGTAACATCCCCTTCCCCTGGACTCTCTCTGGTATCATATTGTAAAATATTCCGATAAAATGCATTGGTGAGGGAATGCAAATGGTCTATCTGTGTAAAAGGTATATAGGGCTAGGTGCATATACGTTTATGTAGTTGCTGGTGATACTTTACTCATGGTCAATAGTCATTGTGTGTTAGTCAGATAGTGTGTAAGGGGCACTTGCAGCTCTACTCACTACCCCCTCCCACCTCTGTTAGTAACGGATCACCACACACTCAGCTCAGGGCAGGTGGTGGCCAGGGAGCCACGCCGCATGGTGGTGGTGGACAGAGCACTGTAACCATGGGGACACAGGAATGCTTGATGTTCATTGGTGGAGCTTTAGATTCTTGATTCTCATTGGAGAATAAGGTCAGGTGGTGTGCCATACCAGATCCATGTACCACTATAAATAATAAACCCGAGGGCTTGGCTCTCTCTCTACTTTCACTCTTTATACTCTTCCTTTCTCTTTTTGCCTGTATTGATTTCACCATAGCCTGCCTACATACACAACCACAGATTCCAGCCGTGGACTTTATAATATGCTTCGCTAAATATGATGGTGTAAATATAATAAACTTTGGTTGTTCCAAAGTCAGGATTCTTTGCAAAACCTGCAGGTGTTTGCCTATTTATAAAAATCCAATTATTGAAGAATACGAACGAGTTATAACCTTCAGGCAGGAAGAAGACAGGACGGAACGACCAAATCAGTAAGAGCACTGGCTGGTTTCCAGTGTGCCAGGTCGTGGCTTCAAATCTCGGCTCAGTTAAACCAGTGACTTATAAAATATTGATTCTTTTTTTTTGTCATTACCTAGTCTGGCGCTTCGCATGACTAGGATATGGCAATAACTGCTTTGCCCATTATCAGGATCAGGATAATGTGACATACATAGGAGCCTACACTCGTACGTGCATGCATACACACATACATGTATAGTGCTAGTAGTCTGCACTGCCCTCTCAGACTGGGAGCCACATCGGCAGGAAGGCGTGGATAGGGTGATTGCATCAGGGAGCCTATGTAGTGTAATGGTTAGAACGCTAGCTCCAGAATGGCAATAAGTGTTTGTTCTAAATCTGGTTTAGGCGCAATATTTCCCATTTTCATCACCCCCATGACACATGTGTACACACATACATGCATGCATACACATGTGCATACACACACATATGCATCCATACATAGGCATACATGCACATGCATACCTGTAACACACCGGACGTGGTGGCCGAATCGGTAGAGTGCAGGCTTCCCATGTGGAAGGTCGGGAGGTGTAATCTCAGCCGAGTCAAACCAATAATTTATCAAATTGAATCCTGTCGCTACCGAGCCTGGCGCTTGGCATTATTACGATAGGACAAGGACTGGTCAGCTAAATATCAGGATAATGTGATTGGGTGGGTTATTGGGTCATGATTTCCCAGTGGGGCAGCACTATAAAGTGTCCATGAGTGCACACTGTCATAAGTCAGTACCCGTCCTGATATGACCTTAGAGTTGGTTGGTTGTTGGAGTTTGACATCCTGACAACATCTAAGGTCACATCAGGACAGTTATGACCTTAGATGTTGCCAGGATGTAAAACTCCAATAACCAACCACGCCGCCACACACATAGACATATAATGACATATCCATCTACCCGTCCATTTATACACACCTGTAATTTCTGGCAATTCCTCCAGGTTCTGAACGCCGGCAGGAAGTCCAGCAGTTTCAGGCGCTGGTTCCAGTCGACGTGACTCCTCCTTGGCAGCACCAGCGGCAGGAGAACCTCCAAGGCTGCCGGCCGTCCCGGCATCGTCCCTGTCTCCCCCCCGGGCCTCCCCCCGGTCCAGGCCGAACGGCACATGCTTCGGCTCCCGTTGTCGGTAAGGCGGTAGCGGGCCCCGGGACTGGCCGAAGTCTCCGTGGATATAATGGCTGAACGACGCCCGAGACACAACCGACGCTCCCTGACTCCGACTCTGTTTCTGAGTCTGCTTTACAGAGTCTGTCTCAAAACTGGTGCCGGCCGCCTCTTCCTCGGTTACACCAGCCCCTGAGTCCTCTGCTTCGCTGAAAGTGCCACCGCCGCTGAGTTTGTCGATTGAACCTCTGATCAGTTCGCCGTCTTCGCTCCACACCTCGGCAGGTGCCAGCCGCCCTGGGATCACGCGGCGGCGGCCGCTGGTTAGAATCTCAATGGTTCGCCTGTTGTTTGGAGAGTCGGGGGAATGACTTGCAGTTTCCGCAGCATCACGTTGAAATGAACGACGGCCTTGGCCTTGATCTTTTAGCCGGCCACTGATGTCACTGTCAATCAGACTGCTGTCAGATTCAGGTGAGCGATTGATGTGCTGGCTGTTTTTGTTCCTGTCGTGTGCGTGAAGATGACTATTGGCCGATTTAATTGGAATTTTGTTGTGGTTGTGTAAACGACTTTGTTGCGCTGTCAATCCAGCAATCGTCATTTTCTGCGAAGCACCAGGCTTTGTCTGAAGACTGTGTGACTGGCTTTCCCTGTCTGAGGTACCACTGTCTGGGCTACTGGGTGAACTGTCAGGTTGCCCTTCTCCTGATCTTTCCTTATTGACTGTGTCTGGATCGTAGAATTTGAATTTTTCTCTTTCAGCCAAGCCTAGTTTTGGTTTCTTGTTGCTAGGAGCACCTTTGCCTTCTGCTGCGACATGCCGCCAATCTAGGTCATATTCCCTCAAACTCCCCGCACCCGCCCGGTCCCATGGAACCTGCTGGTCAATGTCGGCTCCGTTCAGACTCTTCAGCATGCCTTTGAAGTGGTCCATCCCGACAGCACTGGGATTTTTACTCGCGGAAGCCAAGTCTGAAGGAAGAACCGCCTCAGGGACCTTGACCTCAGTCAGGGTGACATCATCGTCACTGAATACACCGCTTCCTGTTGGCAACTTCCGGTTCCCGTTGGGGCTCCCAATGCTCTCAGCTGACTTGGAGGCTGGGTTAAATAGATGTGGGCTGAACTCGTACAGCACTGGCAGAGCCTCAAAATGAGGAGCCTCGATCTGGTAGTTGAGGCACTCGGGAACGCTTTGGATATGGTCGCAGATCCGCAGTTTGCTGTTGAAGACGAGGCCTCCGGGGCACTTGAAGAGTTGTTGCGTGGAGCCCGTGCACTTGAACATCAGGTTGCAGTCATACGGGTGGCTGAAGAGGCCATCATGGGGACATTGGAAGCCTGAATGAGATCAGGGAAAATGAAAAAGGCATGATTTTTGGAGGGTTAAATAAGTATCTAATCAGTGAAATCAATTAACATGGCTTCTTCTCCTTTAAAAAAAAAATTGTTTGGTGGTGGAGCATGATTTTTTCATCATTTTCCATTCAACTTTGTCTCAGCATCAAGATGCTCGTCTTGTGGCCATGAAGAAGTCCAATCGGGCTTGCCGGCGCCCGGGATAACGCTAGGTGGCGCTCGTGTACATATATACATACATACAGGCAAACAGGCGGGCAGAGAGTCATATATACACGCAAACATACATGCAAGTATGCAGGCAGTCACACAGGCACTCATACAGGCAAGCAGGCAGTCATACAGGCAGCCATACATGCAGGTGGGCAGTCATACAGGCAAACATACATATTCATATAAGCAGGCAGGAGGACAAGCATGCATGCATGCAGTCATATAGGCAGGCAGGTAGGCAGTCATACAGGCAGGCATGCAAACATACAGGCAACCAGGCAGGCATAGAGACAAGCAGGCAGTCATACAGGCAAGTAGGCAGGCAGGAAGACAGGCAGTCGTACATCCAGGAAGGCAGTCTTGCAGGCAAGCAGGTAGGCAGACAATCATATAGGCAGGGAGGGAGGCAGGCAGACAAACAGGCAGACATACATTCAGGCAGTCATTTAGGTAGGCAAGCAGACATACATGCAGGCAGTCATATATATGCAAGTAAACATACAAACATACAGGCAGGAAAGTAGGCAGGCAGACATTCATATAGGCAGGTAGGCTTGCATACAGGCAAGCAGGCAGGCAAGCAGATGTACATGCAGGCACACATATATGCAAGTAAAAATACAGACAGACAGGCAGGCGGGAAAGCAGGCAGGAAGACATTCACATAGGCAGGCATGCATGCATGTATCCATGCAGGCAGCCACACATGCAGGCAGCCAGTCATACAAACAGGCAGGTAAACAGACATGTATACATACAGGCAAACAGTCATACAGACAAATATACAGGCAGGCAGGAAGACAGGCATCTATACATGCAGGCAGACAGTCATACAGGCAGGGATGCATTCATACAGACATTCAGACAAACAGGCAGGGAAGCAGGCAGACATATAGGCAGGGAGGCAGTCATAAATGCAAGCAGGCAAACATACATACAGGTAGGCAGGCACTCAGATAGGTAGACAGTCATACATGCAGTCATATAGTCAGGCAGGCAGTCATACTACTACACAAAGACAAAGACCCTATAACAGTGTTATAGGGTCTTTGACAAAGAGTACACACTGATACTAGTGATAGTACATGGGCGCCACCTAGGGTTATCTCGCTCGGCAAACCCCATTGTTTATACAAACACAGGACAATAAGATAGCCACAAGAACAATATCGTATAACATCCGGGTATATAGTATGTACGTGTGAGCTCAGCTAACCATACTAATACAATAAATTAAACAAATATTTATCCCTTTAATGAAATCTGCAAGTAAAACCTCTCTAAATCGACCGATCCTGGGACCGACTTTAAATGGTCCATTTAGGGAGGTGGTAGGTTTAGAGTTTTTTTAATCGGTACAATGGTATTGCATGGGCGATAGTTTGGGAACCAAATAAATCAATCGATATAGGGGAGTGGTCGATCTGGGGAGGTGGTCACTTAGATAGAGAGGTTTTACTGTAGTTATAACTACTAAACTAAATTTTTAGGTATATCAAATGAACTGGCCCCATAAATGAGGACCCTACCACTGGTTAGCGATAAAATGACTTCTTACGTTTTTCTCTTCAGCATCATTCCAAGTACGCCATTCAAAAAGCACATGCCACAAAATCGAGAAAACACTACACCAACATCAACATGGATAAGTTCACGTTGCAGCTGCTACAGTAAAATAAATTGCACGTCCAAAGAGGGTGGCCATTTATAAACAGGATTCACCAATTGGGTTTAATAATAGTGCATAAAATGGCACCCGTTATAGACAATCTGACAGAAAAGCTTCCTCACCTACAAGGGCAGCCATAGTTGTTGGAGCAGGCTTTCTCTGAGGCCAGCCCATCCCTGCATCATCTGCGCGTTCAAATATCTCATCATCGACCCCCGTGTCTTCATACACCTTCCATGTGTACAGGTCCTGGTGCTTCGAGTCGGTCATGTCGAGAGTCATGCCTGAATTGTGAACCACATCTGTGCCCAAGTCATCCACCACATTCTGGTTATGCTTCAGTGTCTTGTAGGTAACATCCTCAATTGTCGAAAGTGTCTCCTCTCTACCTAGTGCTTCCTTCATTGCAGCATCATCCACTACTTGCTCCAGTTTTTTGCGGAATTTATTCTCAGTTATTGACAAATCCTTATCACTGCCTATGGTTGGCTTCATTATGTTGTCCTCAGTGGAACTCTTGCGGTTGTGCTTGTCCTTCGCAGGGCTCACATTTGTGGTAATGTTTTCACTCTGAGTTGCATTCTCAGCCATGCTCCAAGGGGCTTCCGGGTGCAAGTCAAACCCTTCATCCCTAGCTCTTTCCATCAGATCCGCATTCACGCTATCACTGGAGATGTTCTGGTTCGGGGCAACCCTTGCGTTTTCAGTTCCATCACCATTCTGAGGAACACCACCGCTACCCACATCCGCATCCTGGTTCCTAGCTAGCATTGCGTCTTTGTGAACCCAGCAGGACTGCACAGCCTCGACCCAATCGCAGATCTTGAGCGCAGGGTTGAAGGCAAGGCCTTCCTTACAGCGCATGTGCAGATAGGAGCTGCTCACGCACATGAAGTAGTAAGCGCAGTGGGTAGGGTCGGGAACCAGGTGCTCTTTCATTGGGTCACATGGGAAGCCCTCCATTGGTGTCAATTCAGAGGCTGAAAGTTAGGCCAAGGTCAAAAAAGGTCAAAGGGGTCAAACAATACACGGGTCAGATGATGATAAAAATGGAAAAAGTTTGTAAATATAAATTTTACGGTTTTTCAAATGGATATGGTAGGCTTGAGGTTGAGGTTCTGAGGTATTCTGGTGTTTTTTCTTTTTAGTTTACGAAGTGGTTTGTAAGTGTTAAGGGTGAATTTGTAAGGTATTAGTTTTGTAGGGTTTAGAAGGTGATGTATGAGGGTTCAAGTTGTGTTTGTAAAATATGCTACATTTTAAGGTCTAGAAGCAGGGATGAAAGTGGTCTCCGGGAAAAAAAGCGGAAATGCTGATATTCTCCCATAGGTTTAGCATTGTCAGGGAACCGCGGAAAATTCCCGGAAGTTAGGTTTCAATATATATTGGTATACACTGATAGTGTTCGCCGTTTGAAGCACGTATTAGTAGTAGGCTATACGCTGATAGTGCTGCAGCATGTGCACTCCATATTAGTATATGCTGATGGTGCTGCAGCGTAAAACAGTAGAGCCTATATGTTAATCATTCTGCGGGATTGAAAAATCCCGGAAATCCGCGAAATCGCGGAGATCTTTCATCCCTGAGGTGGTTTCCAAGAGTTAAGGTTGAGTTTATAAGGTATTGTGGTTTTATTTTGGGTTAGAAGGTGATTTGTAAGAGTAAAGGGTGAGATTGACAAGTGTTCTGTTTTATAGGGTTTAGAAGGTAAGTGTAAGGGTTAAGGTTCAGTTGGTAAGGTATTCTATTTGATAGGGGTTCAGCTTATTTGTGAACAGAGATATAAGTTGAAACACGCCAACCTGATATGAAGGTGTCGTCTATGGCCAGCTTATATTTGTTGCTAGGAAACACAGTCTCGTGTTTATCACTCGAACCGAGCGTTGGGTCATCTTGAATGTGCATGGCGACATCTCTGAATAAAATGGTAATAAAAGGTTACAGGTAGCACCTAAACTGTAAAGCATGCCTATCCTGAAAGAGACCGATAGATCAACCAATATAAAACTAGTTCTCAGCCAACATATTAGGGGCTCTTCTCACCTCATTCAACTGATCAGGTATCGGTGAACCATTCAACTGAAAAGAGACTTATTAAGTTAATGCCACTGTGTATTGACCAAGGGGTAAGTGGACTATGGTAGACTACCTCATGCCGTGTACCGAAGATCATAACAAAGCCAGTCACTAAACATGGATACAGTGATGCCCCCTACCTGACGTACCCCATAACTACCGACCTTGAACTACATCCACAGTGACGCCCCCTACCTGATGTACACTGTAACTACTTGACCTTGGACCACAGCCCCTACCTGATATCGCCTGTAACTACGGACCTTGGACCATGTCCACAGTGACGCCCCCTACCTGATGTAGCCTGTAACTATGGACCTTGGACCACGGCCCCTACCTGATCTACCCTGTAACTACATGTAAAATATTCTGATTTACGGTATCAGGGGGAATGCAAATGTTCTATTACTAAACAGGTGTATGTGACCAAGCGCATGTATGAATATATATATGGGTCAGGATCACGAAAAGAGGCCAATTGGTGGAAGTTGTCGAACTACATCCACAGTGACGCCCCCTACCTGATGTACACTGTAACTACGGACCTTGGACCACAGCCCCTACCTGATATCGCCTGTAACTACGGACCTTGGACCATGTCCACAGTGACGCCCCCTACCTGATGTAGCCTGTAACAATGGACCTTGGACCACGGCCCCTACCTGATCTGCCCTGTAACTACTTGTAAAATATTCTGATTTACGGTATCAGGGGGAATGCAAATGTTCTATTACTAAACAGGTGTATGTGACCAAGCGCATGTATGAATATATATATATGGGTCAGGATCACGAAAAGAGGCCAATTGGTGGAAGTTGTCGGCGTCGAGCATGGATGATGGCGTCAATCGGTATAATTATAATTTAGCATTGACAGAGGTGTTGGAAAGTCTTTAAATTTATCCTGAATGTAAAGGTCGAGAAAATACAACAACCTTATTTGTTTCTAGGATAATTTAATATAAAACAAAGAAATGCACGAGACTTTAAGAATTGCGACGCCGACATCTGTTAAAGTTGTCGGCGTCGATCATTGGATGTCGGCATCGGTCGGTATAATTATAGTTTAGCATTGACAGAGATGTTGGAAAGTCCTTAAATTTATACTGAATGTAAAGGTCGAGAAAATAGAACAACCTTATTTGTTTCTAGGATAATTTAATATGAAACAAAGAAATGCACTACACTTTTAAGAATTGTGACGCCGACATCTTCACTTGACCACCGATTGGCCCGTTTTCGTGAGGCTGACTCATATATATATGTATACTTATATATTTATATATTTATATATGTAAGTGCTGGTGGTGCCTGAGTGGGATGTAAATAGACATAGTGGTGCTGGCAGGGCAGGGTGAAAGGGCACTCAGGGCCTTCCCCCTCCCCCTCTGCTGGGTAGGATCACCACACTCAGGGTCAAAGTTGCTGGTGGCCATGGGGCCACACAGCTTGGTGGTGGTGGGCAGACCACTGGTAGCCATGGGGACCAGGAATGCTGGATCCCTATTGGTAGTGTCAAGAATGCTTGTTTCCCATTGGGGGAAAGGAGTGGGGTGATACTCTACAATGAACCCATGTAACCACATAAATAATAAACCAGAGGGCTTGACTCTCTCTCCTTCTTTACACTTTATACTCTTCCTTTCTCTTTGTCTGTATTGATTTCACTATAGCCTGCCTACACAACCACAGATTCGAGCCCTAGCCACAGTGATGCACCCTACCTGATGTAGCCTGTAGCTATGGACCTTGAACCATGTCCACAGTGACGCCCCCTACATGATGTAGCCTGTAACTACAGACCTTGAACTATGTCCACAGTAACGCCCCCTACCTGATGTCGCCTGTAACTACGGATCTTGGACCAAGTCCACACTGACACCCCCTACCTGATGTAGCCTGTAGCTACGGACCTTGAACCATGTCCACAGTGATGCCCCCTACTTGATGTAGCCTGTAGCTATGGACCTTGAACCATGTCCACATTGACACTCCCTACCTGATGTAGCCTGTAACTACGGACCTTGGACTATGTCCACAGTGATGCCTCCTACCTGATGTACACTGTAACTACGGACATTGGACTATGTCCACAGTGATGCCTCCTACCTGATGTAGCCTGTAGCTATGGACCTTGAACCATGTCCAAAGTGACACTCCCTACCTGATGTAGCCTGTAAATACGCACCTTGAACCACGTCCACAGTGACGTCCCCTACCTGATGTAGCCTGTAACTACAGACCTTGGACTATGTCCACAGTGATGCCTCCTACCTGATGTAGCCTGTAACTACGGACCTTGAACCATGTCCACAGTGACATTCCCTACCTGATGTAGCCTGTAAATACGCACCTTGAACCACTTCCACAGTGACATCCCCTACCTGATGTAGCCTGTAACTACGGACCTTGAACTATGTCCACAGTGATGCCTCCTACCTGATGTAGCCTATAACCATGGACCTCTGACCACACCCCCAGTTCCTACCTGTGGAGCCGGATGTAGCGGCAGGCAGGCACAGCGGCTGGTGAGTCACAGTGTTTCCGGGCGGGGTTAAAGACGCGGCCAGTGGAGCAGGAGGCAAGCCACCACTCGCCACCTCTACCACACACGAAGTAGTCCACACAGTCAAACGGATGCACGCGCCGCATACCGACAGTGCATGTGTCATCTGTATGGAAAAGTGTATTTTGACTCAAATGCCATCGCATCATTTGTAGTCAATAACAATTGACCAAAATTGAAATCCTGTTGCATCAACTGTAAATAAGTATGTATTGAGTTAAATGGCATTCACTAACTATATTGAACTATATTGAATCAATTGAATCTATATTTAAGTATTTTAATTTGGAAAACGTCATGTTTTTTCATCGGACTATGCAGCTTTAATGTAAAGATTGCATGAAATAGAAGACTGACAAGACATATGCAGAAGCAAATATATAATAAATGGATTTCACTTGAAATGGGTTTTTAGGGCCGTCCAGGTAAAGATTTATTTCACCATGTAGGGATTTATTTGACACATTTGTGTGGTGAGGTTATTCCAGTATTTGATATTAAATGTGCATAATCTGATGTAAGCATTACATTTTCTAACCTTTGTTTGTTTGTTTAACGACCCCCCAGCACAACAAGTAAACATTGGCTATTATATTAGGGGTCGCTAGCCACACCTTATAGCAGAACCTCAGAAGTTAAAGCTACGTAGTCTGATGAAAGCATCAAATTTTCAAAACCAAGGTACTTCCATGGATTTGATTATTGATGTGCTTGCCAAAATTAATTTGGCATGTTTTCTCATCAAATATCTCCAAAGTTAGCCATATATAATATAAGTTAATTCAAACTAAAGTAAAGTAGATTATAGCGAAGAATCTAATGTATCTCACAAACCATCGGATTATGCAACTCTAATCAATGAAACAAGCATTACAGAGAACATGGCTATATATATCTACACTCTCTGCCTTCATTGTATACTTGCAAGGTTGGCAACATTGGAAAATGAAAAACCAGAAGATCTTAAGGGATGTTATATTGGAGGGTCTAGGGGTACTCCCCAAGAAAATTGTTAAAATCTTAGATGCTCTGTGATGCATTTTGGAAACAACAATCGGTAAGATTGATATAATATTACTAAATGAAAATCTGGAAGATCGGAATATGGTGATGATGGGGACATAAAATATCGGGCACCTCACGGCGAAACCATAGGGGTTGGTAACCCTGTACTTTTTTTGTTTGTTTTTTGGACAAGGTATTTACTCTGCCCATAACGTATAAGCTCCCGTGAGGGTGCTTGTTTTCAATACTGGATAGCTGTGGTGCTGTCTTGGTCTGATCCCTCGCCCAGGAGTGTTTACCTGTTTCTGCTCAGGCCAGCCTTTTGCGATTTTGGGTGTTAATAGCCTATGTTAGTTTTTTTGTATTTTTCCAGAGTTTTGTCTAGTCTGAGTATGATACATTAGCCTAGTATGTAGATCTACTTGGGTGTCATGCAGGCTTGCGGGAGAGGATCCCGTCCCATTTTGATTTGTTACAGCATCCTTTCACCCAAGCCCTGTCCTTAGATAGTGCAGCTGCCTTCAACAGTGCATTAACAAACACAATATACCAATGTACATCTTCTTTCATCACCCATTACAATCTCATTCCTTGGTTTATTCGCCATTAATATGACTTGTATGATAATTACTAGTATCTCTGATTAGAACACCAGTCCCTCAATGCTGAAAAAGATGTTATTCTGAAGAATAAAACTATTTACTACTCAAATAAAAGTTCCAAAAGGTCAGCTGATGCCAATGGGTGTGATTCATGTCACAGAGGGCTAGTCACTTATTTCACAAATTCACCAACACACCAAGTACTCAGGTCCATCAACCACTTACTGACTAGGACGCATGCGTCATTATTACCCAATCACCAACACTCGCACCCACTGCAGTCATCTCAATAATGACATGCTGTGCAATATGTCACTTCGAAGAGGCCAAAGTTGATACACACAGTCCTTAATCAAGCGCCTTGGCCAGGGTAGCAGTTGGTTGGTTGTTCGAGTTTTACGTCCTGGCAACATCTAAGTTCATATCAGGATGGGTACAGTGCACCCTCATGGCGACTTTATAGTGCTGCCCCCCTAGGAGGCGAAGCCGCCAGCACCATGACTTGAAATCCCACTCAGTCACATTATCCTGACACTGAGCTAAACCTGTCCTTGTCCTATCCTATTAATGCCGATCACCAGGCTAGGAAGCGACAAGTATCAATTTGATGTCATTGGTTTGACTCGACCGGGAACTGAACTCCCGACCTTCCACATGCGATGCCGATTCGTCCACCACACCCAGTGCCAGGGTAGTATGGTGGGATGAGCACATGGCACACAACTACACTTACACACAGGAAGCGCCATTTTGTATTTTAAATACATAAATCGATGGTTTTGAGTTTCTGCCTTTTTCTCTAAAAAAAATAAAATAGATACATATATTAATTTGATAATTATAATCCACTTTACAAAGGCAGTATCATTTCCGGTTGTCTAAACACACCAGGTGCCAGCTCCAGTCCCTGCCCAGGGAATCAGCGGACACATGACTCTGATTCAAAATTAATAGAAATGTAGAACCCTAACCTTATAAATTTAAGATAATGTGGTTGTTATCCGTTTGAGTGGCAAGCGATTTGTTTCTAGGTGGTGTGGTTTTAGAGATATTTCACTTTTTCTGAATGAAGATTGCTCATAGCCATTGAGTTTGCAGTGTGACCGTGTGTCGTCCTGAAGCCAAGCAGCGCGCGCACTGACCTAAATACCGATGCTGACGTCATATGAAATAGGTCTATAATACCACTCAGTCGATCAGACGACCACACTCGTCACGTGACTACAGGAGGCGTACCTGATTGGCCAATGGGCGTGGCGGGCTGTCCGGCACGGTCTGGGCCCCGATGTGAGGTGCCCTGCGGCGGCCCCCTGGCTGTGGTGGCAGGAGTGGCGGGCACCAGGTGGCGCTGCGGGTTGTAATTGCCTGCAGCAGGTGGAGACGCGGCAGGGTACAATTAGCATGTATTTAGGTCACGTGAGTGATGCGCCACATAAGAAGTGTCACTGCGAGTAATTTAGCCGGCTTCAACAATGAATGAACAGATTTAGGTTGCACGCTTTACTTCTCCACCTCTCTCCTTTTCTTCTTCCCCCTCTCTTCCCCTCTCTTTATCTCTCTTCCCCTCTCTTTATCTCTCTTCCCCTCTTTGTCTCTCGTCCCCTCTGTCTCTCCCCCTCTATTTGTCTCTCCTGCCCTCCTTGTCTCCCCCTCTCTTTTCTCTCTCCTCTCTTTATCTCTCCCCTCATGTTTTCTCTCTTTATCTCCCCCTCACCTTGTCTCTCTTTATCTCCCCCCTCACTTTGTCTCTCTTTATCTCTTCCCCTCACTTTGTCTCTCTTTATCTCCCCCCTCACTTTGTCTCTCTTTATCTCTCCCCCCTCACTTTGTCTCTCTTTATCTCCCCCTCACTTTGTCTCTCTTATCTCTCCTTCACTTTGTCCTCTTTATCTCCCCTCACTTTGTCTCTCTTTATCTCCCCCCTCATTTTGTCTCTCTTTATCTCCCCCTCACTTTGGCTCTTTATCTCTCTCCCCTCAATTTGTCTCTTATCCCCCTCATTTTGTCTCTCTTTATCTCCCCCTCACTTTGTCTCTCTTTGTCTCTTTGTGTCTCTTTATCTCCCCCTCACTTTGTCTCTCGTTATCTCCCCCTCACTTTGTCTCTTTATCTCTACCCCTAACTTTGTCTCTTTATCTCTGCCTCACTTTGTCTCTCTTTATCTCTCCCCCTCACCTTGTCTCTCTTTATCTCCCCCCTCACTTTGTCTCTCTGTATCCCTGCTCCTCACTTTGTCTCTCTTTATCTCTCCTCATGGTGTCTCTCTTTATCTCTCCCTCACTTTGTCTCTCTTTATCTCCCCCCTCACTTTGTCTCTCTTTATCTCCCCCTCACTTTGTCTCTCTTTATCTATCCGCCTCACTTTGTCTCTCTTTGTCTCTCCGCCTCACTTTGTCTCTCTTTCTCTCCCCCTCACTTTGTCTCTCTTTATCTCCCCCCTCACCTTGTCTTTCTTTATCTCCCACCCTCACTTTGTCTTTATCTCCCTCCTCACCTTGTCTCTCTTTATCTCCCCCTCACTTTGTCTCTCTTTAACTCCCCCCTCACTTTGTCTTTCTTTATCTCCCACCCTCACTTTGTCTTTATCTCCCCCCTCACCTTGTCTCTCTTTATCTCCCCCTCACTTTGTCTCTCTTTAACTCCCCCCTCACTTTGTCTCTCTTTATATCCCCCTCACTTTGTCTCTTTTATCTCCCCTCACTTTGTCTCTTTTATCTCCCCCTCACTTAGTCTCTCTTTATCTCCCCCTCACTTTGTCTCTTTTTCTCTCCCCTCTCACTTTCTCTCTTTTTCTCTCCCCTCTCACTTTGTCTCTTCCCCCTCCCTTTGTCTCAATTCCTCTTAGCCTCTCTGTCTCTTCTCCCCTGTCACTCTGTCTCTCTCCTCTCACTCTTGGTTTCTCTCGCCCCCTCTCTTTGTGTCTCCCCCTTTTTGTTTCTCTTCCATCTTTTTGTCTCCTCTCTCTGGGCTCTTGATCTTTCTCCCCTCTCTATGTTTGTCTCTCTCTCTTTCTCCCTTCCCCCCTCCCTTCCTCCCTCCCTATCCCTTCTCTCCCTCAAAACCATCGGACGACGCCACTTTAATGTAACAAACTGTTCTATTTTTTTTACGGACAGAAGATCAGTGGTTCAAAACTGGCAAATGTTTATCCGGTGAACAAAACCACATTTACTAAATACAACATACAAGTAATATGTACATTTGACATCTGACAAATGATATTTAACCGATGAATAAAATCACTAAAAACAATCAAATAATATATATATATACATTTGACATCTGATATAATATTATTCGATCAATAAAATCACATTTACTAAATAAACAACAACCAAGTAATATATACATTTGACATCTGACAAACGACATTATTCAATTTCCTAAAAACAACTAAGTAATATACACATTTGATTAATATCTAGTGGCTTAGTCATGAGAGTGAAAAGGGAGGTTGGTTTGTTGTTGGAATTGTACGTCCTGGCAACATCTAAGGTCATATCAGGACAGGTACCGACTTCTGATAGTGTGTACTCATGACAAATTTATAGTACTGCCCCAAAGACCCTATAATACTAAGACAGCTCACTCAGCATGTATTATGTAATCAAAATGATCAAACCCACCTCTTGGTGCGCTGGCTGTTCTCTTGGTTAAACAGGTGCTATATTATATGTATAAACGTATATATGAAGGTGAAAGATGTGTGATGATGGCGATGCTGATGATGATGGGTATTTGTTCATAGCAATTTCATATTGATGTGTATTGATACTTACCTATCTCATGTATAATATAATTGTATGTGTTTACATGTGAAACACCAACCAGCAGCCAGCTGATCAAACCCACCACAAGGTGGCACTGCAAAATTTACATTACCATTGGAGAGATAGGGAGTGAGCCGTCTTAGTATTAGAGGGTCTTTGACTGCCCCACTGGGAGACCAGGCCGCTAGCACCATGACCTGATATCCCACTCAGTCACATTAATCTGATACTGAACCAACCAGTCCTTGCCCTATCCTAACAATGCTGAGTGCCTGGCTAGGAAGTGACAAGTAAAAAAATGTAAGTCATTGATTTGGCTCAACCAGGGTTCAAACCCGGTAGTTCGAATCCCATGATCTACCAAAACGGGAGATAGACGCTCAACTCATTCAGCCATCCGTCTGGTAAAGTGGAAGGTAATTGCTCTCAGAGATGTATAAAAGCTCCTTCTTATTCCAAACAACAAAATTACGGAATAAACTACCCACAAATATATCCTAAAAGCTTCATTGCAACAACTTCCACAACATCCTCAAACATTATATTCCTATGTCATTAACTCCAGCTGTAAATCCTGAGAATCTTGAACTAGTTCTCTTGACTCAACAGAGCCAGACTAATCAATTGATAGGGAAAAAGAAAGAATTAGTTAAACACCTAACATAAATAACATTCCATCACGCTAAAAAAAATATCTATCTTTATATTGCTTGGTGAAATAAAATTCAAATAAAATAAAAAAAGTCCAAGGAACCTGTGATGCGCTCACAGGACACTACTAGAGAAACGTTAATTACCCAGAACCTACCATTTCCAGCGCCCATTGTGGGCCGCTTGTTGGTGTTACATCCGGGAACCCGCGATGGCGGCTCACAGTAACCCTTCCGGATGTTGAACACCAGCTCCTCTGCGCAGCGGAAGCGGTGTTCGGTGCCGTCAGCCGAGCATATGTAGAAGATGCGGCAATCCTCTGGGTCAGGCCGGAAGCCGGGAGGCTTACACTCTGAAGGATGTAGCGGTTTGTTATGGTGAAGCTGCCTAATCTGATCAGCGCGTAAATTTTTTTAAGCCAAAGCGCTTAGTTACATAGATTTGATCTTACATTTAAGCCCCAGTCACACTATGGCATGTGACCACTTGCGACCAAAGAAGCCAGAGTCACCAACGACCTTGCGACCAAAGCAATTATGAAAATGGTCGCTGACCTCTGGGCGACCATTTAGGTTGTAAGGAGGTTTTTGGTGCAATAGATGCAACCTTGTGACCAAAATAGTCACAAGGAAGTCTGGGACAACTGAGGACCACTTTGCAACTGCTTGTGACTACTTTGCGACTACTTGTGACCTCTTTACAACCAACCGCTTTATGTGGTCGCAAGCAGTAGTGTGACTGGGATATTAGATACTGATACATTTACTGAACATTTGTTGTTCCAGAGAAGGGAATGTTAAGTCAATTTAATCAAATCTGTTACAGCTGAATCCTATCATGTCCAGCATTTTTACCTGCACGCCAACATTTAATTTAGATCCTTTCCCTTTAAATATCTCAAAAGTATAGGAGAGTCCGATGTTTTGAGTTTCTGTGATCTTTTGAGAAAAAATTATATTAGGTTGGTCTTTATAATCTACCTGACATTAGTTTGAAGTAACTTTGATTTAAAATGACTAACTTAGGAGTGGCTGTCACAAGTCGGCACCCGTCCTGATACGACCTTAGATGTTGCTAAGACGTAAAACAACAACAAACAAGATATTACGCATATAATACAAGAGTCTCACCCAGAAATGAGAGTGCCCTGGTAGCCGGTGTGAGTAGAGGTCTACCGGAAGCAGAACCGTTCGCAACTGTCTTCACCAACCTCCATGGCGTGTCGTCATCAGGGAACCTTGGAGGAAGAATGTCTCCATCGCCCTCCTGAAGTAGGGGGCTCCTCATCTTCCCTTCAGCCTCTTCCACCATCACCCCCCCATCCGAACCCCTACCACCACCACCACCACCACCACTGCTACCAGCTTGCTTCTTCGAGGCGGATGTGAGGTCATAGGACCGCGTTTCCGGTGGTTCAGGCAGTGGTGAGAGTTTGTGGATTGTCTCGAACACTTCCGGTTTCGGCTTGGCTTCTGCTGGTTGCCAGTCGGCTGGGTGCAGGTCCATTGCGAGGTAAGGCAGCGATAGGTATACTGAGTCGCACGCGGGCACCCGCTGGGGCCAATCGCAGATGCCCTTGATGTGGTTGAAAACGAGGCCACCGATGCAGGTCACGTGATAGGGAAGGCCGTTGGCGCAGTGGTAGAACTTCCGACAGTCCTTTGGGTCCCGGAAGTAGCCATTGTGAGGACAGGCAAAAGGATGGGCACCTGAAAATGATGTTGGATTGGAGATGCGAAATTAGAGTTGCCTGGTATAGTCCACTGAGACGACAAACCAACTCCGAATTTATTTGTATGAATGACGTCATGGGTAGAGCTATGTTTCGCTACCACATGACCTAGGAGGGTTCGCCAACAACTGGGGAACTCCTTTTGCTTTGAAGCATCCCATTGGTAGAGAATGAAAAATACCAAGGGAATCCCACCTGTGACGTCATTCATACATTAAACAGGAGCACATACCTCACTCTCCCCCCCCCCCCCCCCACCCACATATTTGGTTGCATAACTGTGAGTGGAGAGCATTTGTTGGAGAACAGCTCCACTCTCAATGTGGCTATGTGACTTTAGCACATATTCTTTAACATCACTAACATTGTTTGTTGGAGTTTTACGTCCTAGCAACATCTAATGTCATCACTAACAGGTTCTATTAAAGCTGCATGGTCCGTTGAAAACATCAAATTTTCAAAACCAAAACAATGATCTAGATTTGGTTCTACATATCTAACGTAGCTACTAGTGCACTTATCAAGCACTTATCAAGCATAGAATGGTACACCGAGCCAATTTAACAGGATGCTAGCCCTTTGGAGGAAACCTGCAGCTACCACATAGGCTACTCTTTCCAATAAACAGCAATTGTCTTTCCTATGCACTTTCCCACAGACAGGACAGCACATACTACAGCCTTTGATGAATCACTTCTGGACCGCTGGTTGCAACGGAAAATAGCCCAAACTGCAAATGGATCCACTGAGAAGGATCCATCCGATGACTGATAGCTTCACAGGTGGACACTCTACTGCCTGAGCTATGTCCCGCTCCCCACGATATCCCACACAACAGGGATGTCAGGTCATGGTGCTGCCAGCCTGGTCCCTCAGTGGGGAGCATTATAAGGTCGCCATGAATGGGCACTGTTACAAGTCGGTACCGGCCCTGATATGATAGATGTTGCCAGGACGTAAAACTCCAACAAACAACAAACAAACAACCTACCCGTCGAAGTCCTGATGACGCTCATCCGACCTCGTCCTGCCACAAACGAAGGGCTCCACTGTTTGTAGGGGTCCTCCATCATCCCAGGGTCCACCTCCTGAAACTTCATCTCCCTGACCTTCACCCCCTGAATGTCAACATTGTGCCCCTGTTCTATTCTCTCTTCAGCCTCTGGCCTCATTCCAATTCCAGTATCCTTCACCGGTTCGTTCTTCGTTATTTTGCTGATAACATCATCCTTCAAGCTAGTCGTCAAAAGCTGGTCATGTGCCCGAGACTTGATGAGCCACCACCATTGTTGATGTTTTTCTTGTTCTTCCACTTCCTGTTTGTTAGCTTCCACATATTTCGGCTTCACAGTGGTGACTCTTGATGGTTCGGCCAGACGCTGATAAGCGCTTCTGTTCAAAACCTCTTCCACTCTCAAAGTCCTAGCCCCGCTCTTCCCATCATCACCGACTTTGCTCTTACCGGAATGTCCTAAATCATCTTTATGTACATCATCATCATCATCACCAACCACTCCGCCTTCTTCATACCGCGTCCCCTTCGCATTCACTTTCCGCCGCAGATCTTTCGAGGTCTCTTCCAGTGAGCCGAGCGGCTCTTCTGATATACTCCCCAAGACCTGCCCCTCCTTATAAGACACCCCCGCACCCCGCCTCCCTCCAACTAGCCTCACCCCTGAGGATCCTCCATCCCCCTCCACCTTCTCATGCTCCCCGCCCCGCTTCTTCTTGCCGCCGTGCTGACTGGAAGTGGTCTTGGTGCCGGCGCAGTCGCCTTCCTCCCGGGGGAAGTCGCAGCTGGAAGACTCCTCCCTGAAGATGAGGCCGTCCGGGCAGGAGAAGAAATGTCGAATCTTGTCAGCGCAGCGGTAGAACTTGTTGCAGTCTTGAGTATCCCGGTAGTAGCCATCCTTCTCACACACATAGCCATCTGCGGAGACACAACAACAATGAGAGGCTCTGTAAAGCACAAAAAGGGAACATCGGATATTGGGGGTGTTCCGTAAAGCTTTTGTTTGTTTGTTGAACGACCCCCAGCACCAAAAAGGAACATCGGCTATTGGGGTGTTTTGTAAAGCCTTTGTTTGTTTGTTTAACAACCCCCCAGCAGAAAAAGGGAACATTGGCTATTGGGGGTGCTCTGAAAAGCTTTTGTTTGTTTGTTTAACAACCCACCAGTACAAAAAAAAGGAACATTGGCTATTGGGGGTGTTCTGTAAAGCTTTTGTTTGTTTGTTTAACAACCCGCCAGCACTAAAAGGGAACATCAGCTATTGGGGGTGCTCCATAAAGCTTTTGTGTGTTTGTTTAATGACCCCCTCAGCACAAAAAGGGAACATCAGCTATTGGGGGTGCTTCATAAAGCAATCGGGTAGACCTTTGAGGGTTAAGGACGTGTTTTTTCTTTATTCAGCAGACTATACACTCTTTCTGTACCGAAGCACTGGTCTTTGGGCCTTTCAGATAATAATCCTCATGGATACCTATACGAGATAGGGTAGATTAATAAAACTGCAAATGTAGGGTACTGGGTCAGTGGGTTAGGTCTGAGCTGAGACGGTGGGGTGTATTGTCATCATGGGTGAGTTGTGTTTTGGTTTAGTTATAGTTTACTATCTAATCGCATTTGTTACTAGGACCAGATGACCACAGATGGTTGTTTTCATTACATTGTAGATGATTAAAGGTATATATACAATTTCTGCACAGGTGTGTTCAAAATATACTCCTATTAAATTTAATTAACTGTTTCAAGAATGGGTACCCATCACCAATTTTTATGGAACTGAAAAACAGTTAATGAGTACCAGGCACGGAACCCCAAAAGTGTTTCCGATGAAATCTGAAATCCTACAGCCTGTAACCAGCATCTCGGAGATGACAACACGTGATTCAGAGGAATACAGTGTTAGGGTGGGACCAGAGGTAGTAACGTATTTGTACAAGTTATGTCCAAGTTATGTTCATTCAACAAAGGTGTGGGTACTTGGGTCAGGCTCCTTATCCCGCTATACCTGCCAGTTACCCACACCTGGACGATCACTACCTGACATCGGGTGTGTATTCACTCCCTGTTCTTCCAGCAACACGCACTCATTCACTGAACCACTCACTCACACTCAGCCATGCACTCAGCCAGCCACTCACTCTCATTCACTCACCCAGCCACTCACTTATTCATCACTCACTGTCACTCACTTACTTACTCACCTACTTAGTCATTCACTCACTCACCAGCACACGAACACACCCCCTCACCCATATACTCACTCAAACGACCCACATTCACTCACCCGCACACCTACCTATCCATCCACCCACATTCACTTTCCAACTCACACCTACCGACTCCCTCCGTCACACAAACATCCAGTTACCCACTCACTCACCCACCCACCCACCCCCACTCACTATTCACCCCTTCACTCACCCACCCACCCACACAGCCACTCACTCAGTACCCCTGTACTCACCCACCCACCTACATATAATCTCTTCACTCACCGGCCCACATAGCCACTCACTCATCACCTCTTCGCTTCATTTATCCGCCCCTCACCTACCCACACACTTATCTACCCATCCACTGTCACTCAGCCACCCAGTCACTCATTCACCACCCACCCACCCCAATCTCACCCACCCACGTACCCACGTTTCCCCCCCCCCCCCCCCCCCCCACAGTCCCCCCCCCCCACCACCAATAATACCAGAGTACCACCCACCGAGACAACCCCACCCTCACACCACCACCCACAGTCCCACCCCCACGAATAATACCAGAGCACCAGCCACCCACCCACACCCAACCACCCAGAGTACCAGCCACCCGCCCACCCACCCACAGTCACCCACCGACCCAGAGTACCACCCACCCAGATCCCCCCCCCCCCCACCCACCGCAACGCCCACCGCAACGCCCCCCCCCCCCCCCCCCCCAGCCCAACCCAACCCACCCGACACGCACCCACACCAAACCAACCACCCGGAGTTAACCCCCCCCCCCCCCCCCCCTACGACACCCACCCCTGTTCGTCGGCTCCTCCATGGCAGTGCTGACACCCGGGCAGTTCTTGAGTGTGTTCGGAGACACACACGTCGTCACCTCCGGATCGAACACTGCGCCTGGTCCGCAGAAGAAGTGGTAGAGCTTGTGGTGGGAGCACTGGTAGTAGTAGCGGCAGTCAGCAGGGTCCGCCACGACGGCCGTCGGGAACGAGCAGTTCTTGCGGGGTTCCTCTGCGGCTTTGTTTCAAAACAGAGCAGACATGTTGGCTAGTGAGCCATTAGAGGTGCAGAGATACTCACAAGCAGAGGGGCCATTAAAGTTGCGTAGTCCGATGACAACATCAAATTTTCAAAACCGAAACAATTATCTAGATTTGAATCTAACTTAGAATACTGGTGCGCTTATCAAACATTAAATGTTGTCACCACACAGAACGAAATACCGAGCCAATTTAATTTATAACCTCTTCCTGCAGAAGCCAATGGTATCAAGAGTTTTGGCATGTTTGCCAAAATAAATTTGGCATGTTTGCACTTCAAATATATAAGTTACTTCAAACTAAAGTAAGGTAGATTGTAATGATCAACCTAATATATTTATCTTAGAAAATAACAGAAACTCAAAACCATCGGACTATGCAATTTTAAAGGGGCGTTAAAAGGGGCAGGGCTGGGGTGTATTGAGCTGCGTTACGTAACACAATTTAGTGTTCTCTTAAATGTGCTATTCCATGGCAAGAGTATATAATGTAGGTTTTTGGTGGTAAATATCAACCGACAAAATTATAAATCAAACTGAAAATGCTTACACCAGACATTAAATTAAACATTGTACCACTGCTTTGTGTGTTTGGGGTGGGGTATCTCCTAACGTTACGTATGTTATCGCCAAGCATTACGGAGCATTATTGAAATAAAACAGTCAGTACTTTATCCAGGTTTAGATTCAAGCACACAATAGTAAACCACAACATTGCTTGAATTTTACTAGGTTCAGTTGCACAACCAATTTATAAACTGACTTTCAAATCAAGATGGCACGAGTGTGGGGTCGGTCAGTTTTTGTTATATATCCAAGGCAGATTTAGGTGATAAATAATTATGCTTCTAGTGATGTTGATACAAAAAGCAAAACAAATGAGAACACTGTGTGCTCACCAAATTTAAAAAAAAAACCTTTGACAGTTAGATGCTCGACTAGACAGCCAGTGGCAGTGTAAGACTGAACATCTCGATTTCGACTACCAAGTCCAAGGGCCAAGCTTCTCCACCAGGAGCACGCAGGAAGAATGAGCCGACTAGAGGCTAGGTATGTGATCGGAAATATATCTAGAGGTATCCTGAAGTAAATCAATAACAATGACATACCGGTGCTGCGCCTGGTGCGGCGGTGTTCACTTCTACTGTTACCGGGGGCCCCGGGAAGGTCTCCCGGCCCCAGGGCGTGGCTCTCGTTCGCAGACACTGTGCCGTCGATGAACGTCTTGACAACCTTCAGGAACTCATCAGCCAACGCCACCACCGACGTGAGGAACAAACCCCTGCGTGTCTCCAAACCAGTTTCCGACGGAACACTCGCTTGCTTAGCAGCAACAACCCGAAACTTTGTCCACACGTCCCCCACCGGCGTGACTTTGCCGGGAGTCACCGCCACCGGGATGGCCACCACCGGGCGGAACGTCGTCCTGTCTGCATGTCGTGACGTCACGCCACCGGAAGTAAACAAAGGCCACGATCTGGTTCCCGGCGGTGGGAGTGACGGTGGTGTCGCCACCGTCGTCGTCAACATGGCCGCCCTCATTCCCGGCAAGAGGGGCGGTGACAGCGGCATGATGCCGACTTGTGGCCGGTTGGAGCTCTCGTTCGCCCGCTTCCATCTGTCTTTCGACAGATAGCGAGAAAGTCTGAATGGATTGTAGTTCAGGTTCGATCTGCTGGTATCGGTGAGGGACCGCCGATCCCGCCGGCGACGTGGCGGGCGCACTGCCACTGGCTGTTTCCGCGCTTGGGGTTGTTGGGGTTTGGACGTCAAGGCGTTCTTGACTGTTCTTACCAGAGGGTATTTCCCCTGGCCACAAGAGCCTTTGAAGTCGTCAAGGTCCAACGCCCATAGTGCCACTCCCGCCAGCCCCTTCACCCGGGCGAGCAAGGCCTAGGGATCAAGCAATGAATCAATAATAAATGCTGGGTTTGAGGTAGTTAAGTAGGCCTAAGCTATTCACCCCCACATGGGAAAGTGTAGAGATGAATGACAACCCTGTTTAAATCCCTGCAAAAACTGCTTCGGTCTGAATTGACTATAAACAAACTGTATCTAGATGTATAATGATTGTCGGTAAAAAGTTAATTATATTTGCAACTAAGGCTATATCACTTCAGTGCATAATTGTATCTGCCACTAAAGCTGGAAGACCAACATACAGGGTAGAAGTAGGCATATGTAGCCCTACATTCATGCGAATAAAAACACTTGATCAAAAAAGAATCACAATCAATTCATGTTATTTATAATAACAACAATGATGGTCAGAAAACGGTTAATGCACATTTAAAATAAAAAGATGATGGTAATGAGTTACTTGAGTTTGAATCCAGGAGGTTCGGATTGGTTAGTTAGCACTTTTGCAGTTAATATTTCAAGGATTTTATGCTGAGACCACAACGGACAGAAAATTAAGCGATTATAAAATGGCTGATTAACCTATACTAAGCTTGTTGCAACTTTTAATTGCGCAAACAAGTTCAAAATTGAAAATCGCCGACCTTGACATTGGACTGACCTTCAACATGAGGCTCCTTGTATCTTCATAAGCAATCCACTGCTGCCCCCTAGCGGCGAATGGCACTGACCTCTCTCGGTCCCAGAATGATCCCCAGCCGCCCTTCAACAACTTGCAGACCTACGGGGAGAATTCAACAAAATAAATAGTGTTTTTTGTGTGTGAAAAAAGATCTTTATTTCTATTCATGTACATGTAACGTAGGAGGAGGTGCTTTGTTCATTACAGATTTTGTGAATAGTCCTTATTGATGGTCTCCTTGTACTATAAATAGCTCAAATTCTTGCACTATAACAAGCTTACAACATTGCACTATACATAGATTACCTCCTTGTACTATAAGCATTTCACCTCCTTGTTCTATAAATAGCTTTCAGTCTGCTACTAGAGTAGCTTAGACTAGTTAGAGCCTTGCACTATGCACAGCTCACCTCCTTGTACTATAAATAACCTACCTCCATGTACTATAAATAACTCACATCATCGTACTATAAATAACTTACTTCCTTGTACTATAAATAACTGACCTTGTACTATAAATAACCCACCTCGTACTATTAATAGCTCTCTTCCTTGTACTATAAATAGGTTACAGCCTTGTACTATAAATAGTTTACAGCCTTGTACTATAAATAGTTTACAGCCTTGTACTATAAACGTATAAATAGCTCACCTCCTTGCATTTGAAATAACTCACCTCCTTGTACTATAAATAGCTCACCTCATCGTCATATAAATAGCTCACCTACGTGTATTATAAATAGCTTTCCCCTTTGACGTTGAAAAGCTTTCAGCCTTGCATTATATTGCCTTACACAGAGATCACCTTCTGCACTATAACTAACTTACAGCTTTGTACTATAGCTAACTTCGACGACCCCGTAGCATGCCGCCCTGCCGTACTCACAGCTCACATCCTTGTTCTATAAATAGCTGACATCCTTGCACTATAAATAACCTAGAGCTCTGCCCTACACACAGCTCACCCCTTGCCCTACACACAGCTCACTCCTTGCCCTACACACAGCTCACCTTCTTGCCCTACACCCAGCTCACCTTGCCCTACACCCAGCTCACCTCGTAGTAGGTGAGCATGCCGGCCTGCCCTACATACAGCTCACCCCCTTGCCCTACACACAGCTAACCCGCTTGCCCTACACACAGCTCATCTCCTTGCCCTACACACAGCTCACTCAGTTTCCCTAACCACAGCTCACCCCTTGTCCTACGCACAGCTCAGCCCCTGCCTTCACACAGCTCACCCTTACCCTACACCCAGCTCACCTCGTAGTATGCCAGCATGCCGGCCTGCCCTACACACATCTCACTCCCTGCCCTACACACAGCTCACATCGTAGTAGACCAGCATGCCGGCCTGCCCTACATACAGCTAACCCCCTTGCCCTACACACAGCTCACCCCCTGCCATACACACATCTCACACCCTTGTCCTACACACAGCTCACCCCCTGCCATACACACATCTCACACCCTTGCCCTACACACAGCTCACCCCCTGCCATACACACATCTCACACCCTTGCCCTACACACAGCTCACCCCCTGCCCTACACACAACTCACACCCTTGCCCTACACACAGCTCACCCCCTGCCCTACACACAGCTCACCTCGTAGTAGGCCAGCATGCCTGCCTGCCCCGTGAGGGGTCCCTTCCTGCCGGGTCCCTCTGACGGCGACCCTGACGTCATCTGGTCGGCGTTCTCCAGCAGGTGCGTCTTGGCGAACAGCGGTAACCCTAGCAACAGCTTCTCCCGCCCCACCAGGCGCGACACCTCAGCCACAGTCCAGTTCTGAGCGGAATAAACCACACACACAACCATCAACAAGACAATGAGCGATATCTGGGGCTTCAGGTCCTTCATTGTTTGGAATGAGCGGGGTGCTCATTCGGTGTCATTGCGGGGATCAGAGGGCCTCATTGAAAGCCGAGTGACAAAATATTTAACCTAAGAAAATTGACAATCGTGCAATTCAATTACCCATGTAACTCTATTGATATTATCACCATTGATTTACCTATGTTCATATGTACTTTGTTATGTCACATCTGATATTGATATGTTCATATGTAACCTGTTCATTTACATCATTTGCTCATATGTTAATGTGTTCATCCTATTCATTAGGCTGCCATGACCTTGATTTGGCCGCCACCTACTGGAATGCTCATCATAACATGTAATGCCACTGGGGGGCAGTGCCCAGAATAAAGTCATGCTCTCCCACTCCAGCTTCCACATCCTCTGTTCCCGTTAGCAATGAAATCTAGTTGCATTATTTCTTTTGGTAAATCAATTTTTATTCATATATATCTTTTGTCAGTGCCGTAGCACTGGTCTTCCGACTGTAAGTGTTACAGGTATATAGGTATTTACACAAATTTGTTACATGGTTTAAATAGTAAATTGAAGCATCGTCCGATGGTTTTTCTTTTCTGCCATTTTTCTGAGATAAATATATTATATTGATTTTTATAATCTACCTTACTTTAGTTTGAAGTAACTTTAATTTTAAATGGCTAACTTTTGAAGTATTTGAAGTGCAAGCATGTAAAATTAGTTTTGGCAAGCATGACAAAACTTTGACCCATAGGTTTCAGTAAAAGGTTCTATTAAATTGACTCAATATTCCCTTCTATGTGGCAACAAATGCTTAATAAGTGCATCTATATCTAAGTTAGATATGTAGGATCCAATCTAGATAATTGTTTTGGTTTGGAAATTTGATGCTTCGGTCGTAATGCTTTCATTGCGGTTGATGCGAGGCAGGGAAGGAGGCCCCCCCTCCTCCAGCCGTTGACGGTTGCGTCAGTTCCCGCCCTTTTCTCCCTTATAGCCTGCCTGCTTGGCCGCCTCCAGCCACTCGCCCTCCACGCTGCCTCTCTGACCTTTTTTCTCCACCCACCCACCCTTTCCTAAAAACTTCCTTCCTCCTGGGGTGGAGGGCTCCTCGGCGCAACCTCCAGACTCTCCTAGTTCTTAGGCTCCCTCTGAGCTCATTACATTTAACCTTGACCTGCATTATATTGTGTATATACCTTTTTACCTGCATTATCCTGTTCTTCTCCATTATCCTGACATTAACCTGTACCATCCTGTATATATGAGCACCCAATAAATGTGCTTTTTCTCCACTTCCACCTTCTCTTCCTTCCTTGTCGCGCATCATCGGACTATGCAGCTGTAAGGCTAGCTTTCTAGTTTCTGATTGGCTGATGTTATGTGTTATTGCAGCAACAACAACAAAAACAAACAAAGAGAAAATGTACTTCTAACAATTCTAACACTGGAATACATTTCAAGACAACTATTATGATAATTGTCTTGTAATGTATTCATTCCAGTCTTGCAACACTAAGCCACTGTGTTACAAGAGCTGTGTTACAAGTCGCTGTGTTACAAGTCGTTAACCACCTGGTTTGCCCTCAGATGTTGCTAGGACTTAAACCCGCTCTAATCAGTCAATCAACCTGCATCCAGTCCCACAGGTAAATATCCTTTTTGATATGCCGTCATATGCTGGTAGGACGTTAAACCCCATCCAATCAACTAATCAAGATGTGTTACATGTCACGAGTAAGATATGTTCCCGGATGTTGTTAGGATATGGAACTCCAATCAATCAATCACTCAAAGATAGGCGCTACCACAATTCGATGCTCATCAGATATTGCGAGCTTGTAAACCCCACAATCAATCAAACAATCAATCAATTAACATGTGTTGCATGCTACGAATACAATATATTCTCAAGTGTTGTTAGGATATGAAACCCCAATCAATAGAGTAATCAATCAATCAAGTAGTCAATTAAACAATCAATCCGTGGGCTCTCCCACAAGTCGATGCTCATCAGATGTTACGAGCTTGTGAGCGTCGAAACAAACAAACAAACACACAAACAACCAATCATTCAATCAGCTTACCACGTTGAGGGTTGATTGGATGCCAATGTCGTCACGTCCGGCGAAGAGCGGACTTCCGTGTGCAGCGAACCACTCCCAGTGTCCGTGGTAGTCATAGGCCGGGGTGATGACGTAGTCTGCATACCTGCGCATTAAACTTAAAGGTACTCACACACGACTGAGAGAACTTTACATATTCAGATACACGTTTACTGGACTGATAACGTAGTCTGCATACCTGCACATTAAACTTAAAGGTACTCACACACGACTGAGAGAACTTGACATATTCAGATACATGTTTACTGGAGTGATGACGTAGTCTGCATACCTGCGCATTAAACTTAAAGGTACTCACACATGACTGAGAGAACTTTACATATTCAGATACACGTTTACTGGAGTGATGATGTGCATACCTGCGCATTAAAGGTACCCAAACACGACTGAGAGAAATTTACATATCCAAATAAACGTTCACCGGAGTGATGACGTAGTCTGCATACCTGCACATTAAACTTAAAGGTACTCACACACAACTGATAGAACTTTACATATTCAGATACACGTTTACTGGAGTGATGACGTAGTCTGCATACCTGCACATTAGAGGTACCCAAACACGACTGAGAGAAATTTACATATCCAAATAAACGTTTACCGGAGTGATGCTGTAGTCTGCGTACCTGCGCATTAAAGGTACCCAAACACGACTGAGAAAACCTTACATAATTATTCAGATAAACATTTACCGGTGTGATGACTTCCACAAACTTGTTAAAACTGACAAAGCTCACAAACCTTTAAAAACTTGCACAAACTTGCCAAAACTCACCAATCTCACGGAGCTAACAAATATCACAAAGTTCACAAAGTTCACAAATATCTCACAGAGTTCACCGAGTTCACGGAGGTAAGGGTTCACGACCTTCACGCCTCACCCACCTAGCGGCCCGCTGCAGACACACAGACGACTCCAGGATCAGCTTCGTTGACGGCACGGCGGTCGTCAGCAGCAAATGGCGGTTCCGGTTCCGACCTTTCCTGCCGCTGCGGGTGTCGGCGTCGAACGCGCCTCGCATTTCCTATAAACAAAAATTGAAAACAATTTTAATTAAACAAAATAAAAATCAAATCATATCATTTTCTTTTCACAACCTGCGTGAGATGCAGTACTTGCTCTATTATTACAACGTGAGAATTGCTACATTAACAATTCCCAAAGAGCTAGTAGCTAGGCCTTATGTGGAGATGTTTTGTCATCACTGACTGACTGACTTACTGACTGACTGACTCATTGACTCACTGACTGACTGACTCACTGACGCACTGACTGACTCATTGACTGACTGAATCACTCACTCACTGATTGAGTCACTCACTCATCGACTCACTCACTCATTCACTCACTCAATGACTCATTCAATGACTCATTCACACCTCCACCCACCCACCCCCACTCTCACTCGTCCACCCCCAATCACTCACCTGTAGCAAGTCACAGAATTTCCCGGCATCCTCCCTGGGGCTGCCGCGCATGCCGGGATACTCCCAGTCAAGGTCAAGGCCGTCGAGGCTGTGCCGTCGCAGGAAGGCGAGAGCGTTGTTGATGAATGTTTGACGCGAAACTTTGGTCGCCACGACAGCAGAGAAACCCTTGGAGCCAGACTTCCACCCTCCCACAGAGAGGATGATCTTCAAGGGAGGATTCCTCTTGCGTAAGTTTGTCAGTCGCTTGTAGTTTCCTACGTGGATTAGAAAGAATGTTGCGATACAGATTGATTGATTGCTGGAATTTTGCATCTTGGCAACATCTAAGGTCATATCAGGACGGGTCCCAACGTGTGACAGTGTGCGCTTATGGCGACTTCATAGTGCTGCCCCACTGGGAAATCAGGTCACCAGCACCATGACCCAATCTCCCATTCAGTCACATTATCCTGACACTGAGCTAACCAGTCCATGCCCTATCCTATTAATGCCCAGTGCCAAGCTTGGAAGCGACAAGTATCCATTTGGTAAGCCATTGGTTTGACTCGACCGGGAATCAAACTCCTGATCTCCCGCACGGGAGGCTTGCGCTCTACTGATTCGGCCACCGCGTCCGGTTGTGGTCTATGACTCAATTGGTTATGGTTGCTTTTTCTGGTTCAAGATCTTCTCCTTCTGTTGACTTTTAAACGGACCGGTATATCACTTAGATAAAAGATTCACCTGGTACTTGTAGTACACGGGTGAACGTCAACGTAGTCTAAATACGGGCGAAAATAGCTTTAGTATGGAACCTGAACTAGAAACTGTGGCTCCAGTATCAAATGGCTACTTATATCGGCACAGATTTGGTGAAATGGGAGAGAATGCAAAAAGACAAGATGGCAGCCGCAGAACGCCATCGATTTCACTTTTAAATCTTATTAAATTAGATATTATATTATATTTTTCAACTCAAAAGTAGCGGGCTAATAATAAAACAGATGTAAAGAATAATTGTTGCTTCTTAGTTTGTGAAATTAGGCTCTCAATTCTTTGACCCGTTTTTTCGCCAGCTTTGACATAGGGTTGGTATGCACCCCTCCTGTGGCTACTGCAGCAGTACGGGGTGAATCTTGTATGTATATATCACTGAGACTGCAACTATAGGCTTACTCTGACAAATGCTCTCCAATCACACCATTTCAGTTTGTGTAACCGAATATGTGGAGGGAGAGTGTCAGTGTACAGTTCCAGTCTCAGCGGCCTAAACCGGGTCCATTTAAAGCTGCATAGTCCGATGAAAACATCAAATGTTCAAAACCAAAGCATTTATCGACATTTGATTCTAGATGTCGAACTTAGATACTGACACACTTATTAACATTGTCACCACATACACGGGAATACTGAGTCAATTTAATAGAACCTGTTACTGCAGAAGCCTAATATATTTATCTAAGAAAATGAGAGAAGCTCAAAACTATCGGACTATGCAAGTTTAACTCATGTCTGATAGCCATTTAAAATAAAAGTTGCTTCAAACTAAAGTAAGGTAGATTATAACCACCAACGTAATATATTTATCTCAGAAAATGAGTGAAACTGAAAACCATCGGACTCATGCGTGACGAGAAGCCTAACTCACCTATGTCCCAGGTGGTGGGCACATCGTTCCACTCCGCTGGGGTTAGTGTCAGGGTCTTCTCATTGATGTTGACGAAGGCGTAGAAGATGTGCGTGCAGAGTCTGGGTTCGAGATCCTCCAGACTGAACTGGGCCACTCCCTTCCGGTACTGGGCCCACGTGGTTACGTAGCACGCCGTCACCGCGCCTGCGCCTGAGCGTGGGGGTGGAGGCGGGCAGAGAGCGTGTATATAAACAGATGAGAGGGACAACTGTCATACTACACCCTGTAACAGCTGCCGACTGTGGCGCTCCAAGTGGTGGTTGTTGAACAAATGGGCAAACTCAAGGCATTGTCAATGGTCGTGTGCAATCCTCCTACAGAAAACGTTAAATATCTCTAAAACTACAACACCTAGAAACAAACTGATTGGAATACACATAGAAAACATGTTTACCAACAAGATTATATTAAATTGATATGGTTAGGGTTCTGGATTTCTATTAATTTGGAATAAAACTGACGTTTTTCACTATGCGTACGGCAAACTCAAGGCATTGTCAATGGTCGTGTGCAATCTTCCTACAGAAAACGTTAAATATCTCTAAAACTACAACACCTAGAAACAAACTGATTGGAATACACATAGAAAACATGTTTACCAACAAGATTATATTAAATTGATATGGTTAGGGTTCTGGATTTCTATTAATTTGGAATAAAACTGACGTTTTTCACTACGCGTACGGCAAATTCAAGGCATTGTCAATGGTCGTGTGCAATCTTCCTACAGAAAAAGTGAAATATCTCTAAAACTACACCAAATAGAAACAAGCCGCTTAGTACACATATAGAAAACATGCTTACCAACAAGATTATATTGAATTTATAAGGTTAGGGTTCTGGATTTCTATTAATCTTTTAAGAAAATTAATGTTTTGCACTGAGCGTACCGGCAAACTCAAGGCTTGTTCAACAATAACCGCCAGGATCACCACTGCAGCCTGTGTTACATATTTTTGCGGGAGTTGTCCCTCTCATCTGTTTATATACACGCTCTCTGAGGCGAGGTTAGGGGTAAGATGGTGAAAATATATGGTTGGTTGATTGTTGGAGTTTTACATCCTGGCAACATCTAAGGTCATATCAGGACAGGTTTCGACTTGTGACTGCGCACCCATGGTGTCTTTAGACCGTTTATCCAAACACTGTTCCCTTGTGGTGCGTTTCTTTGTTCCGTGTTCGCTTGTGATCTTGTGACGCACCACACAGACAATGATCATGTTCATTCTTTATGGTTTTGGTCAGTATGTCACATGATGTGCCGTGCACAAGGCCATACGGTCCCTGGGTCTAACCTAACCAAACGTCCACTAAGCAAAACACAGGTTCCTTGTCTGTGTGGCACATCACAAGCGAACACCGAACATGCCTCAAGGGACCAGTCTATGGATTCACAGCCTTATAGTGCTGCCCCACTGGGAGACCAGGCCACCAGCACCATGACCTGATATCCCACTCAGTCACATTATGCTGACACTGATCTAACCAGTCCTTTCCCTATCCTAATAATAGAAAGTAATGTTACATGGCTAGAAGACCAGTTCAGTGACGCTGACAAACGAAGTTGTTTACTGAAAAAACATATTTGTTACTAAAAAATCCCAACAAATCTGGCACTCAACTGGCTTGCTCAGTATCAGGATAATGTGACTGAGTAGAAGTATCTGAGGCTTCCCAATATCCCATCAGTATTCCTATCCGTGTGACGCTCAATATCATAAATATAATAGCTATTTATAGAATATTAATATTTCGTTAAAGTTTCATCATCCGTGGTTTTAAGCCATATTTTTAATATATATATATATATGTGATATATAATTTATTATATAAGTATAAAGGGGTGGAGCATTGATTCGCATAGTATTTATTCATTTAATAACTCGTATTGAAGGCACTAATTGCAGCGAGCCGGTCTTACCATATATATATATATACATATATATATATATATATATATATATATATATATATATATATATATATATAATAAGCTGGTTGTTACAGTCTATTTTACTCTAATTTGGAGTAACTTTGTTTAAAAGTGACTAACTTTGGCTATATTTGTATCGAAAGTGTGCTAAATAATTGTGGTGTACATACCAAAATGGTGGACATTATAGGCTTGTATAACTTGCAGCAGTGATAAGTTCTGTTTAATATACTTAATAATCTTTCTGTGAAGCAATAAATGCTTTACAGGGTACCGGTATCTAAGTTATATATATATATGTAGGATCAAATGTAAAGCCCCTGTCACACACCATACCCGGACGAGCCCCGGATTTTTAGCCGGACCACCCCCGGAGAGCCCAGGATAAAATCGCTATTTTTGGTCATTTTTGCCTTGCTCTCACACCTACCTGGACAAGCCACGGTCTACCCACGGACCACAGCACGGACAACCCCCGGACTACCTGGTGTAGCCACAGATTAGTCCAGGAACAGCCCCAGACAACCCCCGGATGACCTCCGGACGACCCCCGGATGACCCCCGGACTACTCCCGGAGAGCCCGGAGTATAAAATGACCCGGACTGCCCTGGACGAGACACGGATGACCCCCGGACAACACACGGACTACCTGGATGAGTCACGGATCACACACTGATGATGCCAGTTAACCCCGGATTGCAATATTCCCCGGATCGCCCCGGATCACCCCGGATGTTTTTAACATTTCAAAACATCCGGGGCGGACCCCGGATGAGGCCGGACCAGCCAAGGATCACCAAGGACCAGCCACGGATGAGCCACGGATCACGCCGGATCGCCACGGACCACGCCGGATCACTGTCCAGGGCTCATCTGGCCCCTGATCCGGGTAGGTGTGACCTAGGCTTAAGCAGGTTTGTTAGTTTGGAAAATGCCATGCTTTGATCGCATCAGGCAACTTTAAGATGGCCAAATATTAATGTAAGAAACTCAGGTTTAAATCATATGACCGGATTTTTAAGACACGCAAGCTGGTTTGTTCGGGTTTTACGTCCTAGCAACATCTGAGGATGATATCAGGACAGGTGCCAACTTGTGACAGTGCACTTTATAGTGCTGCCCCATTGGAAGACTAGGCCGCCAGCACTGTGGCCCGATATCCCATTCAGCCACATTTTCCTGATTCTAAGCCGGCCAGTCCTTGCCCTATTCTAGGGCCAGGCTCGGTAGCGACAAGTATAAATTTCATAAGTCATTGCTTTGACTCGGCCCGGGATTCCAACCCCCGATCTTCCACACAAGAAGTCAACGCTCTTACAGTCTTAGCGATTCAGCCACCGCATCCGGTAAACACACAAGCCATGCTTGGAATATATCACCTACCTTCGATAGCTGTCGAGCAGGAACACAGAACCACCCACCATAGTAACACCCTCCTCTGTGCACCAGCCATGGTGAAGTCAATTGAAATTCCGAGAGGGGGCGTACTTTCACACTGACATGACTAGCCGCTGGTTCCTCAAGCGTCGGTGATTGGTTGTTGATGTGTTGGCCACAAGTGAAATAGTTTCTCCAGTTATTTCAGACAGTCTGTTTGTGGAGCCTGTGCTGAAGGTCTGTTTAATCAAACTGTCCCTGTCACACTGCGTTCCATTGCGTTCCACTCACAGCCAAACACCGCCTTGGGAACAAGCCGGGTTCATTAAAAAATCACCGATGCCATTTGCAAAAATATCCCCCAAACTCTACCAACAAACAACCAAACATAAATTAACTTCATAATTATAACGTGGAAGAATTAACCATTCTTATGCTACCTGAGAAACTGCTATCGTTATTTATTTATATATTTTGTATCATTCATCCATAATTACATTTGAAATATATTATCAGTGGTTGTGCATTTATTACATTCATGTAATGTTCATAATTCAAGCGCACGGTGGAGTGTGTGTGGGTGTGAGTGGTGGTGATTAGTGTGACCATATGCCACCAGGAGAAAATTACCAGTGTTCTAGTACAAGCAACGGCAACCCCAGAATTGTCGTCTGCTGTCGCTAAATCTCGTCTGCTGTTGGGAAATTCCATAAAAAACAGGGATATTTTCACTGAAACTTAACTGATTCATCCTAAATTAATCGTCTGCACTTCTGAAATGAACACCTTAGTGGCATCATTTGAGAGTTTGTGGCTGTAAGCCATCTTGTTTGGTGGGCATTAATTTTTGCGCGGCAGGGAGGAAGGTGAGCGTTCCTTGATGAGGCTCAGGTGCCAATGGGGGGGCGGGTGGGGAGAGACAATTACAGGTGATTAATCAGGGATGGCACAGGTGGACCAGCGTCCCACCCATTGGCAGGCCGGGAAGAGGTCAGGGACAGCTTCACCAACTAGTTACGGATAATACTGATGAAAATTTAAATGCTCTATAAATAAAACCATAGTCTGATTTATTTACAGTTTGGCTTATTTACAGTATAATTGATTAAAAATATGCTTTATTTCAGAATGATGTATTTACAGTATGATTCATTTACATGCTGATTTATTTACATACTGATTTATTTACATACTGATGTCTTTACATACTGATTTATTTACATACAGATTTATTCACATACTGATTTATTTACAGTTTGATTTATTTAGAGTATGATTGATTTAGATTGCGAGTTATTTCCAGTATGCTTTATTTACAGCATGATTTATTTACAGCGGGATTTATTTACAGAATTATTTTTCAGTTTATGATTATTTACAGCATGATTTATTTACATTATGATATATGTACAGTATAATTTATTTACTAAGTGATTTATTTACTAAATGATTTATTTACAGCAAGATGTATTTACAGAATTATTTATTCACTTCATGATTTATTTACAGCATGATTTATTTAAAGTATGATATATTTACAGGATGATGTATTAACAGTTTGATTTATTTACCATATGATTTATTTAGAGTATGATTTATTTACTAAATGATTTATTTGCAGAATAATTTATTTACAGCATGATTTATTTACAGTGAGATTTATTTACAAAATGATTATTTACTGTATGATATATTTACAGTATGATTTATTTAGTCTAATGTATTCACAGTCTGATTGATTCAGTGTGATTGGTTGTTGGAGTTTTACGTTCTACCAACATCTAAGGCCATATCAGTATGGATACCGACTTTTGACATTGCACACCCATGGTGACTTTATAGTGCTGCCCCATTGGGAAATCAGGCCACTGGCATCATGACCCAATATCCCACTCAGTCACATTATCCGGATACTGCGCTAACCAGTCCTTGTTCTATCCTATTAATGCCAACAGCCAGGCTAGGTAGCGACAAGTATACATTCTATAAGTCATCGGTTAGACTCTTTTTGTTGTTGTTGTACATTAGTTGTTTAAGCCTACTGCACGGGAAGCCTGCACTCTAACAATTCGGCCATCACGTCCGGTTCTGGTGGGGGTAGTGGGGACTGCACACTCAAAGTAAAGCTTGTTTTATTTAATGACGCCTCTAGAGTACATTGATTTTTAACATCAGCTATTGGATGTCAAACATATGGCCATTCTGACATATTTCTTTTGAGGAAGCCTGCTGCTGCCACATAGGCTACTCTTTTCAATAAGCAGTTAGGGTCTTTTATATGCGCCTTCACAGATACAGAACAGCACATATCACAGCCTTTGATGAACCAGTAGTGGACCACTGGTTGGAACGGAAAATAACCCAAACTGCAAATTGGTCCACTGAGCAGGATCGATAACCTTCTGACACCTTCGCAGGTGGACATGCTAATGCGTGAGCTACATCCCACTCCCCTACGCCTGATATATGCTCGCTGTAGTGTTGTGATCAAAATAATACAACAAACACTACATCAGTAGCTCTACACTCTTGGCACTCATTATGATTAACACTCGTCACAATAGGACCGTCTTTTAGCATGGGATTCACTGGACGCAATTTGCTATCAGGCAGGCAGCACCATAAATAGGGAAAGCACCTCATAAGTATTGTACTTCTCCTTTCTCCTTTTTCATGTGAAAAAATGACTGATATAAATATCAACTTGTGTATAGATTGATCATGTGAAAATAACTATTTTATTATTATTATTACTATTACTATTACTGTTACCATTACCATTACCGTCGCCGTCGCCCCCCGCCGCCGCCCCCCGCCACCAGACAGGGTGGCCGAATGAGTAGAGCGTCCGTCTCCTGCTTTGGGAGATCGGGAGATCCGAACCCATGAGTTTGTGGGTTCGAATCTTGGTTGAGTCAAACCAATGACTTAAAATTTGATACTTGTCGCTTCCTAGCCTGGCACTCGGCATTATTAGGATAGGGCAAGGACTGGTTGGCTCAGTGTCAGGATAATGTTACTGAGTGGGATGTTAGGACATGGTGCTGGCAGCATGGTTTCCCAGTGGGGCAGCACTAGAAAAGTTGCCATGAGTGCACACAGTCACAAGTCGGTACCCCTCCTGATATGACCTTAGATGTTGCTAGGACATAAAATAACAAACAAACTAAGGAGGCAAGTGCATACAAGTAGCTGGCTAGAATAACTCAATCATTGGCACTAAAAATGACTGCAATCAGGAAGATGCGGAGCTTCATAAACGAAAACACTGCCCTACTGCTATATAAATCAACAGTTCTACCAATAATAGACTATAATGATATCATTTATGGATTGCTCACGAAGCAGCAACTGACTAAGCTACAAAGGATCCAAAACTGAATATTAAGATGAATTTATTGGGGCAAAACACTAAGTGTAAAGGAAATGCATGACAACGCAAACCTAGATTACCTAATGGTTAGAAGAGATTCATATCTCCTATCACTTATGTATAGAAAAGCCAGAGAGACCCAATATATAGACAACACAAAAAGGAATACTACATCGGCTGATTCCACTCTACTCAAAGTCCCCAAGCCTTCCACAAACAAACTAATTAAAGCACCAATTTACAAAGGCAGCAGGATGTGGAACAACCTACCAGCCAGAACTAGGGCAGCGTCCTCTTACCTAGAATTTAAAAACTCACTAAGAGTACATCGAGTTGGGCAGGCCCTTATGCAGTTGCAGTTGAGTCACCATACCGTAAGTGGCAGACCACCAAACCCTCAGCCTCAGTTCTCCCCTCCCCCTCCTTTTTAAAATTTTTGCTGTTCCTCTGTTATTTCCAGTCAACCATATATGATGACAGAGACAGTCCAAATAAAAAAGTAAAATTTAAGACCTAAATGCACTGGGATTGGTCCCACTGCTTCACTGGTCACAGCTGGACCCGTGTATTATTAACAACCTCACCCCAACAACATAATTCATAAACTCACATAACTAACTACACTAGAGTTACACTAGCATATTTCTAACAAACTGACATTTATATACCGCTTGCCTAACTGCAACTGAACATTAAAACTTACTACAACTTTACCAACTGAATACAGAAGATAACTTCTGCTTACATTCTAAATATTATGTAAATACTCACATTGATATGACTAATATTGATCTAGTTATGTGACACAACTGTTACCATATTGATATGGAACTTTTGGGTTACAGAATTTCATTGTGTTACATGCTGCAGATTGTGTAGTCAACAGTTATTGTATACCTTATTCTATATACCTTTTGTGTAAATAACCCTGAATTGAAAAATGGCTGGAAGACCAGTGCTTTGGCACTGACAAAAGACTTATTCAGCAAAATAAACATATTTACCACCAAAAAAAACCAAAACAGCAAACTATTGCCATGGGCAATATCACAAAGTACTCAGCCAAACTCTGTGTTTTCCTTATTTTTCTCGTAGTACAGATTTATATCGGTATAAGATTGTCACCCAGACAGCTTACTACCAGTATAAATTCGTCTAGTCTGTGAAGAAGGAAGGAGCAAGAATTCAGTTGTGGTGGAAACCATTTTTATTGTCTCCTGGTTCTGGCTGAGTAAAGATGCCCTACTTACATAAGGCTAAACATCGTATGGCGAATGACGTTGACTCGACGTGCAGTAGCACCGGAAGTGAAGGTGGTGGCGCCACCGTCTGCAGACCTGGCTCGCAGCAAATAAGACATGCACCCAGAATAAATTACAATAAATAAGTAATAAACAATAATTAGGGAATAAATAAATAAAGAAGCATCACTGCCAATTTATATACATATAATATTTATATTAAACATAATATTACCGACGGACTAAACTATACTGGGGGCAACTTTGTACCTTTACACAGGCACCAAACAAGCCTAGGTCAGGAGCGCCTGCACCAACAACTCATCAGCTAGTTCCACAATGATACAGGTAACAGGTTTGTGCAACCGCGCCTCTCCCCCCCCCCCCCCCCCCCCCCCAAACAAAAACCTACAAAAAATCCCACAGCAAGAACCATACTATTCTATTTCCTGTGACCAGACGGGATGGCTGAATGAGTTGAGCGTCTGTCTCCGTTTTGGTAGATCGTGGGATTCTAACCCACGGGTTCGAACCCTGGTCGAGTCAAACCAATGACTTAAACATGTGTACTTGTCGCTTCCTAGCCTGGTGCTTGGCATTATTAGGATAGGGCAAGGACTGGTTGGTTCAGTGTCAGGATAATGTGACTGAGTGGGATATCAGATCATGGTGCTGGTGGCCTGGTCTCCGAATGGGGCAGCACTATAAAGTCGCCATGAGTGCGCTATCACAAGTCGGTACCCGTCCTGATATGACCATAGATGTTGCCAGGACATAAAACTCCAATAACCAACCAAGCAAGCCTGCGTCAAGAGCCCCCGGCACCAACAACTCAACAACTAGTTCCACAATGGTAGGTAACAGGTTTATGCACCCCCCCTCCCCCGCAAAAGTTCACAGCAACAACCATGCTATTTTATTTCTTGTTGGTGAGGGTTGCTGGTGATGTTCCCCAGCAGGTGGCGCCACCATCGGGGTATACGGAAGTTGTGAGTGAATTGTTGGGGTTTGAGGTGCTAGGCACGGTCTCGCTTGGGACTTTCAGGTGCCACGCAGATGGAATAAAATGCTAATTGCTATTGGAATAAAACGTGATGGAATAAAAAGCTATAAAGCATCATCAATTTTAATATATATATATATATATATATGGGTCACTCTCCTGAAAACTGGCCAGAAGTGTCACATGGAGAGTTAAAATTTAATATTTGAATTTTTTACATTTTTTGGTTGCAAAGAAAGCTGGAAATCTCCCCTATTACATCTATGTAAATATAAATTGATGAGATAAAAAATAAAGGTGTAGTCCATGAATAAGAGATCTCCTATGGCAGTATAACATGGGCGTCACACGTGTAACACGTGTTTAGGACACCACGCAGTCTGCTTAATAAATATCTAATCAGAATTAAATAATATCATACTTAGAAGCATATTAATCATGGCATAATATACAGAAATAGCTAGTGCTTATATTGATAAAAAAAGTAATTCCCAGCCATGCTTTATTCACTGAATAATTAGTGTACAATATTTGTGTGGCATCCAGACACCACGGTTACACGTGTGACGGAAATTTGTAATGTTATTTCTGAAGACATTAACAATTTTTTTTTTTTAAATTTAAGCATGCATACATGTTAATACATACTTCCTCTTTGATTTGGGAACTGTT